>JARFJB010001942.1:0-12500 GCA_036346205.1 Vesta saturnalis
AGAAGAAAGGGGAAGGAGAAGACGAGAGAGAGAAGAGAGAGAAAAAGAGAGAGAGACGAGAGGAACGAAAAAACGAGTGACATGAGGCAGAGGGGAGAGACGAGTGAAACGAGAGGGATGAGCACGATCTACAGAAAACATTCGCCAGTGTTCTCGTGTCTGCGTGTTGGGTGTTTGCATGTTTTCCCGTTTGTGTTTTCGTGTTTGCGGATTTGCATGTTTTCTCGTTTGTGTGTTTTGTGGTTATGTGGTGTGTGTTTTCGTGTTCGCATATTTTCGCGCGCGTGTGTTTTCGTGTTTGTGTGATTGCGAGTTTGCGTGTTTTTGTGTTTGTGTGTTTTCTTGTGTCTTTTCGTGTTTGCATGTTTTCGCGTTTGTGTGTTATCGTGTTTGCGTGTTTTCGTGTTTGCGTGTTTGCGTTTTTCCGCGTTTTCGTGTTTGCGTGTATTCGTGTTTTCGTGCTTTCCTGTTTTCGTGTGTTCGTGATTGGATGTTTGTGTATGCGTGGTCGCGGGTTTTCACGTTTACGAGTTTGCGTATTTTCGTGTTTGCGTCTGATCGTGATTGTGATTGTGATTGTGTTGTGATTGTGCTTGTGCATTGCGTGCTTGTGCTTGCTGCTTGTGCTTGTGCTTGTGCTTGTGATTGTGCTTGTGCTTGTGCTTGTGCTTGTGCTTGTGCTTTGTGCTTGTGCTTGTGCTTGTGCTTGTGCTTGTGCTTGTGCTGTGTGCTTTGCGTTGTGCTTGTGCTTGTGCTTGTCTTGTGCTTGTCTTGTGCTTGTGTTGTGCTTTGCTTGTGCTTTGTGCTTGTGCTTGTGCTTGTGTTGTGTAATTGGAATTGTGGCTTTATATTTTATATTCTGTATAGTATGCGGCATTCAGATCGATAATTAAGAGGCAGATTCGATTATATACGACGAATAAAATTCAAGACAGCGTAGACTTGCATCTTGATTTTGTTTTTGTTTCAATACGAATTAGGTTGGTCGAAGCTGATTTCATATCAATATCCTAGACTTGCATCTTGTTTTGTTTTTGTATTAAATCGAATAAGATTTGCAGAAACTGATTTCAAATCAACACCCTAGTCGTGCACAATGTTTTTGTGTTAAGCCGAGTAAGGTTGGCAGAAACTGAATTTAAATCAACACCTCATACCTGCACATAGTTTTTGTATTTGTATTAAGTCGAATAAGGTTGGGAGAAACTGATTTCAAATTAACATACTACACTAGCACATTGTTTTTGTTTTTTTGTTAAACCGAAAGTTGGCAGAAGCAATTATCAAAATTGGAAATGAAAGTCTACTCGTGTGTCTTTTAGAACTTATATGTGGGTACCATACTATTTCAAAATTCCTCACAGTTTCTCAAAACAGGGCCTATGTAAAAGGTGAAGTGTATTATCAAATTTGGAAATGAAGGTCGACTTGGATATCTTTAGGTAATTAGTGGGGTTTCTAGACACGATAGAGGTATTTGAATAGTGAAAGTTTGTTATTGCTGATTACAGAATTGTGGGAAATGCAGAAAATGGCTACTTTATGTTAATATACCGAAAGTAAATATGTCGTGACTGTAAGCAACAAAACCAGCTGTTTACCCTGTCAAGGTATTGCTTCAATACGATTATCGACAACAACCCTGGTAAGTAATTTATTTAAACCTTTACCCCGTATTTTATTTACTTTATTTAATTGCTAGAGGCCTGATTTCAAGTTTGCTAATGTTTGTTGTTGTATAGGCATTTTTACTAATTAATCTGTAAAACGTATTTTTATTACAGTATGTAAAACTCGATAATAGTGAATCGCAGGTGTATTATCAAAACTAGAAGTGAAAGTCGGGTAGCTAGTTTATCCCCAGGCCTTTTTCCATTTTCAGTGCAGACTTATGACGTTCAGGCTTGTTTATAAATCTACGACCCTTTTTGACAGTGGTGTTTCAGTAAAACAGATATTATATGTAACATATGTTAATTATAACACCTTACGCAATGTATTTATTCACTTACAGTACACTTCTAACTAACTAAGTTAAATCAATTGGTATTTTTGAATTGTCGTTGGTTTTAGCAAGCTGTAAGTTATGATTTGATTGAGATTGATTTGCGGATGATTGACTGTTTTCCCACGCCGGTGCTTTCACGTTCAGGGAGAGTACCAGCTCTGAATGTCGGTTAGCCTACAAAGTAAGCGGTCGCTTGTAAGAGCTAGGTATATACAGTGGGAGAATCGTTGCCTGAAGGTTATGAAAAATTGGTAGCTCAGCTTCTTGTTTGATTTGATTGAGATTGATTGATTTGGTTAATTGCTTTGATTTCAAAAATGACCGCCAAAAACAAAAATGACCACCAAAAACAATAATGGCTGACAAAAGTGACCGATACCCTTTGGCGTACGATGCCCCACAAATTTCGATGACGAGAGTGAGAGAGAAAGAGAGAGAGCGACGCCGCGAGAAAATACTATTTCAAATTTCCCGCTAAAACAAAACTGCCGATATAACACATAATTAAAAACAAACACGGGCTCCTTATTAGAATACTATTTTAAATTTCCCGCCATAGCTGACAAAATGCCTGCCAAAACAAAATGGCCGACAAAACAAAATGGCCGCCACCAATCACAAACCAGAGCACGTACGGTGTTGTATACCTGTCGATGAGGGCCCCCTCATTAGAATACTATTTTAAATTTCCAGCTATGGCCGATGAAATGGCCGGCAAGCCCATCCCCCAAAACGGACTCCACCAATCAGATATCAGAGGACATACTTGGGTGGAGTCTATAGCAAGCAGGCGTCATGGCCTATCTTCAGGCTCTCCAACCAGAACGCTGTATGCGCGCGCAGGGCGACAGCGGCTCTTAATATAGCTAAGGGTCGTAATTCGGGGTGAAAGTGTCATCAAGGGGTTAAAAATGTCATCAAGGCCACCGCAAAAAAGCGTCAAAAAAGGAGTGGGAAATGGGCGGTGTCTCCGAGAGAATGACTTTCGAAAACCGTCGACAACCGGTTGCACGAAGTTCAGACGCCAGGCGTCGCTACGCCGGGCGTCGTTGTCCCCCAGCTGGCCTCATTCTACTTCTATTTTTAGTTTATTGCGCATGATGCGCATACACCCAGCTCTTCGTGCACTATTGGTATCCATATGGGTTTCATTTCTACACTATCCTGGTTTATCGGATTTTATGCCAGTGCTACTTAAGCGGCTTCTTTTGGTTTTCGGCAAGTTGTATTCTCGTCCTTAGCCACTATTTGCATCTGGACAGACTACGTTCCCAAATTTTGATTCCATTGTCTTTCCAAAGTCTTTTTTCGATAGAATCTCTTCTAAATTAGTTTTTGTTGCTTCCTTTATTTCTTCTTTCTTTAACTATTGAGTAATGTGTAGGATGTTTTCTTTACTTTAATTGCGATGACGATCCTAGTGTTAACTAGAAATGAAAAAAAAAACAAAATGCCTATTACGTTACTATCTACTATCTATTGATGAGTTTATCAGTGTTTGGCCTTTAACTGAAAGATAATCTGTATTATATAAAAACAATGTTATTTTTGCATCAGTATTTAATTTAATTTAAACTAATGTGTTTATGATTTAATGGTAAGTATAATCGTCATAAAGGTAACTATTAAGTAATTACGCATAAAAATTATTAAACGCGAATCTATAAGACGAAATCACACAAACTGTTTTCTTATGGTTTAGTAAACAAGTTTATAACATTGAAACTGCTTACATAAACCGTAATTATAAAAGTTGTTGATTAATAACAACAATGAAAACTCTTTGTTATTAGCACATTACATCTGTATTATTAGATACCTACACAATTTACTGTCTCACACAACACCCACTAGTTTGAGTAGGAACGAAATTATCTTAAAAACCTAAATTCTGACGAATGAAGTTGAAGTAGGTACTTGTAAAGCAAGTGTATATTGGGTGAAACGTAAGACTGAAACTAATATTTGTACTTGACTATACTCATAAAAATATTGTCGGTACTAGGTTTATTACACGTTCTATCTAATGAACAAATAACTTTTACAGTCACGTAAATTATAAATGCATTTACATACTTGAAAGTACCGTGTTCATCCATTATATTAGTGTTGAGATTATCGGTATTAATTAAAATTTAAACATTACTGATTACCGTAAGTTTAAAATGGGTAAATAATACCTATTTACGTCAATTTTTCTTGATTTACACTATTCATCTAATTAATGTGTGTGTAAATTATTATCTTAGCGCGGTCAAATTGTATATGTAATTTTAGACAATCTTGTTGAACTTGAAGTAGTTAAAGAAAAGAACCAGTTTACGATCGTCGTAGAAAATGTAAATTTCCTGTTTAAAATTGGATATTGAAGTAGTAAAACACTTGTGCGATGTGTGAGTGTGATTATTAATATAAAGGATGCATCTGTGACATATTCGTATATTAGTGCAGTTTTTAAATTGTGGTGATTAAAATCAACATGAATCGGAAACGGAAAACGCTGTTTGGAATTAAAAGGAAGTCTAAAGTTCCTTTAATAATTCCTACTATTGTTATTGAATCAGCTTCTTCCTCTTCCTCAGTATCTGAAACATTTACTGGTAAACTATCAACTGAAGATTCGACAGCAACATTCCCTATACCTTCAGCTCCAAATTGGGAAATTCCTGAAGAGATAGAAATTGTAGGGGAATATCAGGATGATACGGATGTATCCGGTATTCCGGAATGTAGAGTACCTTTAAGAAGAAATTCCATTTCGTTGCCAAATTTAGATGATTTAGAATTAAATTTGATTCAAAGTTATCCTCAAAGTGTTACCATTGAAAAGGTATGTATATTAAAATGTAGTTTTTGTTGTACCACAATATGAAGACCTTAATGTTCATTATCTTCTGTTAGACTCAATCTAAGTTACAAAATGATTAACGACTAAACCTTATTTGAATGCGGCATATAGTGATAATTAGAAGAGCATATTCTTAAGCTGTTTTTATTATTAGTTAATATTGTTACGTCTCGGCCTTATGTATGCGTTTTTGAAACATTATTAACCTGAAAAATATTTTTCAGGTCAAAAATTAATAGATGTACGTGCTCGCTTTACTGCACAACATTATACATAATTTACAAGTCATTACTGAAATATAATGTTGTGATAAAATTGCTGGGAGACTTATTTCTCCCTTGAATTTCACTTTTTAGAATTGGTTTTTCTTTAAAAGGTTGCGATGTATATTTATTTTTAATGACAAATAGAAGCTAATATTATTTTTTATTTATTTCTTTATTTCTTGCTTGAGGTTTATCACGTTTGAAAAAGGGATGCATAGTATCGAAACGTGTAATCAGAATATGATTTTTATACTTAAGCACACATACAATACAAAAAGCTTATCATTATTTCTTTAAATCAAAAATGTAGTTCACATTATTTGTAATTATCCAGTTCTTTTTTTACCGTTTTATTCTAAAATTCAGTTTAAAAATGGAAAACGATTTTAAACGGAGAAAATTAATTTTGTGTTTCGTTGCTTAATTTTCATTCGGGTAATAAAAGTAATAACGACAAACCATCGAAAACGTAAACTTATCAGTGAACCAGAAGAGTGAAAGAGAAAGCGAATAATGAGGTATTCTTAATTAGTTCGGTTACTGGATAGAGTCAGATTGGTTAACGATCGTGCACAAGTTAAAAGATATACAATGGGGTTAAACTGTGAACATCCCTTCTAAAATATCGGCTTTAAGATGTGGAATTTGAGAATCATGGTATCATACCCAATGTTTAGATCTTGATGTTAATCGGCAGGAGTATTATATAAATGAACATAAAAAAGAAATTGGTGATCGTCGTAATTGTGATTTTTGTCCAGAGCCTAATTCAAATCAATATGATTTTTAGGCAAGTAATCCTTCAAATCTTCTTCATCTTATGAAATTAGAATGTTCTAATATTTTAATTAAAAACTGCACAGTACAATTTAACTGCCTTTACTGCATGAAGTGTGGTATTATTCCACTTTATGAGAAGATCACCATATAGTAAAAAAAAAATTAAAGGTGGTAGGTATGTATACTCCATGCCAACCGGGGAGGTACCACCACCCTTACCATGGGCTCCTTAATATTGGGTCTCCGATTTTCTGAGCTCGGTAAGGGCTGCCGGTTACCTTTTCCTTCGTCGATCGATTCTCATCCTTATTATTCCTTCTCGCCCTCACTGTCTTCCTATCGGATTAAAAGTCCCAAATTAAAAAATAAGATGGCTGTGGTTTCTAGGGTAATAAATTCCGGACGTAAAATCCTGTCCCATTCGGATGTCCGGGAAGGCAGGGCCCAAGAGACCTCGGTCATCGAAAGCATCAACTTTCTGATTCACTACCGCGGTATCAGGTCTAATCTTAATGCTATTCACCAACATCTTGAACAATTACAACCTGATATTTTGTTTCTATCTGAAACACAAGTCTCCTCTGAAAGCTCCGAGTCACCCGACTTACAATTTCCTCAATACCACTTTCACTCTAACTTTGGATATAAAGGGGGCGTATGTGCCTACATCAATGACAGAATTGCTTGCAAGAGGGTTTCTTCCTTAGAAAATAAAAATTTTGACGTGATTTGGTTTAAACATTCTGGTCCTAATTTTGTGAAATTCTACTGTTGCATTTATAGGTCTCCTAATGACAGTAACTTTCAAGACTTCTTCGATTACCTTAGTATGAAAGTTGACTATCTCCTGTCTCAGTTTCCATCTAGCGATATCTTATTTGTACGCGATTTCAATGATCATAGCTTTAGTTTTCATCTACTACAAATCCCGCTGGTCATAGTGCAGAAACATTTGCTATTTCATGTGATCTCACACAAATGATTTCTGAACCCACAAGAATCCCTGAAAACCCTAACCATACTCCACATCTTCTAGATCTCTTTCTTACATCAAACCCTCTTGTTTATAAAACTTCCGTTCTTTCGCCTTTAGGTCTTTCCGACCATTGTCTAATAGAAATCATTTCTATTGTACCTAATTCCACTGTTGTTCGCAAAACCGATAGAACCTTGTGGTGTTTTAAGTCAGCTCGATGGAGTAATTTACGGGATTTCTTTGCAACTTTTCCATGGCGTGAATATTGTTTTAAGTCGTCCTCTTCTTCGGACATCGCTCTTTCAGTATCTGAAGTCATCCTCATGGGAATGGAGTTATACATTCCCAATAAACAGTACCGTATAGGTCATTCACGTTCCCAACCCTGGTTCAATAAGGCTTGTGCTGATGCAATATCTTTAAAAAATAAATATTACATTAAATGGAAATCTAATAAATCGGTCGACAGTCATGTAGAATACGTTGGTGCTAGAAATATCTGCAAAAGTGTCATCACTAAAACTAAAAAGTTGTTCGAACAACGAAAATGCAAAGAACTAGCTACATCTCCTTTAGGCAGTCTTAAATTTTGGTCTTTAGCTAAAGCCATTAGTAAAAACTTTGGAACATCTTCATTTCCCCCCCTGACATCTATTGATGGATCGGTAGTTGCTGATTATGTAGACAAAGCCAATGTTTTTGTGGATTTGTTTGCATCAAACTCGTGTCTCAATGATTATGGAAATGATGTGCCCCTAGTCAACTCTTGTACATACGCTATGAAACCAATTCATTTTCGGTACAAGCTCTTGGAGTCGATCATCAGTAGGCTTGATCTCAATAAGGCGACAGGGCCAGACGGTATCCCAGGTATTGTCTTAAAGAAATGTTCCCCCGAACTAGTACCAGTCCTATCTAAGCTCTATACGATCTCTATGTCTTCTGGGGAATTCCCTTCACCATGGAAGCAAATGTTCAACCTATTCCCAAAAAAGGTGATAAGACCGATCCCTCAAATTACCGACCAATTGCCATCACTTACATTTTGTCTAAAATCATGGAAAAAGCCATCAATCAGCAACTGCCCACGTTCCTTGAAACTAACAAACTCCTTAGTGACCACCAATATGGGTTTAGGTAAAGTCGTTCAACAGGCGGTCTTCTTTCATATGTGACCCAAGTTTGGAACAATACAGTAGAGCAGTCCAGTGAAACAGTTGTAGTCGCTTTAGATATCTCAAAGGCATTTGACCAAGTTTGGCATAAGTGTTTACTTGCCAAACTCACCTCGTTTGGTTAAATGATACGCTCATCAACTGAGTTTCTAGTTTCCTTGATAAAAGACGAATACGTGCCGTAGTTGATGGCTTTTTTTCAAAAAAAGTTAGCATTAAAGCGGGCGTACCCACTGTTGGGTATGACTGTATCTTCAAATCTCTCATGGGTTGACCATCTTCTGTCAGCTACGAAAACAGCTGCTCGTAAAATAGGCTTTTTGTACATATCTATCCAATTCGGCCTCATCTAGAATATAATTCTCACCTCTGGGTTAGTGCTTCCCAATACGCTCTCGATATCGTTGATCGTATTCAAAAGAGAGCGATTAGGCTTATAAATGACCCGTCCTTAACTTCTCACATATAGTCCCTTGAGCATAGAAGGATGGTTTCAGTTCTTTCTTTATATTATCGTTATTACAACGGCTATTGTGCTGCTGAATTATATTCTTTGATACCATCTCGGGCTATCTTTGCGAGAAACACTCGGTTTGCTCATTCACATCATCAGTATGCAGTGCAAATCTTCACTTGTCGTACCAAACGGGCGCAATCCATATTTTCTACACGGCTTCTAAACTCTGGAATTATCTCCCTAGTTCCTGCTTTCTCTCACTTATGATATGAGAAAATTTAAGATAGCTGTTCATAGGCATCTATTGGCAATTCGTTATCCCTCTATCCATGCTCCTAAGTGTTCCTGAGTGCCTTAGCACGAT
Organism: Vesta saturnalis; assembly: GCA_036346205.1. Taxonomy (NCBI): domain Eukaryota; kingdom Metazoa; phylum Arthropoda; class Insecta; order Coleoptera; family Lampyridae; genus Vesta; species Vesta saturnalis. The sequence continues at coordinate 8,875 of JARFJB010001942.1, forward strand.
AGACCAAATTTAGCCTGTTCAGGTCCACAATCATAAAAAAAAACAACTGACATATGAAAATGTAAACTTTCATCATTATTATACATATTAAAATACTTATCTTTTTGAGTTTTTTAATGGTGTATCAAATTATTTGTAATAAATCTTAAATTTAAGTTTCATTGATAAATATAAAGAATACAATTGAATCAGTGAGTCTAAAAACAGTACAAGTGCAAAAAGATAGTTTTGAGATAAAATGAAGAAACATAATAACTCCACAAGGAGTAAAGTCACTGTGTTGGCCATCACTGAAAAGTTGTGATGATTCTTTAGACAAATCATAATTGAAAATAAAGAGTCCGAAAAAAATCGCCCCCTGCAAGTTATAGAAGAAAAAAAATTATGGACTTGTACCGTTCTTGGACTTTTTTCGAGAGGTTTTTCTACTTTTTTGAGTTTTAGCATATGACAGACTCTTTAAAACAACAACGGAGAGTACTAAGCATGTGAAAAATATTTTATTAGGTAAATTTATTCAAAAATGTTAATTAAAGAGACATTATATTGTCAATTTAGTTATCAGTTTTATTTACTTTCTTTCCAGGAAGTGATATGATAGTAAAACTCCAGTGTTGTTTCACCATTAATATGTTGCATGACCCTTTTAATATCAGTGATTTTCTTATGATTGATAGAAAGGGGTTCTTTATATGCACGTACTTCTGGCAAAGCAAGACTTGGTTTGTTTTGTTTGAGGAGCTTAAAAGGATATGAAATAAAACCATCCATATAGCCATAGATTGTAACGTATCCTGGGGTTGAAGTGTCGTAAACAAACTGCCTATACTTTGAAACAGTAAATGGTTCCGTACTAACACCATGTTGGCGGATCGTAGAAGCAGTTTTTTTTATTGCTCGAAGGCCACCAGTTTTTGAAATTAAGGGTATCTTCATTTCCTGATATTCCTCTGGTAGATAGACTCGGTTGCTTCTTCTAACGAGTCTTTTTAAAGGTCCAAAATCTCTATCACAGGGCAAGAATGGGTGCCCACGTATTGGGTAGTAATGAAATATTTTTTTTAAACGGTTGGTTGCTTGTAACGTCAGGTGAAATCGCACCATTGTGTTGTTCCGGTTTTGCCCAGGGCATCCATCAGAAAATATGTGTAATTCGGTAACGTTTTCAGGTTTAAAAGTTTCTATGTAATCCTTCAGAAAAGTACAGACTTAGTGTGGTCCCTTACGAGCCTGCCCCTCATGGTAAGTGTAAAAATGTCCAGTATTATCTAAAGAGATCTCAATAGCGTATACCCATAGCTGCCGAAATGAAGTATTTAAAACTTGCAGATTTTGGTGAAACATTAGCTTCGACTCGTCCCCTACGTCTTGCAATGGTTTTTACTTCGATCAAGCCTCGTAGCAATATGTCACGTTCATTTTTGGGTCTACCATCATACGGATTCGAGTTTAAAACCGGTTTTTCTTCAACGATAAACTTTTCCGTGCATTTCTGCTTACACCTTCAAAAAAGGAACAGTAATAAGTCAGGTTCTTATCAGTATTAATAATAGAACTTACCCGCATGGAGAACCAATGGTTTTTGGTGCAATCTTTATTCCGGATGTAGAAACATCGGCTTCACCTTTAGGACCCGCAGTTTCCCTTTTATTGTCTTTCCAATTTTTCGGATCCCTTTTGCGATTTTTGCTACTATGAAGAGCCTCAACACTACTATCACTACTCTCACTAATATTCATTTTAATTCGTAAAAAACTACTGCGTTTGTAATCTGTGACTACCACTTATCAATCTCTGAAAACACAACAAAAGTATTGTTTTGACAGCTTGCCAACAATAAAATAACACAACTTTCAAACCTCAATCGCAGCACTGAAATATAATACAATTGGAATATCCACTCTCATTAGCGAAAACGTGACACAGATAGAAGGATATTATTAGAGTGAACCTCATGCGCGACCAGTGACATCGGTGAGATCGAAAACAGTACATGTCCTGGACTTTTAATGTTTTTCATCTCATTGCCGTAACTAGATAGCGCTTCAAATCGGGTATACTTGAATGTTGTACTGTTTTTAAGCGCAACACACGGATCTTCGCATTTTAAACACATTAGCTATCTCAAATTATAACGCCATTTCTTGGACTTGTACTGTTCTTCGACTCACCGATTAAAGTACAGTATCGAATCAGGATCACTAATTCACTTTGATCTTAACCCACCATTTCACTAAAGCTCTCACTGTTGCTACCCTTATCATTCCGTCGGCATCCGGATGTACCACGCTGCTTAATGGCCACTTTAATGGAGATGTTAGTTCTCCTTTGGTTGGTTCCGTGTCCATTTGTTTCTTGATTGCAGCGTGTTTATATTCGATTCTCTGCAATTTTTTTCCTTCCTTCTTGGGTTCGTCTACCATGGTTGTTCCGAGGACACTGCAGCAATTCAGGCTTATTGTGTACTCACTGGTTGACCTCACACCCAATCTGTAATGTTTAGTCCCTGTAGCATACCACGCAGGTCTCTCATTGGAAGTGTTCTAATGTCTTCCGTTTCCATTTGTGGGTATCCGAAAATGCGCTGTCTTTTCTTAGGTAGGGCATCGCAGTTGAACAGAATGTGCATAACGGTTTCAGGTTCTTCAGTACAGGTGAGGTCTCCTGATTCCCTATTCTCTCAAGTTGTACTTTAACAGCCGTGTATCCCGTTAGAATTGTAAGATGCAGGCTACTTAACCCAAAGTAGTTCTGAAGCTCTCTTTGAGCAAAGACTATTTCTGAAGGCCTTCTAGTGTGTTAATCCTGCTCTTATTAATCCAGTACTTCTTATGCTGTTTTGACATCCATTCTTGGAAGTATCTGCGGACAGCATTGCGTGTTACTTCTAAAGCAGGTTCTGATCCACTTATCGGTTTTGGTTGCCCCTATCTAGCGGGTTCGTCCGTTTATTCGTTTCCCTCGATTCCCCAATGGCTTGGAACCCATTGTAGGCTAAAGTTGTTATATCCCCACAGGTTATTAAGTTCTTCGTAGCATACCCATACCAGTGGTGTTGACGCCTTATGGATCGATAGAGCTTTTAAAGCTGTCTGATAGTATAAAGATGCGCGTATGTGCCTAGTCTCTTCTTTTATTTTCCGGCACACATTCCCGTATCGCATATTTCTTGGTTTGAAATACGGTGGCGTACTTTCCAAGCGAGATTGTGATTCTCCCGCATGAAGTGAGGCAATAAACGCCCGCTTCAGCACCTGTCTCGGTTTTTACCCGTCAGTGTACCATACCAGGATCCTCGCAGAAATTTTCTGGCTTTGTTTACACACTCGATTGCTAATAGTTATCTTGAAGCGTGTGGTTTTCAAGTTTTTTAGTGTCATGTGGTCCGCCTCCATTTCAAGTATGGGACCCTCAATGCACTTTTCTCGTGTTCCATTTTCAAGTTTCGCAAGTATTCTAGAAGCCCACCCAACCGTCAAATTTCGGTAAATGCATAGTCGGTAATTTGAGCATGTGGTTGGATTGAAACGAGTTGAAAGCAGCATTTTGTTTGCAGTAATTTTCAATAGCATTACGTGCCTTTGAAAAATAATTATTTTCAAATTCCTCTACTTGCATCGTGCTGT
>JARFJB010001942.1:17500-22500 GCA_036346205.1 Vesta saturnalis
CAGTTCATCCCCTTGAGGATAGGCAAATGCGTGCGTATACATTTTCTGGTTGGTGGTCCTAAGGACAGACCACGCCTCTTTTACCTGGTTGGTCGTACGTGCGTCCGGTCCTCTGATTTCTGATTGGTTCTTCTTGCCATCTTGTCGTGTCCCCTTGTCTGGAAATATTATGATAAGGAGGCCCTAATGCTATCTCATAAGACAGGTATAAGAACTTGCATTAGGGCCTGCGTCCGCCAGTCATGGCCCCCTTGTTGCGAAATTTGAATTTGTTTGTAACGCCATCTAGTAGTGTATGGACTAATGAATATATTCTGTAATAAAGGTGTTGCCACCTAGCGGTATATTTCTAGGACTACTTAGGTTTTGTTTGTGGCGACATCTAGTGGTGTATTTTTAAACCAGCAAATGTTTTCTGTAATAAATGTAGTGGTGCTCGTCTCCCCCCCCCTCTCTCACCCTCTGTATCTCTCTCTCTCCTTCTCTCTTTTGGCGTTTGTTACGGAACTCTTAATTAAAACAGCTAAACTACTAAAAACGCTTTTATTTATCAGAGTAGAATGGTTGAAAAACAACCATTTTACAGTAATTTGATTATCTCATCATTTATAACTAAACATGTAATGAAAAATTTATGTTCAAAATCAAGCATTGGTAAATTATTTATTCTAAGATACAAAAACATTATCGTATAAAGTCCACATACATCGGAATGGTAATCCTGCAGCATCGCTTTGTTGTAACGGAACCATCTGGAATTCGTCTCAAGGAAACGTAAATGGTAACCTAGCGGGGGTCGTCCAAAGGAATCAACATGTTCCCCGTTAGCATTCTCGTCAATGTAGATAGCGGTCTCATACTAACCTGGTTTGTTTGCAGGATCCGTGTTCACAATTGTGCAAGGTCTAGGTACGTGCCTCGGTAGCTGATTAGAAGCACATACAAGTCGAAACACATTATTGTGGCTGGGTATCGATTTCAAACATATCAACACTTGTACCGCATACCCCTTTGGAGTTGGTATGCACCTAGTCTTGCAATAGTAATGCGTTTTCCATAGCGCACATACGTTCCTCGGTGTTATGGTTTAAGTTTAAACAGTTACACGCCTTTGCTTCCTTTTTCAATTTTTTAATCGACGGGCATCCAATATCGGACAAGTCGAAACACATTCTTGTGGCTGGGGATCGGTTTTAAATATTTCAACACTTGTACCGCATACATCTTTGGTGTTGGTAAGCGTCCAGTTTCGAAATAAAAATGAGTTTCCAGCCCGCACATAGGCTCCTAAGTGTTATGGTTTTCAATTTTTTAATCGACGGGCAACCAATCTCGTCCAAGTTTAGTATTGGTTTGTTAAGGAAAACTGTTGTTTTTCACTACCCTTAACGTGAATTTTATTAAACGGCAGCAGCGTTCTCTGGAAATCGTTGTAGACTACATGACTCGACCACCATTTCAGTCCATGATATTTGTTCTCTAAATACCTTATCTGACTTGACAAGGGCTTCGTCATAAAATAATTTCGAGGTGGTTGTATCACCAATAAACCACCTTGATCTGTAACCACGGCAATTTCTTTCGGTGTGAATTCGTTGTTAACAACTCTAAACCGTTTCTAACCAAATTCCAGTGCGTACTAGCGTTTGCAGACAAGTCAGGGTTTAGGTCGATATACCGTTGCTCTCATTCAAAAATGAATACTCGTGCCAGAGAATAAGGCATAATGTGTCCTTACAGATAAACCATTAGCTGTTAAGTCTGGTTGTAAGGCCTTCGAAGAAATTTGTTGGCCATCAATATATAACGACATGTAGTTTAATACTGGTGTGATGAAAATTGAATGGACTTGAGGCGTAATCATCGTTGAAGGCTTTATTTGCGACAAAACCTACGATGTATCGTTTAGGTAACTGACCCAGGAAGACATTATCAAATGATTTTCGCTGTATGCCTGTAGGTACAGTAAACACTTTACTTCGGTCCGTGTAACAGGATATTTTGCTATGGTTGTTTCTAAAGCTTTAGCGTGTGCAATTATAATGGTGGGGTTGATTTCCATATGTCTCACCAGTAAATAACGTCCATAATTCTCGTCTTGTAAGTTGAACCGTGTGCCGCCATTATACTAAACATGATCGCACAAATTTACCTATTAATTCAACGCCGCTTATGAGAAACTTTTCCTGATTAAACAAATCAGAGTGCACGTGACCAACCATCTCAACCTGTTTGCTGGTCGCTGCAAGTACTTGACGTCTTGAGAAACCGTTATTTCCGTGTCCCAGTGTATTCATCTACCCCGCTGTATCATTGTGCCATAAGGCACAACCTAGATGTGAACTCTTGGCCTCCTTTCCATAATTTAGCAACGTTTCGATATGTGAGTGGTAGGCATAGGTGTTGTTTGGTTGTAACACCATCTTCTGTATTTAATAAACATTCACTTGTGACAAAAGCGAATGAATCCAATTGTTTACCGGAGCTCCAACATCTGCGTCAGTAAGTGCTGTATCGTCTTGCTTAAGAACTTTAGCTGTGATGTACAACATGGCCTGGCTTAAATCTATGTAATCATTTCCGTTTCCGGGCACTACAAACTCTATTAAGACGTCATCACTAAGAGCTGATAAGAGCCTGTAAAATATCCATTCACCACTCTCGATACTTGTCTGTGTCGAAGGTAAAGCGAACAAATCCAATTCGGACTTGACGCATTCACATGACTGGGCATGTAGAAAAACCATTATTATCTTGAAAATGTATCGTCGTCGTAAGTAGGTTTCTTCTTCTTAGCAACAGCTCTCGGTGAAGACTGGTTATTGTCGGCCAGACGTACTCTTTTATATCTCGAACCCTCCATCATTTTATCGATTTTCTCATCGGCTTTACGATTAGGATTTCTACCTACGTTGTGAAATTTTTCTTGAAACGATTCGTTAACACGTCGAACCTCTATGACGTCACTAAGAATATTAGCACTCGTTCTAAGAGCTTATTTTCCAACAGCACCAGACTGAAATAACGGAATTAGACTACTAAATATACCACCTAGCCAGCTTCCTATTCCGTGACCATGTTGATATGTTGCGTCTCTGTAGATGGAGCAGACACCGTTACCGTTACCGCGATTCATACAATATTGTTGATAAGGACAAACCATGATTGCACTTTCTTAAAGTGTAGCTTCAGACACGATGTCCCAAACTCGAATGGCATTGCTGCACCCGTATCTGTTTTTATATTAATCTCGATATTTTCAAATTCCTGTGTCATCACTGGCATGTAGTGTGCAGGCGAAAAAACCACATCCCCGTAAGCGTAGTTTTCTGAAGTAATATGTATTATGCGCATAAGCGCAGATAAAACATCACCCACAATTTGCGGTTCAACGATGTCGCAATGAACAAACATCTGCATTGGTAATCCTATCCATATGCTAGCGGGGTGCGTTGGTATTGGTTCCATAGCTATTTGATACGGCCGATGACCCAACTGTAAGGCTAAACGTTGTGAGAATCCGAATAGCAAGAGGGAGGTTTTTAATTTCGTGGTGACGTGCTTAGTTAGATTATAGTATTCGATTCTTAACAATTTGCTTATTAGCTCGGGGTTATTTAGCTCGATGGAAACTTCTTTTATGTTGGCATAATTCCCCGAGGCGAAACGTAACACATACCATCCGTCTTCAATATAAATGATTTTCTCGTTGTCGTATTGAAAATGTGATGCAGCCTTTTTTAATATAATCTCTAACACATCCTCTATCAATTCTGTAATAAACTAAATCGCCCGTCGCACTTACCGCGAAAAAGAACAAGGGTACTGAATTTCCGATATGCCTGCAACCCATGAGCATGTTAACCTTACTCGTTTTGGCAGTTGTGTAATAAAACTTCAGGTCACATCGTCGGGAAAATACGTCATAGAGCTATTACTCAATAAGGTAAGACAAAACTCCATTTTTATATGTCTTTCATCTGTGGAGCTAATACCCAACTATTAAATTAGTCACTGTATCGACACCACTTGACCAGGTATTGTTTATGTCGTCCACGGCCCTTCTCTGATAAAATATTATCGACTTTGAATAGGCTGTCTTCATCAACCGTAACAACTTGCAATTCCTCCTCATAAAAGGTGCCCACTACAGGATCGTTATTAGGATCGCTTATGCGGTAAGCGGGTGTCATTTTTTATAACTGCACTAATTGTAAAAACTTCCTCATTCTAATTCGCTTCATATCCCTTCTCAAAGATATACTTAGTTCAGGAGATTCTAACATGTCCATTGGTTTTATATTTAGGATGACGTGGTGTGCCTAAACCATTCGCGAACAGGTTATTCCACACTTCCAAATTGCTTTCATCGTTTACAGTTACAGGAGCCACCTTTATACTTGAATGAGGGCTATTGTTGTAAGCAGTTACAAGTTTTTGGAGTACATCAATTCACCTGTAGGAATTTTTGTAGGTGAAATAACGCCACATCTTTGCTTTAAATATTTTATTAAATCTTTCAACTAGAGATGCTTTTACATCAGGGTTATTTGTTACACTGAAATGGATATTTTGTTTCTTGAAAAGTTTTGAACACTGATCGCCACAAAATTCCTTGCCTTTATCCGTCTGTAGATTTGCCGGTGTATTATCAGTTACCTTAAAATTATCGGTGAATGCTTCAATTACAGATGCGGCTGTCTTCGTTTTAAGAGTTCCCGCCATCTCGCAAAACACATCAATAACCATTAGTATGTAACTGTAGCCACTATTCTGTCTATGTAAAGTTCGCATATCGCAAACATCAGCTTGCCACAGCCCGTAAATGTTGCTCTCAGTATACCTATTGCGAGGAAACTTTTGTCTGACTGGTTTATGCACCGTATAAGCTCCTGAGTCTGTAGCTATTTCTTCACTTCACCATACTTACCTTTTACTGTGTTAGCTAAACTCACACACACACACACACACACACACACACACACACACACACACACAAA
>JARFJB010001942.1:27500-387500 GCA_036346205.1 Vesta saturnalis
TACGCCACGCGCACACGCACACACGCACATACGCACACACGCGCACACGCACACACGCTCACACGCACTCATGCACACACGCACACACGCACACACGTACACTCGCAAACACACGCACACACGCACACACGCACAGTGTTCATTTGGCGAACACTGCAAACGGAAATGATAACAGTCGATTTAGCGTTAGCGAAATAAATGTCGATTGCACGCGCACACACACGCACACACACATGCGCTCACATGCACACACGAACACACGCACACACGCACACACGAACACACGCACACACAAATACACGCAAACACGCACTCACGCACACACGCACACACGCACACACGCACACAGTCACACACGCACACACGCATACACGCACAGATACACATACGCACACACGCACACCACACACACACACACACACACACATACGCACACACGCACACAAACGCACAGACGACAGCACACGACACACACCACACGCACACGAACGCACACACGCACAACGCACACAACACAACAGCACACACGACCACGCACATGCCACACGCACACACACACACACACACACCACACACGCAAACACACGTCACATACGCAAACCACGTACGACCACCACACGCACACACGCACACGCACACACACGCACACGCGCACGAGCACCAACACGACACACACACAGCACACACAAATCACACACGCAACTGCACACGCACACCACGCACACACGCACACACGCACATCACAGCACACACGCACACACGCACTACACGACACACGACACACGCACACACGCAACGACACACGCACACGCACACACGCACACACACACGCAGCACACGCAAAGTTCATGCGAACACTGCACATGTACACACGCTAAAGCGATTCACGATACACGAACACGATTGCACACAGCACACAGACACACACGATACGCACCACAGCACAGCAGCACACGCATCACGCACACACGCACACAACACAGCACAGACAACACCACAACCAACACACACGCACGACCACGCACACGAACGCACACACCACACAGCACACACACACACAAACGCACAGAGTTCATTTGCGAAACTTTGTCAAACTGTGAAATGAGCATAGTCGATAGCGTTAGCGAAATAAAGTCGAATCGCACACACGCACACACGCACACACGCACATACGCACACACGCACACACGCACATACGCATACACGCACACACACGCACACACGAACACACACAACACACGCACAGCACACACACACACGCACAACGCACACACACGCACACACGCACACACGACACACGACACACACACACACAGCACACCACAGCACACACACACACACACACACACACACACGCACACAGTATCACACGCACACACGTACAACATGCACACAGCATACACGCACACACGTCACACCACGCACACACGAACACACGCACACACATACGCCACCACACACAGCACACACGCACACGCATCACACACACACACGCACACACACACACACACACACACACACACATACGCACACACACGACACACGCACACACGCAACCACCACGCACACACGCACACACGCACACACGCACACACGCACACGCACACGCACACACGCACACACGCACACGCACACGACACGCACACACGCACACACACACACACACAGCATCAGGCAACACGACACACGCTACTACACAAAGCAGCACAGCACGACACACGACACACCACACACACGCACACACACACACACGCACACACGCATACACGCACAGATCACACACGTCAGAACGCAACGAACACGCACACACAACACGCATGCACACGCACACGCACACGCGCAGCACAGCAGCACACCACACACACACACACGCACAGCACACGACAGCACACACAGCATGCACACACACACACGACAACACGCACACCACACACGCACAATACGGCAACACGCAAACGCAACGCATCACGCACACCACACACTGCACACCACGCATCACACACACACGCACACACGCACACCGCACACACACACACACGACTACACACCACACAACGAACTAGCACACGCACATCGCACACGCAACACGCATACACGTTCATTTCACGCACACGCACATTCTACCACACACGTGTACCACAGCATGACATGCCCTACATCAACGTCGATACGTCATCAAGTAACAACATCGTTTTCATACACCTACTACACATCACACACACACTACTTATGTAACACCAACGTTACGCAACACAGAAACGTACATTCACGCACACGTCACACGCATAACACACACACATGGAACACTCAACGCCTAGGCACGACGCTAAACGATACGGTACACACGACACACGCATTCTTACAACAACGCAACACGAGCATAACGCACACGTCAACACGTCACATTCGCTAATTCGAGACAGCATACGCCATAACGTCACAGCACACACATGATTACACTATTTGTCACACTACACACATGTACACGTCACACGACAACACACGCTACGAACAAACTACCACATCAGAATATCATATGCAGCTGACACTGTTACACACACTAGCGACACGCACACACTTTACACACGTTTAACTACATACTGATACGCACTAATCGACAAAACACGCAATCAAATAACAACGACAAGTCACCACACGAACTTTTAACTATACACACAGTACATACGCACGACACACACTACCAGCACACGCACATGCACACCAACAACACACACACGCACACACACACAGCACACGCACAACACACACACAACACACACACACGCACGCACAATCGTCACGAAACACATACATCAGACACACGACACATCGTATTACGCACGCACGCATACACGCATGCACACGATACACACATCATACACCAAGCCACACACACGCACAACCACACGTTCAGCAGCACAGCACACACAACACACGCACAACACGCACACCAACACGCAACACGCTAACGAAACACACACGAAATACACACGCACATGCACGTAACACAGCACACACACACACGTACATACGCACAACGCAACATGAAAACGCATAGTCAAATGCCACAACACACTAAACAACATAACGCACACACGAACACACGACACGCACATACGACACGCACACGACACACAACGCACGCACACGCACACACGCACGCACATCGCACACAGCACACACACCACCAACACACGACACACAAAACACACGCACACGACGAAATAACACGCACACGCGCACCCACGCACACACACACCGCAACACCACACGAACACACGCACACGCGCACACGAACACACGCACACACCCAAAACACGAACCACACGCACACACGCACAACGCACACACGACACACGCACACACGCAACACGCAGCATAGGCAACACAGCAAACAAATGAAAAACACGACACGCAACATCACACACACACACACACACACATCGCCACACACACACACCACACACACACACACAACCACACACAAATACGCACACACACGCACAACCACACGCACACACGCACACGCACACACGCACACGCAACACGCACAACACATACGCACACACGCACACCCACACCCACACCCAACGCACCACACGCCACACGCACACAGCACACGCACACACCACACCACACACAGCACACACGCACACGACACGACACACGCAAACGAAGACAATACACAAGCACACAAAACAACCATGCACACCAACACACACACGCACACCACACACGCACACACGAACACACGACACAACGCACACACGCACACACGAACACACAACCACCACACGAACACACGCACACGCCACACGCACGCACGCACACACGCACACAGCACCACGCACACAGTACACACGCATACATGCACACATGCACACAGCCAACACACACACACACACACACACACAACACACACACATACACCCACACGCACACGCACAAGCACACACGCACACACGCACACCACACACGCAACGAACACGCCACACGCACACGCGCAACGCGCACACGCGCACACGCACACACGCCATACGCACACACCGCACACGCACACACCCACACCACCAGCACACACGCCAACACACGCACACACGTTACACACGCACACCGCAACACGCACACACGCACACGCACAACCCAAACGAAAAGAAAAACACACGAACCGAACCAAAAACACGAGCACCGCCACACACGCACACACCGCACGCACAGCACACACGACACACGCAACACGCAACACGAACACACGCACACACAAAACACGCACACACACGCACCACACGCACACACGCACACGACACACGCACACACGCACACACGCACACACGCACAGAACACACGCACACACGCACATACCACACCCACACACACACACACATGCCACACGCACACACACACACGCACACACCACACACGCAACACGCACCACACGTACACCACGCACACACGCACACACGCACACGCACACACCACACACGCATACACGCACAGAACACACGCCACACGCACACACACACCACACACACACACACACACCACACCACACGACACCACCAACGCACACACGCACAACGACACACGCACACGCAACAACGCCACACGCACACACACACACAACACCACACAACAACGCACACGCACACACGCACCACGCACACACGCACACGCACAACGCACACACGCACACACCACACACACAGCACACGACACAGCACACCAACACACCACACACGCACACACGCACACGTACAACGCACACGCACCACACAGCACACGCACCACACGCACACACGCACACCACAAACGCACACACGCATACAACACACGCACACGCCACACGCACACACGCACACCGCACACGCACACACGCCACACGCAACCCACACGCACACACGCACACACACCCACACCCACACACACACGCCACACGCACAACACGCACACACGCAAACATTAAAATGAGCAATAACGAAAAGCAAATAAAACATTGCACACACGACACACACAGCACACGCACACACCGCACACACGAACCACACACGCACACACACACACGCACACACGCACACACACGCACACAACACACGCACACGACACACGCACGCACGCACACACGCACACAGCACGCACGCACACACGCACACGCCACACACGCATACGACACACACACACACACACACACAACAACACACAAATACGCACACTCACACGCACACCGCACACGCCACACCACGCACCCACGCACACGTACACACGCATACACGCACACACGCACACGCGCATACGCCACACCGCACAGCACACACGCACATACGCCACACGCGCACACGCACACACGCCACACGCACCATGCACACACGCACACCACGCACACCAACCACACGCAAACACACGCACACACGCCACACGCACTGCATTATGGCGAAACGCAAACGTTGTGAAATGATATAATAAGTCACATTACGAAATAACATGCACGCGCACACACGCCACACACATGCGCTACATGCACACACGAACACACGCACACAACACACACACAAATACACGCAAACACGCACACACGCACAACACGCACACGCACACACGCAACACGCACACACGCACACACGCAACACGCACAGCACACACCACACACACACACACACAACACACACACACACACACACACACACACGCACACACACACACGCACACACGCACAACGCACACGCACAGACGCACACACGCACACACGAAAACACACACGCACACGAACACACGCACACGCACACACCACGCACGCACAACGCACACAGTCACAACGCAACACGCCACACGCATACATGCACACAACACCACATGCATACGCACACACACACACAACACACACAAGAATCCAACACGACAACGGGCACACGCACCACACGCTCACGCACACGCAACAACCACACACGCAAACGCACACACGCATACCACACGCACACGCGCACACGCGCACACCGCAACCGCACACATACGCGCCACGCACACGCCACACGCACACACACACACAACACCAACGCAACGCACAGATTGATTTTGGCGAAACGCAAACGATGTAAATGACAATAGTCAAAGTTAGCAAAAAGCGATACACGCACCACTCACCACACGCACACGCACACACCCACACACGAACACACGCACAGACGCAACACATAAACACACGCACACGAAAAACGACACACGCCACACACGCACGCACACACGCACAAGTACACGCACACACACACACGCAACATGCACATGCATAGCACAAACACAACACACACACACACACGCACACACGCACACACGCATACACACACACGCACACGCGCACACGCGCACACGCGCACACGCTTACACACGCGCACACGCTTACACACGCACACACGCACACACACATAGTTCATTTTGGCGAAACTTTGTCAAACGTTGTAAAATGAGCTAATAAGTCGATTTAGCGTTAGTGAAGTAAAACTCGTTTTCATAACCTTCTACCTACAAATGTATATGTAAGTTGGAAAGTAAAGAAGAATCCAGCATAAAAAGTGGAATGGCCTGATGGAGGCGTCGTAGTGTTAAGGTTTTCTTTGGCAACAACACAGAGTACAAAACGTTACATGGGTATATTGGTTTCGACAGTATTTCCTAGTTTTGATTTGGTTCTGGATGTTGTGTTTACCTACTCTGACATTACAACATTACAAGCTACTAATTACTGGGAACCGTTTTTCTATATTAATATCATATGGCTACCTTTTTCTGGGAGACCTTTTAAGATTACGTTTTAACTCATTGACGCTGTGTAGGCCTTCACAAGATATATGAAGTAAAAATCGATGTTCGGGACATTCCGTACTTTTTATTTAGTACTATTACAGTTAGTTTTAGTCAACATTTCTATTACCAAAGTTTGTTGACCTGAATGCATATTGTAATTAACTTCTCGTGATAAATTATTTTTTAAGTAACAAATGTTTTGATAATTGTTTACTTTACAATCACATAAACTACTTGATGTAAAAAACTCCGTTTGAAAAGAAAAGTAGAATTTAGAATCAGTGCAGTTATAAAAATAATTAATTGGGTAAATTATTATATCCAATCTTAAGGCCTAGCAGTTGCTAAACTGGATAGTTATACAAATTAATTTTAATAACAAAAACAAATAACAACTCAACTGTGTTCTTTTGCTAATTGAAGAAGCATAGCCATAAGCAGCACAAATATTACCTTTTGGTGTATTTACAACTGTAATTCAGATACAATACAGTAATAACTAAAACTACTATTATTTCAGGAAATGATCAATATGGATGCTGACATGGTTAAAACTAGGTAAGTTCAATAATTACTTACTTGTGTTATATACGGTTGTGTATATTACCTTTCTTTGTATAATTACCTTTTAATTATCTTAAAAAATGTTTCAAATCAAATTTAAAAAGACAAAGTTCATAAAACGTTTTTTATATTCCCATATACTATACGAAGTATAGTAAAGGGAAGGTATTGCGATCATGAAAAAATTAGACCTCGAGATTTTGACGGATTTTCACGTTTTGAGGATTTCTGATTCCATTTTGGCCATTTTTGGCATGCCGTTTATGTATGTGTGTCTGTATTTAAGTACCACTCGTTTTGTCTAGGTTTAACTCAAAACATTTTTGTTATTTTGTTAATTGCTAAATCAATAAGTTTTAAATCTGAATTAATAATAAACAAATAATAATCGAACCAGTAGAATTTTAGTAACTTGTTAAGTGGCTCATAGAAAAAAAGGCGAGCAAATAGTATGTAGGGTTGCTATAGCATAGAAGTTCTACGAAAAAAAGCACTAATGAAGTCACATATTCCATCCCACGGTCGCGCGTGGTATATAAAACAATCATAAATACGTATTTTAACAGTAGTATAAGAATTCAAAATACGCCGGATGTGATTCATAAAAAATGTACAGCTTAAGATTGAAGTAAGCGGTCAGTTTCTGCTTAATGCTATATACCTGCTGTAAACCCCCTTTCTATAACAAAACACAAAATAACCATTGGCGTAAGAATTCATTTTATTAGCTTTAATGATAAAATTTATATATTCATAGAGTAAGTATATTATTTATATCTTTTTTGAATCTGTCTATATTTGTACTTCTTACTTCCTTATGTGTGGGGGCGTTTAGCAAATAAATTTCCAGTAGTAAAACAATACCGTTAGTAGGGAATGTGTAACGAGAGCTTTAGAAAAATCAAAATTCCGCAATCAATTATACGAGATTAGATATTTATATATTATTTTTCTGGATAAGTAAATGGTTATTGTTTAATTGCATTTGAATGTAATTAATATTGAGATGAAAAGCTTGAGTTTGTTTCAATAAGTTATCTATACATTCAATGTGAAAATATTTAAACTAGGCGGCAATTGCAAGTGTATTAATGTGGCGAAAGGGAATGACGCTGTCATAATAATGATGTGCAGTTTTTAAGTCAGTCGCATACAGTGAGCGATCACAAATGAAAACGAACAGAAAGGGTCGCATAAAATAAGCGATAAGTAACATTGTATATTCACGCTGCCCTCTAAAATATGAAAATTACAAATAAGAATTAATTAACTGTGATAGGGAAGAAGTAGAAAATTACCTTCCATATTAAAATAATAAAAAGTGACGTAATAAGTGAAGATAACGCGTTTTATATGTCTCAGAACCGTAATCAATTGTGTTTAAATAGTGAACAATAAATATAATAGTCAGTAATCTACCCAAATTGGTAAATCGAAGTATAAAGGACAATAACTCCAATTTATTGATGTGTAAAAAGGAAGCATTAACGGTTTTTATTTATTGTTACGATAGCGTTTTTGTTTTGTTGTTATAGGTTAAG
This sequence comes from Vesta saturnalis, assembly GCA_036346205.1. Classification (NCBI taxonomy): domain Eukaryota; kingdom Metazoa; phylum Arthropoda; class Insecta; order Coleoptera; family Lampyridae; genus Vesta; species Vesta saturnalis. Next base: position 36,398 of record JARFJB010001942.1, read on the forward strand.
TTTATTTGTTTAATTTATTTATTTCGTTTCGTTCTTGTTAAAATCTTAAATAGAAATCTTTCCAATTTTTTCCAATAAATACGTATTTTTTTAATATTTATTTTGTTGTTTTACTTTTATTTTCCTTTATTTAATTCAACTGAAAAGTTAAGGAAAAAAATCAGTGGAGTACTACTTTTTCTTAAGAGACAAAAAAACGTGAGATTTGACATAATTTGATTCTTTTTTTTTATTGTTCTTTTCATGGCACACTATTTTTTTCGGGAGCATCAGACGTTTTTTACTTACCATTTGGAAGCTGTTCATGGATTACAGGTAATTTATCTTAAAAACTACGCATTTTTCGAAAAAAGCAGAAGACAAAAAAGTTCCTAAATCAAATGGGCAATCTAAATTTTTGGTTTTTAAGAGTTAGAGGCGTCGCATGAAAAAAATCGGAGGGGATAAAGGATGTACTACCCCAGAAAGTGTACTACCCTGTAGATATTGATAAACGTTAAACCACTATTAATATTGAGTTTAAGGAGTGTACTATGTGTACTAAATTTGGATTAACTATTTTAAATAGTTTTGAAGATAAATTAAAAGAACTGAAAAAAATTAAAACTTTGAAACCCTGTTTCTCCAAAACTAAGCGTTTGGCAACCTATGTTTATATGAATGGAATGGTCAATTGTTCGAACATCTTTTATAATAGGATAATTATCTCCAATACTATTAACTGCTCAACTCTTGTTGTTATCTATTATTTGTCGTTTTCTTATGTTTCACGGCCTACTTATTGTTAGAGTCTTTAATAAAATACATTTTTTTAAATTTTCTTTGTTGTTTTTAAAAATAGATAGTACATGTGCTATATCATAGTAAAGAGGATAAAAAAACACGATCAATTATTTCAAAGCCGACTTGTCGTTCCATAAGAAAAATTTAATTGTTGAATTTTTGAAACTAAAAAATAGAAAGTGCAAAAAAAATCCAAATTGATATTTAAATTCTGCATAAAAAATATCTTAAGAAAGTGCAAATAAAATTTATATGTCTAATATAACAAAAAAGAAATTTGACATTTTTCTTTTTCTTGCCATAAGTCTTAAAATACATGGAAATTTGGAAATTGGAGAGTGTCCTATAATTTCACTAATCCTTAGGAGTAATTCATCTAATTTAACCAAATCTGTATCTTTTATAATAAGCGAGATCCCCATGCTGGAAATGTTATCTATTTACTTATAGGACATATAGGATATACAAGAACTAAAGATAATATAACAGCAATGAAAATAAATGTAAAGTATAACAATATGAACTGTAATAATACAATATATCAAAAATAAAAAAAACCAAATCAACTACATCACATACAACCTAGGGTAAGCCAATTTATCTAAATATATCCGGAAATAATTTTTCGGCGTTTCTACACATAACGTGAATTGGGGATTTGCGTAGTAAATCGGTAAGGGCAGGTTGAGGGTAGAATGAACTTAAATTTCTGGTTTCGATTTGCAGAACCAGAAATGGCACCCGACTTAGGAAAAATGTAGCATCGATTCTATTGAGAATTATCATTCTGAGAAGCTTCGTTGTTTGTAGCTCTCTCCTATCAGAGAACGACAACATGGAGTGGTGAAGAAGAAGGCTATTGTAACTGACGCTTCGGATAGTCATGGTCCACTTTGAAGAACAGCAATTTCAGGATTTTTTTATGGATTCTATCCAAAGGTAAGCAACGCGATACATTAATGGGGTGCCATATTAAATTAGCATATTCCCGTTTACTTATAACATAAGCATAGTAAAGGGCGAATGTTAACGGTGAATGTACACATACCCTTCTGTTTCTGTTCTGTTACGGTAGTTTTGTTTATCTAATCTAAACTAGTTTGGACTTTTCTGGTTTTAATTAATGACAACCGTTAGAAGTTCAAAACAATACTGTTGCAGCATTGTGAACACCAGACGAGTCGTCACGACATTTCGGGTACATGTAAACGCCCGAGTGACAGCCGAAACTTTCAGAGTGGCTAATGCGTCGGGTGTTTACGAATAAACGTCCGAGGCTCGATTAGGATAGTAACCGATGTGTCCGATATGTAAGTTAAAAATAACAATACAATTGCCTCGGATCGACCTGGCTACAAGGGGCGGTCATGGTCGAAATAGACAGGCCCCGTTGCTGACGAGTGTGTAAGTAATGAATGGCGAGTTGATACGTGGAATGTTAGAGCTATGCATAATAAAGAATTTGAAATTGCGAATGTAATGTGCGAAAGACACCTTGATATTCTGTGTGTATCGGAGACAAAGCTCAAAGGAAAGGATGTGGAGATGGAGGATAGCAACTTAGCACTATGCTTAGGAGTTGAGACTGAAGTGCATGGCGCAAAAGGAGTTGGCGTAATCTTGAGCGAAAGAGCGAAAAGATACGTTAAACAGTACGAATGTGGGTTAGAATGAAAGTGGAGTTTCGAAGAATTTCTCATTGCATGCTATACACCGGTGAATGGAGAAAGAGTGTGAAAACTTCTAGAATGATGTGGAGAACGTGTTGAACGTATGTAAGCCAAACGAAGGAGTGGTGATATTGGGAGATATGAATGGATGAATGGCAGTACAGAGAGGACAAACTGAACGCGGTCTAGGAAAGTTCGGTGACCAAAGAGTCAATGAGAATGGGGAACGCCTGGAGAACATCTGTGTGGAGAGAAGCCTGTTTGTATCTAATACATGCTTTAAACATAAAACTGTGCACATATATTCATGGCAAAGAGGTGAATCTAAAAGTATGATTGACTTGATAGTGTATGATGAACGATTTGGAAACCTGGTGACAGACACAGAAGCGACTATAGGTAGATAGAAAAAATGTGCTTGGTAGAATGAATCGGTAAAAAAAGTTGTATGTAAAAAAAAGATGCGTACATGGCATTGATTGCTGCAAAAACGAGACTGAGAAAAAGCGATTGTATGCGGTGTACAGATTAAGAAACAAAGAAATGAAGGAGGCAGTGAGAATAAGTAAAGAGGAATGAAAATGCAGAATGGTTTTGAGCGAAACAAACAATTCTTCTGGAAGTGGATCAAAAATACGAAACGTGGCCCAAAACAGAACGCTGTAGGAGTGATGAATACGAGCAACGAAATATTATGGGACGATTGTGAAGTGAGGAAATACTGGGAAGAATATTTCGGAAAGCTGTACAGTAGTGAGGAAAATAAGAATATAGAATGAATGGTTAATGAAACTGAGAAGGATTTTGGGATACATGATGTAAAGAAAACGGTAGGAAAAACGGTAAAAGAGTAAGCGTAAGAGGAATAAGTTCGCTCAGTGTATCTGGTAAAGTATTTGGAAGAGTACTGATTGATAGAGTACGAGAAACTACACAAACTAAGATTTGGGACGTGCAGGGTGGCTTAATGCCAGGAAGACGATGTGTTGATTAGATGGTTACTCTCCAGGAGGTGATCGAAAAGTGTTTAAGTGTAAAAGGAAGCTGTACTGTGCGTTAGTAGATCTGGAGAAAGCATATGACAGAGTAGATAGGTAGAAGCTGTTGGAAATATTAAATGAATATGGCATAAGTAATGGTCTAATAAACAGAATAAGGGCAGTATATAACGGTAGCCGGACGGGTGAGAGGAGTTGTGACTGAATATTGAGCAAGGAGTGCGACAAGGCCGTATGATGTCACCGTGATTGTTCAGTGTGTTAGGCAAACATGTATCCAATACAAATGGTGTAATGGTTGGTGACGTAAATGTAGGTGTTCTGGTGTATGTAGAAGACACAGTCTTATTAAGTGACAGTGCGGATGAGGTTCAAACTGCTCTGAGGAAGTTTGATGTAGTCTGTGAGAGCATGGACCTAAAGGTAAACATAAACAAAACTAAGATTGTCGTGTTCAATCGGGATGGTGAAAACGAGAGTAGACTATTTACCCTACAAGATGAAATTGTGGAACAAGTGGACAAGGTATATCTGGGTAGAATGCTCATTGCAGATGGTACAATGCATGGCGTGATTGAACGAAGGGCCAATGTTGGAAGGAAAGTGATTGGCGGACGACAATGAGAAACAAAAGCGTGAGTCTAGCTGTGAAACGAGCAATCTATAATGGCGTGTTTATCCCGTCAATACTGTATAGAAGTGAGACATGGGTATGTCAAAAAAGCACGAAAGAAAAGTAAATGCCGTGGGTATGAGGTTCCTGAGAAGCGCATGTGGTAAAACGTTAAGGATAAGGCAATGAATGAGTGTGTAATGAAGAAGTGTGGCGAGGAAAAGACGATGATGGACAGGTATAAAAGTAGTAGACTACGTTGGTTTGGCCTCATCGAGAGAATGAACAACACAAGATTAACGAAGCAAATATATGTAAGTGCGATTAGAGGTAAAGCTGGCCTGGTAGGCCGCGTAAAACTTGTCTGAATGCAGTAGAATGTATGACACAAGAAAGAAAGAAGATGTGATTAAAAAATAAATAAGAGGCAGGATTGTTTTACCCACCCCGCAAGGGAATGGCGTGAATGCTATGTTAGATGTTATGTCTGTATGTAAACACGATGCCGGTCAGACCGTTTCAGCTGGAGTGATAAATTGGTCATCCGGCTAATATGGCAAAATTGTAGATCCTTATCAACTTTTGGGACATATAAAACCACCGAAAGTACTTACTAACCTACACAGTTTTTAAATTTTTCAGTCATTTTTATATCTTCCCATGGAACTGTCCAAGAAATCTACACCGCTCATGTGCCGATTCTATTCGCTAATAATGTGAGGACAATCAGCTTCTATGGTTTTCTTTAATTTTCGATCAAACCTCTTGACTTTTGAAATTGGATTCTTTCCAGCAAATGAAGATGCCAAAGTTTATTGTCTTTCCAAGTTACTGATTAAATATCTAACCATCAATTCATGACTTGTACCACGATTAGCATTTTTCAAAATGGCTTCGGTAGGGAATTTGCAATTCGGTACTCTATTTCTATGTGTAGCAACCAAAGAATAAATTCCCTCTTTTGCTAATTGTATCATAAGAGGCAATAATGTATAATAATTATCGTGTTATAATCTGTAATTCTTCTGTCGTGGATATACTTTGGCTAACCGCAAAACTAAACTAGAAGTTATTATCTCAAATCTCGAATTTATAGGCAAATTCCTGAAATTCCTGATATAACAAAGAGCACGAAACCCCATTTATGGGGTTTCATTGATATGCATTGCTTTATGTAATGACTTACTTTGGTTGAGCACATTTGCTCGTCCATACTAAGGTGTTGTCCCAGAGAAACCGGAGAAATACCTATTATTGAGAAATTCAAGGTCTAATTTTATGAAGCGTATCATGCCCTGGCCGATCACGTTTCGTTTTGATTCAGATGAATGAACTCTCTAATTTTCTCAAATTTGTATCCTGGCATCACATCATCTTCTCTGACCTCTCAGCTTTTGCTTGAACTGAGTATAAGCTAGTTTCCTGCACAATGTTTGTTATAAGTTCATTTGAAAAAAGGTAGTTAAAAAACTGGTATGGAGTTTCTAACGCTAAAGTTTCAGCAGACACATCAATATCTCCATGAAATCATAACTGGTCATCATTTAGTTTCAATAACTTCGATTTCTATTCAAGGTTTGTCGTTACTGGCTTCTTAGCTCGTTTGATAAGCAGCAAATGAGACAGTGGCAAATTATCTTCATCATCATTCTCGGACTATTTTGATCCATACTATCTTCCACGTCTGGCGGTAAATCGTTTTCTTCATCGGGAGGGAAAACTGCCTGTATCGCTTTCACATTCGCCATCACTTAAACCTTTACAATAGTCGATGAGATCTTTCTCGTTCAGGATTTTTCTTATGTCCATACTGAAATAAGAGAAAAAAAATTCAAATGTAACTCTAAATGCATGATGTTGGCGATAAGCAACGTCCCAAAAAAATGAGAAATGTACGCAAAATGCATAATGTTGCCGACAAAACAAATCCTACAGTTTTATTCAAAAATTGATCAAAATACTCAAACTCAGTGTGATTGTAACCAAATACATACCTTCTCGCCGTAAAAAACCACTTGTTGAAATCTAGCAGTAAATACAGTATGCGTCTTCACCTGCGACTGGTTAAATATACCAGAATCATGACTACGCGCGGCATCTACCAGTAAATGTTGGTAGCTTATTTTAAGCCAGTATGGAAACGAATGACTACGCTATGCAACAGTGCGATTTTTCCCTGGCATTAGTCTCAGTGCTATAATTTGCTGTATGTTGTCAAAAAGCAAAAGTTGTAAATTCTTTGTTTGAAAAATAACCAAACTTGTGCTTCTAGCCTAACAAGTTTTTTGTTAAACGTGTTTAACCTACATTATATTCTGGGTAGGTGTACTCTCGCATATGTAACAGCTATTTACTTTTTCACATGCATATAACTCTTACTTTAATCATACTCTACATCTACAGCTAGACGTGGACCTGGTTTAGGCGTTTCCAACCCTTTCTGTTTTGAAGGACTGCAACCCAGTTGGGACGTATTCTTTTGAGCTCATCTGCCCATCCCCTTAGTGGTCTTTCTGGCTTCTCCAGTCTGTCGCCTGAGTTTCAAAATGTCCTTAGTCCGTCACGCGTCGGTCAATTTGCAAAGGACACCGCCAGTCTCTATTTTTCAACAGGAATGCGGTTTGCGCCACCTACTTACATACTTCTGCGTAGTATCTATCCTTTTCTCTCCATACTAATCCCAACATTTAATTCTCTATTTTACTTCTTGTGGCTTTTGTAATACAAGATTTGTAAGAGCACGTCAAAACCGTTAAGGCATTAGAAAAGTTTTGTATGTTGACCTTAAACATATGTTTTAATTTACCATATTCTGCCAATCTCAGGCGATCCTGTTAATTTACACGTTGAGCTATGTCTAATCTAACCCTAGTATTGCGCCCCAAGTGCTCATCAAATAACCCACTCTATGTTTAAAAATACACCCTCCATCGAGGGGTACATTATTTTAAAGACCATAAACTCCGTTGCCCAGAAAACCAAATTTGAATGGTCTGGTTAGGAATCCATTTTAAAAAACAATCAGAAGTAGTAAATAATAAATTTTTGACTGTTCAGAATACATTTTATTAAAGAATAATTTAAAATTAAGGTGAAAAGAATGTGGACGCAACAATCCATGTTTATTTTAACATTATTGTCATTTCAATTGTGTGTAAAAATTGCAGGTATATCCGTCTATAAAAATAGATCTTCTTTGAGACTTTTGCAATTTGTTGTTAAGTGATTCGTTGTTTCAAGTTTTTCCTTTTTTGTTCAAGTTAGTTAAAATCGTCCAGTTGAAACTTAAGAATTGATTATAAATGGGATACACGTAACCCCAAAGGTCTGAAATAATCTTTTTGTATGGAATTGGAATTCGATGTGCGCATGGAACCGCACGAGTATTCAATGAAACATCCCAATAATGAAGTCGGGCATAAGCATGTCATGAAATTAGAGCGTTTCTTGTCACGGGATTACTGCAATAAAAAAGTTGCCCAGTCGAGAATTTTGAATGAAGCGTCAAACACTGAGGTGGTGGATCAATTAGCTGCATATGTTACGTAAACTACTCCAAAAGTCGCATATTGGGTCATTGTACAAGATTCTGAAAAATAATTATGAATTAATACCCAAAAACATCTTATTGAATGTACTTTTTCCTGAATGGGTTTGTCAACAAAGACAACTGGGAGAACAAAGTTCCGTTCTTGCTTTGAAAACATAACACTTAAGTTCCGCAAAAAATTAATGTTTGGGCAGGTCTTGGTAATAAAACTGTAGACGATATCCTTAAAAGAAAATGTAACAGGTAAATTGTATCTGAATCTATTAGAAATCATATACCATCTCATCACTTAATTCTTAAGGCCTCAAATGAGCGAAAATGTGACATACTGCCAGACGAATAAAATTTGTATTTTCAGCAAATTGGGGCTCCGCCACATTACGCTTTAGCTGTTAAGCAGTAGGTACAGACCACATACTCATTAGAACATCAAGCCCGTAACGGCAATTTCGCGCACTGCATAGCTCAGCGGCGTGGGCGGGGTTCTTACTTAATGCTGCAAAAGGGCAGTCGTCACAACTCCCAAAAACGTCAAAATCGGACAAAAAGGCGCTACCTGCTAGAAAGATTTATAGCGGGAAAACGCCATGAACTAGATCTTATCATGGTCTAACAGGAAACCATAATGTTCACTCTAAATAAAATATTCTCTTACCTGAAAATTCTACTCCAAAAATATTTACGCAAAGTTCATCCAACCCTCAATAAAATCTTAAGCTTCATATAAAAGCAGCAAAGTTGCAAAAATAAACATAAAAGAACTCATCAAATATTTCGATAAACTTCAACGTCAACATGATTATTTCAAGAAATCACTTTAATTCTGTTTACAACCAGTCGTAATTAAATCAATGCGTCATCAAATATGCTCAAATTAAATAAAATCTCATAAAAAACAAACACTTAAAATGTGCGTATGTATTTTGTATAACAAATGGGTTTACATTAAAAAAACACTAACCTAAAGATATGTATTATAAATAATAATAAAAACAACACCATCAAGATGTCAACACAATTGTAACATAAATCAAACCATTCAATTCAAATTAAATCACCTAGATATTTAATAGGCGGTGAGACTAGCTTGTTTCAGTATGAGCCTTTACTAATATTATTGTAAATCTAATTCGTATGCCAAAAGAACAAATGGTTTTAACAAATAAATTTCACTCTCATAACGCCTTCGTCACACACAATTTCGATATAAATAAAAATAGAAAACACAGATAAGTTTGGATTATAATACGGGTGAATACGCTTGTATTAAAATATAAACGATACAAAAAATAGGAAAGGTTAATCTCAAAAGAACAGCGTATTCAACCGTTCGTACATAAAATACAAAAAAAATTAAATAAAATTTATTATATTATTTATTAAACCACAGCAAAAGGAAATGCAACAAAATTGTTTACCTTAACTTTACAACATCCCCACTGTTTTACAGACACCTGGGGTAGACCCAGAGGACGGCCTCGACGGCGGCTTCGACGATACGATTGATGTGGAAACTGCGCCTGAACTCCGAGTATGACTTAATTCGTGATTACTTCTCCTTCAAGTTGTGTTGTGATTGATATCACAATTGGTTGTACGTTACAATAATATTTCTACTTCCACGTTATTTGTTAACTTTATTCTAATTATATATTCTGAATAACACGTATTGATTTAAAACAGCAAGAAGCTTTTTTATCTGCAGCGAATTATTTGTTATGTGGTCAGCCGTACACACGAAATCGTCTATACGAATCTGAACTATCTTACTATTGATCCGCACACAGGATGCGATGAAACCCCAAATGAATTCATGACCGCACTTCTTCAACAACGAATCCAAAATTACATGGACGAGAAAATGTCGCTGCGCGACAACGATACGGTAAAATAATCCGTGAGGTACGAAGTCATAAAATTACCCTCCTGGAAAGACTTCCACGGTAGCTTTACTTAACCTCCAGGTAAGGGCGTAAAATAGTTCACTAGCTCCAAACGAACAAACACATCTTCGTGGGTGCGGTAGAGCCGCGAAAACAAAGGTGAGCGCTGAACTACATCGCTAACAAGACTGCTTTAAGCTACATTTCTCACCATTTTCAATATGATCTCCCTTCTATGCTAATTGACCAATCAACACAATTTATTACTTAAAATTTTAAATTGCGCCAAAAACGAATTGAACTCGTGAGCCGAACTGAAGAACATTGCATCACCTATCGAAATTGCGTTCCCCAGCAGGTACTTCCGTAACACGATATGCCTATGATAACGCACCTCTATTAGTATCAACCTTAAAATAACGTATATAGAATCCAAACTCTGTTTAAACTCAAAAAATATTATCGCAAAGAAGGCGACGGTCTGACGGCTATAATTGAAATTCACAAAAGATGTATCAATCAACGTAATAATTTTGTAATCAATATAATTTTCCATGATGATATCTCAAATCCATTTAACAACGTTCACGAAAATTTAAAATAACGAGAAGATTTATTTACACAAAACTGTTCTAACACTACTCTAATTGGAACGAAAGTATTACCTGTACGAAATAAAACGTAATTAAATCTTTAATTAACATTATTAGTGACAGCGACCAAATAAACGATTTCTTTCTGCAGATGTGTTTTGCTTGTCCTAACATCAATTAGATCAAAGTTGACATGCACACTATACAAGGTAGAACATAAAACACATCTTTTGGGTAAGAGTAAAGTACATTTATTTCAATGGATAGAAAAAAATTGTATTGAGAAAAGTTGCTAAGAATTAAAAGTTATGTTAAGATACGAAGTTTCAGACTCCTACGACGACTTTGACTATTTTGAAATTTGCAAGATTTTTGAGTATTTTTCTATTCTGCATAATAAGCATATTGCAAATGTATTCTTGACTGTCATCTGTAGTATGATTTATTTGTCCGCTTGACAATGTATCCATAATGTGAATTGAACAGTCAACGTAATGTCATATTTATTTACATACTCGAATCTTTTTTGAATGAAAATGAAGTTGAATAATCAAGAAAAGGTAGAAATAGTACTAATTCTAGGAAATAAATATCGAACCACACAGCAGGCTGCTGCAGAATTTAATAATAATCGTCCCGAAACATCAAACATCTCCTATGTAACTGTGGCTCATGTTATGCGGAATTTTAGAAATTGCAATCCGAAATTTTTCAAAGAACCTGAACAACTGAGAATGGATGTTGGAAATCTTGATGGGAAAAAGTTAGACATACTACTGACTATTCAAGAAAATATCAAACAAACCATTAGGCAAATATTCCGGACTTTGAACACCACGTTTACAAGAAAGCTACTAAAAAAGCACAAATTTAAACCTTTTAAGGCAAAATTTATTCACACTTTAGTGGAAAGGCATGAATCAGCGCTTGGATTTTTGTGTATTGCTTTAGGATGTTTAGAAGATGATAGAAATTTTTCAATCTTCAAGAACTAAGAGACAGAATAACATAATAATGCAGACACATTACACGACAAACTTGTGAGTGAAGAATTTTAGCGAAGACTATACTACTGTCTTGGACCGAGAGAGTACTTAATGAAACCTATCTCGAGCATCTAATGGAATACATTTTTAAACAATGAAAGTTTAACTCATTCATTTTCTATTTCTTGTGGTTTCTTTTTAAATAACATTTTAAACGTTCAAAACACCAAAAATACGTATTTAATTAATTTTTTATTTCTCACGGATTTTTTCATTAATTTCAGACCAGATCAGCTAAATTTGATTTTCTGGGCATCTTTGTAAAGGAACTTTTATGACCTTCAAAATAATGCATACTCAGTTGGGGATATATATTTTAATTTTAAGAGGGGAACGGTAGTGCAAGGGTAAATGATAAAACTAAAACAATAACCTGCCACTAAACTTCCCCCTTCTCTACCTAAATCGATGTGTTTTTGCATTTTTTAACTTTTCTGATCATGAATTGCATGTGATGGTACGTCTTGAAAGGAAAGTCCTATATAATAAAGACTTTTATTATTTCTTCTCTGCTTGTTATATGTCTTTCTTGTCTGCTTTTAACTTAAGTATCTTCTTTCCCATTTAATAACCCCCGCTTTAAAATGTGTTTAATGTGTCACAGTATTTCGTATTTCGTATTACCACAGATGTATAGTGTGTATACATCTGTGGTATTACTTTCAAACTAATAAGTAATTTACACATAACTAAAGTAATTTATCTTTTGGATGCCAAATAGTGTACTTTTTTATCTTATACAAATTGTATCGTTTCGATAATAATTACAGTTATAAATAATAATAGTTTAAAAATAAATAATAAATTTATCTTGACAACTCAATTCTTATCGAAACATTTAAAATTGTATGAAATATAAATAAACACACGATTTAATATCCTACAGATACGAACTTTAATAGGTAATTCCATTGTTTTTTAACACACATAAGCATTTCAGTTTATATAGAACACTATAGAACAATTGGTCCTTCAAATAATGATTAAAATGACAAAACTAGACCTATGTTTTTGTCGTAAATAAAAAATTACGAATAAAAAATTCGCTAAATACGTTTTAAGAACTATATTTTTATACGCTAGACCTTTACGTCTCGAAGTTTAGTGCTGCTTGTTTTATAATTTTTTCGAAATCATCTACATCCACATTCACATCCACATCCACATCCACACCCACTCACACTCACACACACACACACACACACACACCACCGCGCAGCACGCACCACACGCACGCACGACACGCACGCACGCACCACGCACCACACCACACACACACACACACACACACACACACACACACACACACACACACACACCACACACACACACACACACACACACACACACACACACACACACACACACACACACACACACACACACACACACACACACACACAACACACACACACACACACACACACACACACACACACACACAACACACACACACACACACACACACACACACACACACACACACACACACACACACACACACACACACACACACACACACACACACACACACACACACACACACACACACACACACCACACACACACACACACACACACACACACACACACACACACGACACACCACACACACACGACACGACACGCACAACACGCACGACGACACGACACGACACGACACGACCGACGCGAACGCACGCACGGACCCGACGACGACCACGACACGACACGACAGACACGACACGACACGACACGACACGACACGACACGAGACACGGACACGGACACGGACACGACACGGACACGACGACACGCACGACACGACACGGACACGACACGGACACGACACGACACGACGACACGGACACGGACACGACACGGACACGACACGACACGACACGGACACGACACGGACACGGACACGACACGGACACGGACACGGACACGGACACGGACACGGACACACGACACGAGACACGGACACGACACGGACACGGACACGGACACGGACACGGACACGGACACGGACACGGAGATGGACACGGACGCGGACACGGACATGGACACGACAGACCCCACGACACGGACACGGACACGGACACGGACACGGACACGGACACGGACACGGACACGGACACGGACACGGACACGGACACGGACACGGACACGGACACGGACACGGACACGGACACGGACACGGACACGGACACGGACACGGACACGGACACGGACACGGACACGGACACGGACACGGACACGGACACGGACACGGACACGGACACGGCACGGTCACGGACACGGACACGGACACGGACACGGACACGGACACGGTCACGGACACGGACACGGACACGGACACGGACACGGACACGGACACGGACACGGACACGGACACGGACACGGACACGGACACGGACACGGACACGGACACGGACACGGACACGGACACGGACACGGACACGGACACGGACACGGACACGGACACGGACACGGACACGGACACGGACACAGACACAGACACAGACACACAGACACAGACACACACACAGACACGAAGTTTAGTGCTGCTTGTTTTATAATTTTTTCGAAATCATCTACATCCACATTCACATCCACATCCACATCCACACCCACACACACACACACACACACACACACACACACACACCCACGCACGCACGCACGCACTCACGCACGCACGCACGCACGCACACACACACACACACACACACACACACACACACACACACACACACACACACACACACACACACACACACACAGACACACACACACACACAGACACACACACACACACACACACACACACACACACACACACACACACACGACACACACACACACACACACACACACACACACACACACACACACACACCACACACACACACCGACACACCGACACACCAACCGACCGACCGACCGACCGACCGACCGACCGACCGACCGACCGACCGACCCACCGACCGACCACCGACCGACCGACCGACCGACCGACCGACCGACCGACCGACCGACCGACCGACCGACCGACCGACCGACCGACCGACCGACCGACCGACCGACCGACCGACCGACCGACTGACCGACCGACCGACCGACCGACCGACCGACCGACCGACCGACCGACCGACCGACCGACCGACCGACCGACCGACCGACCGACCGACCGACCGACCGACCGACCGAACGACCGACCGACCGACCGACCGACCGACCGAACGACCGACCGACCGACCGACCGACCGACCGACCGACCGACCGACCGACCGACCGACCGACCGACCGACCGACCGACCGACCGACCGACCGACCGACCGACCGACCACGACCGACCAACGATACCGACCGCACCGACCGACCGACCGACCGACCGACCGACCGACCGACCGACCGACCGACCGACCGACCGACCGACCGACCGACCGTACAGTAAAATGATAGTTTACCGCACTAGTACGGTAAAGTAAGCCATTACGATGTCATTAAATGACCTAAAACTTGACATTACACTTTCATAGTAGATAAATAAATTAACCTATCCTAAATTGAGTATTACAGCACGTGCGTAGTTGTATTTAATGACTTGCCTTTTAACATGATGAAGTTTGACAATGATGTTTGTGTGCGTTCATGTGTACTCGTGCGATGCGTGTGCGTGTGGGTGATTTTTTAGTGTATGTGAAGTGTGTGGTGTGTGGCGTGCGTAGTATACTTGTGGTGGTCGCGTGGTATGCGCATGGAGTGCATTAAGTTCGGTGAGTGCGGTGAGCGCGCGGGCGTGCGTGCATGCGCGCGTATGTGTATGTTAGTATCCACGATAACTTAAGAATCATAATACATACGCACTTAATTGGATTTTCTTGAATAATCCAGCGGTGGGAGGGGGGATTATTAGGGATTGAAAATGCTAAACCGTACTATCGATATTTTTGTAAAAGCGAGCGGGTGTGGAATTTTTTTTCAAGTTAACATCTAGCTGTTTATTGATATCTATCTTACATGAACTTTCAAACGTCTATCTGATACAGATTATTGTTTTTGTGTTTACAAAGTTGCATAATTTCGTTATGAACGTATTAAAAAACAGGTTGCACAATTATCCTAAAAATTATTATTCAAATTATTTCATTTGTTTTAATTTCCACTTTGTAGGTTGGAAGGTCGTGTGTTGCTCCACATCAGACATTTACACTTATAATCACTACTTGCTTGGGCAGTGTGTAGATGCCGTCAGTAGTCAAATTCGTCTGGTTGTCTTTTTCAAATGTAGGGCGACGTTCAATTTTCGTTTGTAGATTGTCATTAAAAGTCCATACTTTAACTTAGGTTTGTTTTTAGATAAGTTGCGTAATCTAGAAATATCAAAAACCTTCAGCGTTGTGTAATGCATTTCTTGTAATTCTAAGCTAGAATATTCAGATATAGTTTGGTTGCCTTATTCAATCAAATACAATCAATCAATTGAAAAAATACAAAATAAATCTAGCCGCAACTTGCAGTTTAAACTAACATTTGTGTAACCAGGGTTTGACCTTTATGACGACATTTTAAAGTTGTATCAATATAGTAACTTGGATACTCGCAGGCAAAACATATTTCTTTATAAATTAAATCAAATTTGTTCACCATATCACCATAATTTTTTTGTAATAAATGGAAAGATATATATATATATATATATATATATATATATATATATATATATATTATAACAAAACTATTTTTAGTTTTTTTTCGCTCTAATTCAAAAGTTATATTACATTCTTGAATCCAGTACCGGAAACACGCCGAAAGTTCCCGAACAAACCAGAGCGCGTGTGACCTCACAATGTAATATTTACTCATCGCAAGTATACAACTGATACAGTGTTTTGACTTTTAATCGATTAAATCTTGTTATTATCGTCAATATATTGATAAATATATCAAAAATGTCAGACCTTAAAGGTTATCGTGCTTTTATAATCATGTGGTAATTAATAATTATTTATGTAAACGTATAAATTGAATAAATAGTATTCGATAACAAATTTTTTTAACTGAACTCCAGAGTCATAACTTTTAAAAATAATAGCATCAAAAAAATTTCTATGAATAATTTAAAAGGATTAAATAATAAATTTGTACACGGTTATTGAATGGTTTCGGTTTAATTTAGTATTTTATATTTTAATTACGCGCTAGGTTATGTACTATACAAAATTGAAATTTTAAATGTGTATATAATGGTGGTTCTTCCTTTGTTATAATGTCATTTAAATAATTCGCATGAGTTGATGTTTTTTTAGCTGAAAGAAGACATGGAGAATTATATTTACTATACTTCAATGGGAAGTAGAGTAAAAATTAAAGTTGATGTAGTACGGCACAAGTTTAGTTGTCAAACTAACCGTAAACTTTATCGCAAAATAGTATATTATGATACAAGTGCATAAGGGGGCCTTTAAAGCACGCGCGACATATTTCAAAACACGACGCGCAGCGGAGTATTTTATAAGTCGCAAGGGTTTTAAAGGCCTCTTATGCACGCATATCATACGCTATTTTTTATTATAAATGCATTATAATCTCAAAAATGTAATTTAAACAGCATGTAAATATCTAGGTAATAAAGGTAGATCAAACGTTTCTATAGCAACCTTTAAAAAAGTAGGCGCACCATAAACATCATTTTACGCACGCTCCAGCGTGCGATAATCGTTGATTACGATACATGCGTAATAAAAAAAGCTATTATAAATTTTTATTTTTCAACTTTGACAAAATTGTTTACATCTTTAACAATTTTAACTGATATTACTACTGACGAAAATAACTGTAAGTGTTATCGAAACGTTTAGATTGTGTAATTTAAAATACACCATTAAAAAACCCAAAAAAGGTAAGCATTTTACTATTATAAATCATTTTTTTGCACTAAATTTCGGACATTTTTAGTCAATTTACATGTAGAAGCCGTTGACACTGTACTATTGAGAATTAATTTAACATTATGACGTCACAAATATGCCGACCAATCGTGGAGCGTTTGTAGTCGCGTGATTCTTTTTAAAATGTTATCAATTTTCAATTGCTTATAATAAGAGTTTTTTTGTATCGACTATTAATATAATTTATGGTAAAGTTTTAAAATACATAAAAAACAATGGATACATTTTTTTTTCAATTACTCAATTACATGATTTGTGTTTATCACAATTTAAAGTCTTTATGAATTAATTTAAGTTAAATCTCTTTATATATGTAACCTTAGTCAATACAACAGATTTTACACAATTTGTTTTTCGCAAAAACTCCATCCACTTCAACACATAATACCAGAACGTTAATATTGTCAAAAACACTGGTGCCACCTATCTTGGGTTTTTAAAATTAGAATTATTATAGCGAGAGGTCAGAAAAATACCAATCATGGTAGGTTGTGAAATTTAATTATTTTGAGTTGGTACACGCACAGAATGACATTTCTGACTTGTACATTTAAAAAGACTATAAGCTTTGTTTACAATAAAAATGTCAAATTACAAACGTTATAAATGTCATTCTGTGCATGCGGCTAAAGTACCAATTCAAAATAATTAAATTTCACAGCCTACCCTAATTGTTTTTTTGATCTCTCGTTAAAAAACTACCACTATACTTTTGAATGGACAATGGTGTTATGTAGGTAAAATTTAATGCATCTTTTCTTCTACGCCTATCCTATCTGATGAGTTAAGCACCTTCAAAGGGGAAGGAAATTAAAGAAACAGAGTAATTATATTGGATGGATGTTCTACTATTAAGAAAAGGTAACTTATGAGTAATGTACCTCTCCTCCATTATTAAAAGAGGATGACATAAGCAACCCCCATGGTATATCTTATTATATTGTTGATAACAAAAAATAGGTTCGTTAGACCACTTTATTTTGAAAACTTTTTGATTCTCTAGATTTTGCTGGAAAACTAATAGTTTTCGAGTAATAAAATAAAATATCCCAACAAACGCAACGCAATTTTCATTTTCAATAAACTAAACAAATATTTTGTTCAATCCTACAATAGAAAGTTGTTGTTTCTAACTATGGTTACGCATCTCGAAAGTTAATGGTTACCCCACCTCAAAATGTTCCTATGGCAACGCGTCACTTTGCATTTTGCAAAACGTTTTTACTCGCTAGTGGCTGTAATATACTCTATAGATTATTAAAATTAACGGTAGATACAATTATAAAGAAATCAACGCTTTATTTATTTATATTAAAGTTAACAGTACAATTATTAAAAGTTGCATGAGGTAACACTATGTTGGAAAATCCAGTATTTATAAAACTGGTCAAACACTTACTTGCTAATGTCGACTTTTTTGTAAACAAATAATCATGACTTTAGCATAGAATATGTGCACCACAGTGTGGAAGGCGCGTATTTCATCTTTAAACCATTAAAATACGCTAATACTGCTTCTTGCGACACTGCATCCACATTTCGTGATTGTTGCCATTCACGAAACTTTTCCAACTCCTTCACATATCTTGCTTTCCATTTTGCAGGCAACAGATTGAAAGTGGCAGCGTTGGCTTCTTCTAATACGTCTTCCGGGACGGTATTATCGCGGCTTCTTTCCATATTTTACGGAACCGAATTAGAAAAGAAAATTTTCGTAAAAAACTGATCTGTTGTTGACAAGTGTTGTCAACGTTACTACATAGCAACCAGCCTGCTGCAGTCTATATTTACTTTTAAATGTTGAAACGCGTCGGAAAATATTTCCAAAAAATACATATTTCTTAGAGTAGGATTGAATAAAACGTTATACAGCACAAGTGGAGAAACGAATTGCACCCGCTTGTGGGTCTTCCCACGCGCAGGTGCAACTTCGTACTTTCTCCACTTGTACTGTAATATACTATAGTAGATTGCTGTCCTCTAGTGTCAATATTTTGTTGAAACTACAATATTCTTTAAATTCCGTTTTAATTGAAATAATATATTATGCAGGTATTGTTACTTACTTTGTTGTTATGTTTTAGACATACTTTAATTTTTAGTCAAAATCTAAACAACCGAAAAACTTTATAAATAATTTAGGTCAACCAAAGCATATTTTTTTATAATCATTTCTTCTACTGTTAATAACTTATAAAAAGAATTACCATAGGAGTTGCTTATATCATCTTTTCTAATAATAGCAGAGAAGGCTAACATTACTCATAATTTATATTTCTTAATAGTAAAACATAAATGAAAACCTTATTCATACGAAACTCTACTACACGTGTAAGTTTTACACGTATTACATAAGGAAAATTAAAAATTTTTGGTTTGGTAACATTGAAGTGGTTTTGTTTCACTGAGTTAATCTAAATGTTTTTTTGGTATGAACTTGAACGTTAAAAAATGATTGCATTTGTATGGCGATGATTAACATTTTGTAAAATAGATACATTTCTTTAAGGTGGTTTTGAAGTATTTGGTACATACCGTCTGTTTTTTGAAATCCGCATCAGGCTATAACTTCCACAATTTTTATTTTGAAAATTTGAAATTTTTGTGGAGCATTTAAGGCTACTGCACGAGTTACAAGTATTGGAAGTAATCGGAAGTGACATCATATTGTGATTATTAAATGGAACATCCTGTATTATTTTTTTATAAATCTATAGACGCAATAATTCTGAATACAGTAGCTTTTGAAAAAATTTTTACGATAAAAAATGTGTTATATCTGTTTAAAATTTAGAAATTTAAAACTATAATGACGAGTCAAAACGATTACTTAAGTTGGCTGTGACAAGAAACAAATAATATGACTGTTTATGTGTGTTTAATGTTTTACCTTCTTTGCTTGAAAAGTAATTAATACTAATTATCAAGGAAGCATTTGAGTGCATTGCAGTGACAAAATTCCACATAATATTCCACAATGGAAAATGTGTATTTAAAAGATATGCTTGAAATATATTAGTTTTGTGGCAAAAATTGTAACGAAGCTCGTAGAAGATACGTTGCAAAGTATACTAGACAGTGTGTGTGCGTGTGTGTCTGCGTCTGCGTCTGCGTCTGCGTCTGCGTCTGCGTCTGCGTCTGCGTCTGCGTCTGCGTCTGCGCCTGCGCCTGCGCCTGCGTCTGCGCCTGCGCCTGCGTCTGCGTCTGCGTGTGCGTGTGCGCGTGTGTGTGCGTATGTGTGCGTGTGTGCCTGTGTGTGCGTGTGTGTGCGTGTGTGTGCGTGCGTGTGTGTGCGTGTGTGTGTGTGCGTGTGCGCGTGCGTGCGTGCGTGCGTGCGTGTGTTCGTGCGTGCGTGCGTGCGTGGTGTGTGTGTTGTGTGTTGTGTGTGTGTGCGTGCGTGCGTGCGGGGGAGTGGGTGGGTGAGAGGGTGGGCACGCGCGCGGGTTCGCGTGGGCGTGGGTGTGCGTGTGTAAATGTGGGGGGGAGGGGTGCGCGCGCGTGAATGAGTGAGTGAGTGCGTGCGTGTCTGTATCTTTGTCTGTGTGCGTGCGCGTTAGTATGCGTCTGAGTCTGTGCCTCTGTCTGCACATGTGCCTATATGTATGTGCCTGCGGTGCGTGCGAGTGTGTTCGTAGTCATGATAGCTTAAAAAACACGTAGAGTAGTTTCAAAATGTCGTGGCACTCGCCCCTCCGTGCGTATATGATTCAAACGCTTCGAAAATGTTCGACAAATATGCTACTATTCAGCTTATAAAAATATAGTAATTCGCTTTGTTTACGTCACGTTGTTAGAATAAAAAAGTTTTCTTTAAATTGAAAGTGAGAGCGCGGGATTCGCGATAGTGGGGACGATATTTTTTACTAGAGCAGCAAAGTAATGAAAGATATGTGGTGATGTATGGACGTTTTGGTTCTAACGGTTAAAAGTAAAACGGTTGTACTTTAGTGAAAAACGGATAATAGTTTAAATACTGTTGTGCATTTTGTTTATATACTGGTACACTATTAAATGACTACTTAAGATTAAAGTACGAAACAAAATAAAGCCATTTTAAAAACGACGCTCATTAATTTTGCTCGAAAACGATGGAAAACGTAAAAATTTGCAACTCCGGCAGGTTATGGGCCTAGAACGATTACTGCGATAAATTAAATTGAGCAAAATTAATACAAATAACGAGGTTAATGTTTGTGTGTCGCGCCTAAGGAATTTGTTAACATAACCATAATATTTTTTTGCGGGTGTGGATGTTATTTCACAATATAAATAGATTTACGAGTACGTTACGGGGAATTATAAGGAAATAATGGATAAAACGGAAATCGAAAAATTAAATAATTCTAATTAACGAAATTGGACCACGCGAATGAAAGGTATTTTAACAATAAAAGGAGTACGAGATGCGATAGAAAATGAAAATTTTGCCGAACTTGATAGAAATAAAGAAAAGGAGGAGCTTTGCAAGGGATTAGTTATGTTACACGTAAACGATCAAAATTTAGGCACCATTGATGACAATGACACCGCTTACAATATTTTGCAAGAACTAAAATTATCACATACAAAACTGGACTGCTTTCATGCGATTCTGACGTTACGCGATTACTTAAACGCTCATAAAAAGGACTGCAATAGCATCAACGATTACATATTTAATAAAAACGAAATTTACAAACGCTTGGAAAATTGCGGATTAAAACTGGACGTAAATATACAAATCGGAATTATGCTGATCGGTTTAGGTACCCAATATGAACCCGTCATGCGGAAGATTGACCTGAAACGCGACCAAAAAAGCAAATAAGTGGTCAAGAATGGAACGCAACACGGGAGCAAGCGAAAACTACACATAGAAACGCAATGAAATCGGTGGAAGTAAAAACGAATGCGAAACGAGTATATTACACGATGTGAAATGGTTCCGTTGCAACCACCTCGGACGCATAGCTCGAAATTGCCCACAGTATGGGGATAACGCCAAACGTAATACGAATACTCGAGACCATAAACGAAACGATGAAACGCGTACAAGAAATAAACTAGCAACAGCACGAAAAATGGCTTACGAATCTAACAGCATTACATGTATATCTGACCAACATGAATGGTTAATTGATAGCGGCGCAACTGACCATTTAACGAGTGACAAAACAAAATTGTCAAACACCACCCACGAGAATACGACAATTACTTGTGCCGGTGATAACTCCTTAAAATGCGAAAGGAAAGGTACTGTACAAGTAAAATGGAATGAAGAAAACCGGGGTAACGTGATGACTATATCATCAAATGTGCTATACGTACCAAAACTAAACGGAAACCTAATATCCGTATCTCGTTTAGCAGACGAAAATATTGAAACGAAATTCGATCATGAACAAGTGATATTATCCAGAGACGGGGAAATACTTGGAACAGCTACAAGAAAGGACAACGTTTATACGATGAACGATGAATACGATCAACGACAGCTCAGCAGAAGTATGTCATAAAAGATTGAAACATCCAAACAGGAATGAATCAAGATGATTGGCCGTATTGTACAATCTAAACTCGAGTACACTCCAAAACACATGTGGCACATGCAATATTTGTAACATCAAGAGAAATAACTTTCCAAGGACGACGATAGTAGAACGAAAAACTGCTTAGATCTGATTCACAGCGATGTGATCGGACCGATAAATCCAACATCACGTGGAGGAAATAGGTACATTGTAACTTTTATTGACGATCATAGTACATATGCAGAAGCGTACGCGATAAAGCACAAAAAAGAAGCATTGGAAAAATTCATCGATTTCTAAAATAAAACAGAACGAATGCACGGTAGAAAAATACGAGCATTGTGAATCGATAACGGTAGTGAATACATAAACCGAGAGTTCGAGAATTACTTACGAAAGCAGGGAATTGAAAGAGAACTAACAACACCCTATACACCACAACAAAATGGAGTTTCGGAACGCCTCAACCAAATACTTTTGAATATAACCAGGTACTTGATGAGCGAATCTGCAGCCGATGATGACTGGTGGGGCGAAGCTATCTTAACGGAAATTACATACGTAATAGGAGAACGTCAGTAAACAACGCGGGTAAGACACCATACGAGATATGGAAAAAGAATAACTGGCGTGACGCATATGAAAGCATTCGGAATCAAATGCTGGTACACGAAGAACCACCGAATGCAAAAATATGAACCTCAAGGCAAAGAAGGAATATTCATCGGATACGAATCTTACTCGAAGGCATATAATATCTGGGATCCAGAGCGAAAATGTGTCGAATTCAGTAGAGATGTCAAGTTCGACGAAACATGTTTTCCATTCAAAGAAACCAACAAACGCAGTCAAGATGAAAAAATGTAACTTGTAACAGATTCGTTAACCCTTTCATAGACGATGAAGATAAAAGTCACGCACAGGAGGAGAAAATTGACGAAAATGAAAAAATGGATAATGAACAGGACGATTACGAAGACGAATGTGAAAACACAGACGAAGATGAAAACGAAGATACATATGAAAATGAAAACGAAGCCACAGATGAAAACGAACACACTGACGCAGAAGAACGAGAAATATCGAAAGTGCGAAAAAACCTCAGGTGGAACAAGGAACGAGCGAAAATGAAGAAATTACCGTAACAAGAAATGGCAGAAAAGTAAACAAACCTAGTTGGCTCAACGACTATTGTACGGATGAGGAAGGATATTCAAATATTGCGAGAACGACGCACGCAGCAACCCGAAAAGAATCTTTGGATGATACACCGAATTAATTCAAACAAGCAACTAATAGTAAGGAAAAAGTAGAACAGTTGAAAGCAACAAAAACGGAATTCGAAAATTTAACGCCAAAAGACACGTGGGTGATCACTAAATGACCGAGAGGCATGAAAGTTCTGAAAACTATGTGGATTTTTAAGCGGAAACTAGACGAATCTGGACGAATAACAAAATACAAAGAGAGATTGGTATCGCTAGGAAACAAAGAGATACCGAACGTGGATTGTGATAAAACTTTTGTACCCGTAGTGATGAGAAAAACGACAAAAAAAATATTGGCTTTAAGCGTGATGAACAATTGGAGAGTGGAACATGTTGACATCGAAGGGGCATATCTCAATGCAAATTTAAAAAAGGATATATTTATTGAAATACCCGAAGGATACGAAGAACAGTCGAAAGGACAAAACGTGGTGAAATTAAAGAAATGATTATACGGATTACATGAGTCGGGATTACTGTGGAATGAACTATTGAATGATTTCGTGTTGGAAGAAGGCATGCATCGCAGTGAAGCGGATCCCGACGAAAAAGGTAGCAGACGTAAACATGAAATAACAGAAAAATGAGAAGCAAGTAAACGAAGCACTGAGAAAGAAGTACCAACAACTGATTGGTGGATTGCTATATCTGGCAACAAACACTCGACCAGATATAATGAATGTCGTGACCAAGATGGGCCAATACTTGGTGAATCCAAGTTAAACCCATTGGAGCGGAGTAAAGTGACTGTTTCGCTATCTAAAAGGAACGTTGGACTACGGAATCGGTTACGAAAATTTCGCATATAAGGAAAACGTTAGAATATTTACGGACTCCGACTGGGGCAACGATACGGATAGGAGATCGTACATTGGCTACGTGATAACCATGGGCGGTGGAGCCGTATCGTGGTTGAGCCGAAAACAAAGATGCATCGATCTGAGCACTGCGGAAGCAGAATTTGTGGCGTTATGCGAATGCAACAAGGACGTGGCTTGGATTGACGCACTCAGGAGAGGTATAACGGGAAAAGGCAGCAAGACATGGACAGTAGAAGTGGATAACACTGCAGCCATCAGAATGGCGGAAAATGATTGTACGAGCGATCGCAGCAAGCCCATTGAGCTGAAACTATTCAAGATACGTGAAGGAAAAATTCAATTACGATACGTACGGAGTGAACTAAACGCTGCAGACGGCATGATGAAAGTACTCGGCGAGTACCGACCCCGTAAATTGTGTGAAGTGTTGGGAAATGGCCACTTGAATCGTCTCCAATTCAGAAGGAGTGTTAGAATAAAAAAGTTTTCTTTAAATTTAAAGTGAGAGCGCGGGACTCACGAGAGTGGGGACGATATTTTTTACGAGGGCAGCAAAGTGGTGATGTGTGGTAGCTTTAACGATTGAAAATAAAACGGTTGTACTTTAGTGAAAAATGTATAAAAGTTTAAATAGCGTTGTACATTTTGTTTATATTCTGGTAAGCTATTAAATGACTACTTAAGATTAATGTACGAAACAAAATACCTAAAGACATTTTAAAAGCCACGTTCATTAATTTTGTTCAATAATGATGGAAAACGTAAAAATCTGCAACTCTGACAGTTGAATTCGTACGTTACCACTTGAATTTATTCCATCTGTTTTATACAAAATCTGTCTTTTTCAAGACACTTTTTATTATTTCATCGTTATTTGTTGTCCAAACTGCCAAGTAAACGTTTTGAACATGAGTGGAGTAGTTGTTCACAGTCAAGCTCGTGAAATTATTTATAAATTGTATGAATTTGTGAAGCGAGAAAAACAATCAAAAGATTTTATTATCCCTGTCGATCGTGTGTATGAAAGATTAGCAGAAGCAACAGGCATATCCAGAAGAACAAAACGCATTACACAGGAAGGCAGATCGAAACCTGAAGGAAGTACATTTGGTTCACCTCGTAACAGAATAAACAAACCAGCACCTAGATCAACCATCGACAAGTTTGGTAAAGTTGTTAGAAGGATAATTTACAATTTTGTGTACATCCAAAAGCAAAATCCAACAATGCAAAATGTGTTTGCAGCTGTCCAAGGAGAAGGGATACATTTAAGAGGAAAATTAAGTAGCTTTCGATCGATTGTGAAAAAGATGGTATAACCTTAACTTAAGCCAAAGTATAACAACAATTATTAAAAGGCGTCAAATTGTAACATTAATGGCGGCTCCAAGTGTATAAACACTAAAACTGGGCCAACTTATAACATTAAATAAAAAAGCGATGATGTAATATACCATTCGTAATTGATCAAATAATTTAATTAATATAAAAAATTACCTTTTAATAATCGCTACTGCCGTCGGCTCATCGGTAGATGAATATAAGGGTGGGTTCTAATTTAGAGTTTAATTAACCTACCTGAAATGCTAGTTGCTTCTTTTCTGCTTGATTATTTTCACTTAATTCCAAAAATGTTATCAAAAAAAATTATGAAAAAAATAATAAATTCTCGAGCGCCATGTTGTCTTTCTTTTTTTTATATATCTATCTAGGAACAACAAAATAACAAGTTGTACATATGTTTATTTAATATATGTTTGAAAACGAAAAAAAGTTCAGAAGTCTTAAACTAAATTATACAAAAACTTTACCTTTTAACGGTTCTGTACATACACTGTTACAGGTACTATGAAGCAGAATGGTTCATATGGTGAGGTCAATGTCTTGCTTAGTTATCCTTAAAATATGGAATTTCCTTGAAGTTTAATTCGCCAAATTTATTTGTAAAAGAATGTAGAACTTGCGTTGTAGAGGTAACTCAAGTAAAGCTTGCCATTTAAAATAATAGTACAGTAAAATATTGACTTATACGTGCCATTAAAGATTATTAAGTATACAAATTAAGTGATTAAAAAGGTGCGTACTTAAAAAATAAGTACGTAAAAAAAGTACTTAATAAAAAAAAGTGCCTAAAAAAAAGCAAAGGCTTTAGTTTAAAATATAATGAGAAAAAAAATAACTTACCACCAAAATTCTGATGGCACCAAAATATAAAAAATTAAGTAAAAATCATGCTTATTGCTGTTAACATTCAGCATTAAGTGAATTACAAAAAAGCTTTCAGAATAACTGAAGTGTATTTCCCCTAAAAATCTTCACGCTTGCGCGAATACAATAATATAAATCCAATTTTTTTAAGAAAGGGAACTAAAACTATTTATGTAATATTACACCCAAAAGATATGTTCTAGGAAATGCCAATTAAATTGCCATTCTCAATTCTACATATTAATAATTAAAAACTTTTCTAATAATATGCCAAATAGATGAAAGATTCTTAAATTAATGTACTTTTTAATACAACCACAAAAAAAAGGTTGTTATAATGGGTTTCAAATAGCAGAAAACTAAAGACAACAGGAAGGTCTTGGTGGAAACTTCAGTAATAAGGGCGAAAAGAACTACATTTTTAACAAAAATGAAAAAGTACAGAGAAGAGGGCAGAAACATCATTTATAGTGACGAATCATACTTGTACAGTTCACATACGAGTTCGCATGGGTGGTGACAGCAGTGACAAGGGAGTGAAAGCACCTATTTCAAAAGGACAACGCCTAATAATGTTACATTCTGGTGGTGCTAAAGGATTTGAACCAAATGCATTGTTGTTTAAATCGGGATTATCATGACCACATGAATTCTAAGAATTATATTAAGTGGTTGACCGAAAAACTTATTCCCAATCTTGACCCTAATTCTGTGTTGGTGGTTGATAACACATCTTACCACAACATGCCTGGAAAAAAGGTGAAATGCAGAAGTGCTTAAACGAACGTGGGATTGCATTTGAACAAAGTGAGGCAAAACCCGAACTCTACGAGAAAATTAAACTTCATCGATTAGTTCATACAAATTATTTAATCGATAAGTTGATAGCTGAACAAAGTCATTTGTGGTAAGGTTGCCACATCCAGAGCTACATCCAATTGAAAAGATATGGGCTCAAGTTCAAAACTATGTAGGGAGTAATATTACATTTAAACTTGAAGATGTGTGGAAATTAGCAGAGAATAAATTTAAATCAATTGGTCGTGAAGAATGGGAAGCTGTGTGCAAACATACAGAAAAGATTGAACAAGAATATATAGAAAAAGGTTTCATTGATGAAGTCGAAGCTGATTTTTACGGTAAATATAGGTGAAAGTGATGAAGACATTGATTACATCAGTAGTGACAAAGACAGCGACAGTGAATTGGATTCTAATTAAAATTCTGTAGTTATTTGTTTTTGTATGTTAATAAAGTTATATTTCAAAATGTTTTATCAATTTGTGATTTATTTTACGAAAAGATTATTAGAATTTGAAATACTTCTACAAAAATATTTTCCGATCAAACAAGGAGGGTCTCATTAAGTTGCACATTGCTGTGAAACGTAACAGTTATTTCAACGTTTGTGTTATGTCCTCCTATTAGAAGTATTTCAAGTTATAATATTGAGAACATTGAGAAGCTTCATTCAAGTTTTGATAGTACACATTTACACCTACAGACTATTACATAATCTAAGAATTATCGAACAAATAATTTTTCACATTTTCAAGTCGGCACAATAAACTAATAGTGTGAACTGAGTAAATACTTATTGTATTTGTAATAATACTTTTTTTCACATATTTTAATGTAATGAGGCTAATTGATTGATTCTTGCTGTTGGATCTTAAAAATATAAATATTTAGACCTGCAATCAACGATGAGTTTTAAGAATTTACCTATTCGATGATTGCTAAGTTTAACAACCAAAAATCTTATCAGAAGTTATTCTTATTTTCTGTCTCCCTGTTGGGTGTAATTCAAAGTTTATAAAACCACAGTATAGATATATAGCTAACGCATAGTTATACTGTGATAAAACGTTGAACTCCATTTTTGTAAATTCTTGATAAAAACAGCTGATGTTGAACAGATTAGGTTGTGTTTACTAACTAAAAAAATTATTTTAATGTAAATATGAAATAAATAATAATAATAAAATGTATTCACAAATACATTTGCCAGTGCCAGTGGAATAGGCTTTGTAGAAGGCGCTAAAACATTTTGTGAATAGCTCCAAAACCATTAATGTTATTGAAAAAGTCGAAGAAACTTTTATTGAAGACAGTTAAATATGAGTTTTCTGGGTAATGTATAAACATTAAAAAATCAAGAGTTCCTAAAGCACTTGTAAATATTTAAAAAGCACTTTCCTAAAGATCATTCATTTTTAAGTAATTTGTTCTTATAACGGTTTTTAATATGAAAATAAATAAGCCTTCAAAATTACATAATTCAATTAATAAAAATCTCATGTGCGCATATAATACGTTACTTCCATATTTGACAAACGATAAAGAATTGTAATTTGCATTAATGTGTTTGTCAGGTAGGTTTATATAGGTAACATTTACTCCCTTTCCATATTAAAAAGCTATCAAGTGTATATTTTTAAATTCCAAATGTAAGATACCTACAAGCTTTACATTTTTTGTACAGGAAGTACGAATAAGTTGGAAATTTGCTTATGAAAGATTACCTACACATCCATAAGAAGTAATGTGCTGCCACATCAGATTTGTTAATATTCGTAATCAACTATATCTTCTGAGAACTTCTTGTAATTCCTCTTTGCAGTTTCGCATAGGACAATTCAAACATCATTGATTTTTCTACGGTTTCGAATGATACCTTAGATTAAAACTGCTTGTGTACATCCTTTTAAAGATTAGCGTTTTTTAAATTCAAAGTTTTAAATGGAACTGATTCATTAGTTTCTGTTGCAAGAGGTTCAACACACACTGGAATGTAAAACATAAACAAAACACTTATGACATCTATTTATTACTTTATTGCCTATACATAAGAAATACGTAATTATTTTGTTTATTTCCATTAACAATAACTATTTACAATTAATAGTGTAGTAGAGTCCCTTCACTTTTGGCAGTCGGGGATAAAGTGTTACATTGGTGTAAATCTAAATTGTCCGATCGGTACAAACCGCAAGTATACGTTTTAAAACCCTATTCATATTGCGTACCTCAAAAGCTATTTCTTGTAAGATACTTACTTATTTGTATTCTAGTTAATTACATTCATTTCCTTATTATATATATTTGTTGCTAAGTATTATAGCTTAATAAATAATTGAGTTAAAATTAGTTATGGGATTGACGTTGAAATCAAAATGCACACATTTATTAATGAAGGTCTATTTGATGAAGTTAAAAGAATAATAACAAAATGATTGTACATGTACAAGGTACGAAGTGCATCATTAAATTTTGACTAATAGATGTAATCATTATTTTCTGCATATTGATAAATGGTACCTACTGGGTTATTCTGTACCATATTAGTTACACTTACTACTCACTCGATTACCACAGATAAATAGAATTAACTTAAGGTCAAACAAAATTATTGCTAACAAAATTTGACAAACTGGTGTCTATTACAGGGTGTCCCAAATTGAGTGATAGATTTTAAATGTAAATGCACAGCTTATTAATTGCTCTAAAAAGATGGGATTTTCACTAATTGCATTCGTTTACCCTATATTTTTTTTAAAGTTTGTTCAAATTTTATCCCATCAATACTTTTTTACTAATGTTGGCCAAATTAAAACGAAAAAGTACTTATTATTTTAAATGGAACGCCCTGCATATTTCGATCGCATTCAAAATAGGGTTTCAAAAATGTATAGTTTCATATCTTTTGTTTTCTTAACAACAAAGATATTCGAGTTGTCCCGTAACACTGCAGTTTTCTTTATGTAAAAACTGATATTAAATAAAATTAGCAAATCTGATAGAGAATGTATTCAGTAACAAAACATTACAACAATTTAATACAAATAATAAAGCAATTTTGGATGAACGATATAAAAGTTACAATAAACGCTGTTTTGAAACAATTTTTGTAAGATGTCTGGCGTAATACAATTTTCAATAACCTTCCTAATGTTATTTTCTAAGTTGTTAGGCTTAGGATTGTAGCACTTACCTTTCACATAGAAAAAAATCTGATACAGTTAACTCAGGAGATCGCAGTGACCACTCAATCGGTCCAGCACGACCTATTCACTTTTGATTAAAAAAATTATAATGAATCTCGTGTCACCAATGAGTAATGAAGTGGTGCGCCATTTTGTTGAAAGTAAACGATGTCTCTAATTTCATCTTGAAGTAACTGTGGATAAAAAAACTGTTCTAACATATCCGTGTAATTTGTACCTGTCACATTTGGTTCCGTAGAGAAAAAAGGTCCATAGATTTTACACCAAACATTAACTTTTAGACTATCGCGTTCAAATTTAATAAAAGAAGTGGGTTTTGCATAACCCCATATTCTGTAATTATGTTTGATACACATTCTGCTAATGTGAAACGTTGCTTCATCAGACATAATTAGGTTCATTCCCTGAATAAATCTAGTAAAGTTTCGCATACTATTAGTCGTTTTCCACAATCTGACTCGTATAATTTTTGGTAGGTCTGAATTTTATATGGAATTAGTTTTAACCTTAGAACGTTACTTTTGGAAATTTCGAAAATTCCACCAATCTTTCTAATTGAAATTCTGTGATTGTTAGGTTCTGTGAGTGTATGAGTGTGTGAGTGTGAGTGTGTGAGTGTGTGAGTGTGTGAGTGTGAGTGTGTGAGGGTGTGAGTGTGTGAGTGTGTGAGTGTGTGAGTGTGTGTGTGAGTGTGTGAGTGTGAGTGTGTGAGTGTGTGAGTGTGTGAGTGTGTGAGGTGTGTGTGTGTGTGAGTGTGTGTGTAGTGTGTGAGTGTGTGAGTGTGTGAGTGTGTGTGTGTGTGAGTGTGTGAGTGTGAGTGTGTGAGTGTGTGAGTGTGTGAGTGTGTGTGAGTGTGTGAGAGTGTGAGTGTGTGAGTGTGTGTGAGTGTGTGAGTGTGTGAGTGTGGTGTGAGTGTGAGGTGTGAGTGTGTGAGTGTGTGATGTGTGTGAGTGTGTGAGTGTGTGAGTGTGGTGTGTGAGTGTGAGTGTGAGTGTGAGTGTGAGTGTGTGAGTGTGTGTGTGAGTGTGAGTGTGTGATGTGTGTGAGTGTGTGGTGTGTGAGTTGTGTGAGTGTGAGTGTGAGTGTGTGAGTGTGTGAGTGTGTGGTGTGTGAGTGTGAGTGTGAGTGTGAGTGTGTGGAGTGTGTGAGTGTGTGAGTGTGATGTGTGAGTTGTGGAGTGTGTAGGTGTGTGATGTGTGTGAGGTGTGTGAGTGTGTGGTGTGAGTGTGTGAGTGTGTGAGTGTGTGAGGGTGTGTGAGTGTGTGTAGTGTGTGAGGTGGTGTGAGTGTGTAGGTGTGTGATGTGAGTGTGGTGTGAGTGTGTGAGTGTGTGAGTGTGTGGTGTGGAGTGTGTGAGTTGTGAGTGTGTGGTGTGAGTGTGTGAGTGTGTGAGTGTGTGAGTGTGGTGAGTGTGAGTGTGAGTGTGTAGTGTGTGAGTGTGTGAGTGTGTGTGTGTGTGAGTGTGGTTGTGATGTGTGAGTGTGTGAGTGTGTGTGAGTGTGTGAGTGTGTGAGTAGTGTGAGTGTGTGAGTGTGTGAGTGTGTGGTGATGAGTGTGATGTGAGTGTGTGAGTGTGTGTGTGAGTGTGAGTGTGTGAGTGTGTGTGAGTTGTGTGTGTGAGTGTGTGAGTGTGTGAGTGTGTGAGTGTGTGAGTGTGATGGTGTGTGGAGTGTGTGAGTGTGTGAGTGTGTGTGGAGGTGTGAGTGTGTGAGTGTGAGTGTGTGAGGTGTGAGTGTGTGAGGTGAGTGTGTGAGTGTGTGAGTGTGGTGTGTGAGTGTGTGAGTGTGTGAGTGTGGTGTGTGAGTGTGGTGTGAGTGTGTGAGTGGTGTGTGAGTGTGTGGTGTGAGTGTGTGAGTGTGTGAGTGTGGTGAGTGTGTGAGTGTGTGGTGTGTGAGTGTGTGAGTGTGTGAGTGTGTGAGTGTGTGTGAGGTGTGTGTGAGTGTGGAGGTGTGAGTGTGTGAGTGTGTGAGTGTGTGAGTGTGTGTGTGTGTGTGTGTGAGTGTGTGAGTGTGGGAGTGTGTGGGTGTACGAGTATGCGAGTGTGCGAATGTGCGAGTGTGCGACTGTGCGACTGTACGACTATGCGACTGTGCGACCATGCGAGCGTGCGAGTATGCGAGTGGGCGAGTGTGAGGGTGTGTGGGAGTGGGGGTCTGCGGCTGTGCGAGTGTGCGAGTATGCGAGTGTGCGAGTGTGCAAGTGTGAGTTTGTGTGTGTGTGCGTCTGTGTGTGAGTGCCTGAGTGTGTAAGTGTGTGAGTGTGTGTGCGTTTGCGTTTGCGCGTGTGCACGTATGTGTGTGGGAATAACTATTGACAATAGATTAAACTTTGATAAATATATTTATCACATCCTGAAATCCTCTTTTTTCACACCAAGTTCGTCATTTACATTTACTTGTACATGATACCAAATTTGAGCTTATTCATTAATTTATCCCCACATTCACTATTGTTGAATGGTTTAGCATTATTTGTCACATAACTACTGTAAAAGTAAAAGGATTCAAAATGCATACATGTAATATCTACTACTGTTATCATGTAATACCTTGTTCGGCAACGCTCATTGAACTGATAATGGAAACAAGAATAACTTATTTTTAAGTTAAATTATGTTGCATAAAATTATCACAGAAATTGTTCAGCGGATTACAATTTATTCGTGCTACGATACGGAGTGTTAGTATAAGATCTAACTGCTTTACGAGATTTGACTCCTTATTACTTAAATTTGATGTAGAAGTTAAGTGGGATTTAATTCATTTAGGTTTAATCGTCAATAACATTAATGTATGAGCGATAACGTAAAACTGTTAATTTCAGGGTGACATGGAAGAACAATTGAAACAAATAGAATTTCTAACTTTGTGCATTACTTTAATGTTCACCACAAGGATTGATTTACTTTGTTTATTGATTAAACCTATTATCACAAGGAAGTCTGGTGCACCTAATTTGTTACCCTAGTTATTCCCAATTAATAAGCCATTGAAGTCACTAAAGTGTATAAAAAATAGAAAAGCATTCCTTGCTAACATTTTCTCTAGTTGAGGAACGGACAACAGATATCTCAATTGTCGGTCGGTCGATCGCTCTTGCATTTAAGCAACTGGTGAAGCTGTACACTGTGTCCCATTTTGTTTTAAATTGTAGGGTATCTCGTTTGCGAACAAAGATAGAAAGATGCGGTTTTCGCGACCCTGTTCTACTGTTTCGTGAGACGAAAGATACCACAAACAGAATTGTCATACGCCTATTAGTATTTGAGATACAGGGCGAAATTCAAAACTTGCACATTTTAAGCACCCTTCGTAACTGCTTTGCCTTGTAAATTATCGGAATGGTGAAAAATGGGCTTTATACAGAATTTTCCGTAGAATTTAGTGGCGTGCATAGTTTTCTCCATAAAAAGTCAGTTTTTTCGCAATAAACCAAAGTTTTCGTTTTTTAAATGCAACACCCTGTATATTTTTTTATTATATAATAGAGGTTACTCTCTGCTTTGAAAAATATATATTATGTGGCACTTCTTTTGCATTATTAACCTCAAAAATGAATTTTACGTTAATGTAAAATTTTGATGATATAGTTGGTCGTGAAACCTGTAAACTCAGTATAAACGTGTATTTTCTTGATCGTCCAGGATATTTTTGAGTAAGAAAAATGGCTACTAGTTTCTTACTGCTTTATTATAATTATAAATAGATATGTAAATACGCGACTATAATAAATCTAAGGACTTTTACGCAGAAATGCAAAAATAATAACAAAGAATTATGCAAACTAGGTACAATAATTTTTGAAACATATTCAAACTGGCAAATTTTTTTTAATTGGGTAAAATGCATCTTACAGCTTCAGAAAAAAATATTAAACACTAGTAGGTGCATGTTCCATCAGAAATAATTTATGTCACAATTATAGTATTATCAGTTGCTTTTCAAAATTTGACGAATCCATCAATTAATTATGTTGCAGAGTACGCTGTTTTATTGTATGAAGTACCAGAACGTGATTTACTGAAATATAGATACATCTGTTCTGATGCACGTAGTTTCCAAAATTGCTAAAGCGTTTTTCTAGCACAAAAAGATTGTACTTGCCGTTTTTATTAAAATGCTAATTTGGCATCAAAATTGTAAGAATATTAGAGATTATAACAAATGGACCACCTAATTGCGTCATACTGTGTCGGTATTGTCTTTTATAATACTAGCAAATATTTGTAGCGCAATTCTTAAAGTTTATCATGTTTAATTAACAGTTTAAGGTTTACAAATACCAATCATTAATTAAGTCGCATACCTTATAAGAATTATTCAAATAGCGTATACAAAAAAAAACTAATATTAATATTAGCCATCAACATCTAAGAAAATTTATAAATTTCTTGCTGTTCTGCGCTGAAGAACGCATTAAAAACCTATTAATACTGAAATTAGGTTAATTAGTATTTTTTTCGATATATATTTGTGAACTTATCAATTTAAAAAGATTACAGATCGTTAAATAGGTTAGAGATACGATATAACAGAAAGTCATTGAATAGTGGTAAACGTGAAAATAGTTCGAATATTAATTTATAATGAGTGAAGATATGGATAAAGTTGAGATTGCGTCCGAATCTAGTCTCAGGTAACTAAATATTATTTATTATAGTTCATTTAGTTTTACATGCAGTTTAGAACAATGATTCTTCAGTGCAGACGTGCTTTAATAATTTAATAAACCGTCCGCGGAAATCGTAATTGCACACATCAAGTTAAAGAGGCATAAAGCCTGGGTGAATTTAGATAGAATAATCACAGTTACTCTTTTGTTAAGTTAGTGTCAGTGCAATACTCTCAAACACAAAGGTAATATTTTGTTTTAACAGATTTTTTTTCTCTTACGATTGAATGAATGAAAAACAGGCAAATGTGAAGTATCACTTACATCCTATCTATTAATTTCATTACGGTTGTTAAAAGACAGCAATTAACAATTCCAAAATGATTGTATATTATACTTATTAACGAATCTAAGATATATGTATCTCCCTATATATCCAATTGCTTCAGCTTAAAAAAAAAACCCAATTTAAATTTCAAGTTTAACTGACCTAATTATGATGTAGGTGTCATTTAATATTATTTTTATACCACAAATTCAAATGATACCTGGAATTTTATTTAGCTTAAATTTAGCAAGATAAACTATTGTGTATTACACAAAGTGTTCAAACTATCGTTACTAAGAGCTAATTAGGATTTTGCTAATGGTCAATCAGTTTAAGCAAGAACAACAGAAGTAATTATTTATGTATTTACGTGAATCAAATGCGTTAAACAAGAAAACACACTCCGTTACCTAACGCTATTGGAAATATTTAAGAGACGGTGTGTGTCAAAACCTCTTTAACTACCCGTCAAAGACTGATTATCATGCAGTAATATCGAAAAAGATCAGAAATAATTACATAAACTACTTTAATTCTAACATTTATATTAAAATTCATACATTGACAACATGTACATTGATTAAATAACTTAAAATAGGTAAACAATGGTGAAACAAACAAAAAAGATTTAAACAATTCCAACATCTTACCACCTTGAGGAACAAACGTTACGCAACATATCATTGCGCGTATCTATCAGGTGCCTTAACTTTTCTACCACTTCTTGATTTGGATTTCTTCCGTTCAGAATTAGCTTGTCGTCCTGGGACTTTTAATTTGGTACCATCTAGAATACTCTAAAGGATATAATCTTCAGTTGTCCTGAAGTCTTCAGCCGCGGAACTCTACTTCTACCATCTCTTCCGTGTAACAGTTCAATCACGTACGCTATTGGCCAATCATTTCTTTTTTCGCATCGCTACAAATTAACACGATATCTCCGTCCTGTATTATTTTTCGACCACTTCGCTTTGAAAATAACAGTAACTGACCCAAGTACTCATTCCTGAACCTCTTTCTTAAATCTGTCTTAAGTTTTGTCTACATCTACCTACAATGCCTTTCGATACTTTCAGCTTCACAACTATCAATACCTGGAGACCCATGCCTTTGATTTAATAAACACAGTTGGAGTTAAAGTAATCAAATCTTTACTATCTTCAGACATGTAAGTAAGTGGTCTAGAGTAAATTACATACTCACAATCACAAATAACTGTAGACAATTCTTTGTATGTTAAAGAAACTTTTCCCAATATTTTTCTTAGCATGTATTTAACAATTCGGATTAACCTCTCCCAAAAACCGCTCCACCAAGAGGCTGTAGGCGGATTAAATCTTCATTCTGCCTTTTTATTCACACTATATTCAGAAATTTTACTCCAATAAGTTCGGAAAAGTAATTGTAAGTACCAACAAAATTTGACCCATTGTCACTATAAATTAAAGTGGGTCTTTCCATTCTAGTGACAAATCTTCTCAGTTCTACTAAAAATGAATCAATTACATGTAAATCGCACGAACACATGTAAAAAAAAACAAATCCAAACCTTTTCGCCAGTTCGGACATATAAGGGTTCGGCTAAATTCACTCCACTAACTTCAAATATCGTAGCATCACGAACTCTGGATTCAGGTAAAGTCGCAGCTTCCAAATGTATATTTGTTGCGTTAAATCGTTTAAAACCATACATTTCGAAATAAAAAAAAATTGACCTCTCAATAAGCTAAGTAGTCTCTGGGTTCCTATGTGATTCAATTGTATGTGTTTTTCGAAAATAGGTCTCTCAACAACAGCATGATTCGAAGGCATAACAGGGTAAAGAAAATCAGTAGTGTCTATCGATCCGAAATTTTAGTTTTGATTCTCATTATTCTATCAAATGGACAAATGGACATAAATTCGAAAGTCGAAAGTTTTCTAAACCTTCCGGAAAAACTTCTTCTTCTTTTCGGCATTATTTATTTCTTGAAGATTTAGAATATCATATTTCTTAGACTTACTTTATTTACAATTATGAATAAATTGGCGAATCCAAGTTAAAAATCGTGCAATTTTACTATACTTTGAAAAATACTTATAACACCAGACCTTGTCCTTAGCATCTCTAGCGCAGAAAAACGAATAAGCCACGCTTATTTCCTTTTCCGCTAATATCTTATCCTCGTTGCAAATGTAATTTTGTTGTAGCCAGGTTTCCCGAGGCTTGCATAACCGTGATTGGTCCCTCCCACCATTTTGACTTGATTAAATATTTGACTGAGCAGCCTCGAGATGGGAGTTCGGCAGGGTTTAGGTTTCCTGGTACATAAAACATACATTTTTTTAATAAAATTACGAATCTCTTGCACTACATTGCAGACATAAGGTTTCCAGTTGTCATCATTTTTACCCAACTTAAAACGGTAGTCGAATCTTTCCAAAAATAACTCCAAATTTTAAATAATATCGTGATACGATCTAATACCTATGGCTGCAGCTAGCAGTTCAAGTCTAAGAATTGTCATTTTTTTAATAGGAGATATGTATCCTTACACGCATTACAAAACACATGCCAACTTAAAGATTTGTTCAAACCAGTAGAGCCTAAAAGTCATCGAGGTATGTTAAGATTCAGCAATAACGGTAAATTTCCAACCCATCTTTTACTTCGACGTCCCAGCCAACTTTAGAAATCCGGGTCCTCTGCAATAATAATTTCAGAATTAGCTGCGTTAGCACATGAAAATCCAACAGGATCCAAAGTTTTATTAGCCACAGACAAAATTACTCTTTTAGTAACATCTATTCCCCTTCTATGGCCCTTTAAGCCAATCTCCACAAATTTCAAGAGTATCTAAATTTCTATTCCAATTCAACCCTAAAATAGGTGACAACGTTGGTGACTGAGTAGCTTCATCATTTAACAGAGAGTACCCCTAAGATCTTAAATCAAATTTACTCTCAGTCATTATTGAAGTAGCTTGCTTAATAAATTCGTGCAATCCTTCTTCAGTATCTACACTTGTAATGCAATTACCCACGTAGAAACTTTTTAATAATTTCAAAACAAATGCACTGGTGTACTGCGAGTTTTCTTGTTCCAGTACATTGCGCATATGGTAATCGATCACAGCTCCTAACAAAAACGGGCTGTAAGTAACACCAAAAACGGCTCTAGTGTGTCTAAAAACTTTTAAATTACCATCTTAGTCCTACCATAAAAAGCTTAAAAAATCTCTTTTCCTTTCAATCAGTTCAATTTGCAAAAAAACGCTTTTCGAATATCTGAAATAACTCCTATCTTTGAAAGTCTGAATCGTATCAAAATATAGGGTATAAGTTCAATAAGGTTTATGCCTTTTTTTGGACATTGGTTCAGAGAGGGATGATTTCTTTGTCTTGCAGAAGCACCAAATACTGGTCTTATATTTATAGTAACACTACTCAATTTTACAACATGACGGTGAGGTAGGTAATGGCCTAAATTAAAATCAGATTCGGGGGGAACTCTTTCTATGATGTTTTCCTCCAGCTACTCATAAAAGACCTTCTCTAGTCTAAATAATAGCCATTGCTAGTCAATTTTTTCTTCAAATGATCGAGTATTTTATTAGCCATTTCAAAACTACTAGGTAGTTACGGATGACTTTCCATCCATGGCATATGGACTACATATTTATCGTCGTCTTGTCTACCAACAGTATTTAAGAAATGAGAACTACTTTTTCTGTATCCGCCCTTTTTTCCCAAGAGTCTTTAATACATAAATATATTGAGACTCCATAAATTAGAAATGTTTTAACTTCTAGCCAATAAGGAAGTCACTAACAAGGAACAAATATTAGACGTAGCAAGAAATGTTATTTTACCCATGAGTGTCCATCCTAGAAGTGTCTCCATCGCTACTAGCCCACAATCTAACTCCTAACGCTTTCCAGTTAACCATTTTCCTAGAACATTTGCACCAATCAGAGCATCTACTGGACCGTCTTTGGTATCGAAAATATCAACATCTAACAATTGCAGTTGACTCAACCACGGACCTCTTCTTTCCGAAGTAATATTAATGCAAATGATCTCTTGGTCCAGAGCTTCAAAATTACAGAAATAAGCATTGTTTAGATCACTTAATTTAATACGGCAAGAGTTGGAAGTATAAGTAGTAGTTTCAGTACCCCCAAACAATGCGTGTTTCGATTCCTCTTGTTTTATCGGATCGTACTCCATCTCACTAAGGTGATCTGGTAATATGGGATCGTATTAAAAATAATTCGAATTATACCATTGATATTAACCAGAAGGGTTTCTAAAAATACCTCTGAATAAGTATGATTATACAAATTACTTTGCACTACCGATTCAGTACAATTTTGCTTCTTACCATTATTTACCTGATCCTCAATTTTCGGACACAAAATTCTAATATGCCTACCATTGCAATGGGAACATTTCAAGGATACTCTACATCGGCAGGGAATGTGTCCAAAACGACTACACAAATGGCAGCACCCAGATTCTATTATTTCCTTTTCTCTTTCAGTCAAAGTCAACTTCGTTGCTTCTAAACAATCTCCGCTGGCATGGTCACCCTAGCAGAACGAACACCTTTTCTGGACTGTGTTATTCATAAGATCAGGCGCAGTAGGAACAGGGGAGGTTTTTCAACCTTCTGAAAATTATCGTTTTTCTTTTTAGATTTAGGCTGTACTTGAAAACCTGAAGTTGCGAGTGTAACGCGTTCTTTAGTTTCAACTTCTTTTCTTAAGAAGGTTACGAGCTTATTCAACAGTACCTTAAGTGTTACGTCAGTATCATAGAAACTAGTTCTCTGCCATAATCTAATCAACTCCTCGGGGAGACAAGATTCAATATGCGGATAGAGCATTTCGGAGCAACTATCTAAGGTGACACCCAAAGTATCTAAAGCTCTTAATTGAGATTCTATTTTGTCATAGAAGTAGCTAAGATCAACTTTCGTAGGTAAGTTCCTTAATGTTAATTTGAGTAACTCACGTACATAGACCTTCACAAGAAGATCATCACGGCCAAATCTGTGTTTAAGACTATCTATTACATTACAATAGTTATCATCACTGGGAGGGTAGCAGTAAACAAATTGGCGGGCTCTCGAGTTAGGAATGATAGCTTGGATCAGATATTGAAATTTATCGTCGTTCGACATCTATTTATCTTCATGGATTGATATCACCCAAATGACTTAAATTCAATTTTCGGCAACTTCAATCTTCGTTTAAACTGGCTAGAACTGGACCTACAACTTAAAACTTCATCAGACTTTTGTCAATGCTAAACTTGATTGTGTGGTATCTTTTAATATAATCGGTTGCTTCTGAACCTAGAGCAGTAAGATCGCTATCGGTACTATTTTCTGATTCTAACATTTTGTAAAATACAGAGTTCACCTAGAAGTGCAATAGCATTAATCTTCGATTTCTTCAATAGATCAGTGGTCGTCTTGTATATCTGGTCAAAAACAGCACTGTGCAAACGGAGCGCCTTCTGTAACTTCTCCTTAATCAAACCAAAACTGGAATTGAAAACGTTCTTCGAATTCCTGTCACGGTCGCCAAATTATGCAAAACCCATTTAACTACCTGTTAAAAATGTTTATCATTCAGTAATATATAGAAAATCAGAAATAATTACATAAAATACAAGACTTCAATTCTGACATTTATATTAAAATTCATACATTGACAACATATACATTGATTAAAAACTAAAATATATAAACAAGAGATTAACTACAATGAAGAGTGCTATCGTCAGCAAAGTAATGGACTGGGTTAATCGTTAAAAAATAAGATCACTTATGTAGCAGAAAAGTGTAGCCGCTATAATTAATCCTTGTAACACATCCACGTTAATGCTCACTTCTTTTGAAAAGAAGCCATCAACTACTCAGTTTCGTCTTTTATAGAGGAACTAGAAAACCAGTTGATAAGAGTATCGCTTAATCCTAACGAGGTGAGTTTTGAAAGTAAACACTTATACTAAACTTGATCAAATGATTTTGAGATACCTAAAACTACTACGACTGTTTCACCGGATTGTTCTAATGTATTGTTTCAAACTTGCGTTACATATGAAAGATCACCAGTTGAATGACGACTCTGCCTAAAACTATATTGGTGGTCACTAAGGAGTTTTTGCGTTTCAAGGAAAGAGAGCAGTTGTTCATTGATGACTTTTTCGGTGATTTTAGACAAAACAGAAGTGATGGCAATTGGTCAATAGTTGTAGGAATAGGTTGAACATTTGTAAACTTCCATCATGAATGACACAGAAATCGAATAAATCTTAGATAGGACTGGTAATAGCTGGGGAACATTATTTAAGGTAATACCTGGGATACCATCTCGGCCATTCGCTTTATTGAGATCAAACATATTGATGATCGATTCTAGGAGCTTGTACCAAATATGAATTGGTTTCATAGCGTATGAAGAAGAGTTGACTGGGAGCACACCGTTTCCACAAACATTGAGATGTACATTATATTTAGAATTTACATCAGTTCTACATACATAAAGACAAAATTTACATTGATTGGGGTTTGAACCTTGATGGCGCAGTTGGTTAGCGCGGTACTCTAGCAAAGTACAGGTCGTAGGTTCAAATCCTACTGAGGTAAACTTTTATTTATGTATTAAATAATATATATTTATATTAAGGGCATAATCAGAAGATTATGGCTCGAGGAATGTCAAAGGCCCGACGCGAAGCGAGGGCTTTATATTCCTGAGAGCCATGATCTACAATTATGCAATGTTTATTTTATTTTGCACCATGAAACTGGAACAAAACACTAAAAGATTCAGTATGTTCGGCAAGTTTTTAAATGCAATGAAATAAAGTCGACAGTAGGCTAATTTGTTGTTACTAAGATACTGTGATATTGCTATTATATATAATGTGATGTGTTTGATGTCAATCATGCTGACATTTCCGTGCTATAAAGGCCACATTACGCCCGCATTTGAGGCGTATAAAGAACATTATGGTGGCAAAATAAAATAAAATTAACAACAATTTTAATTACATATTTACTAGATAAAAATTGAAGCCAATTCGAGTTATGAACATTGAAATCTTCCAGATATGTCTTGAAAGTTACTGTCATTAGGAGACCTATAAATAACATAACATTCACGCCATTCCCTTGCGGGGTCGGTAAAACAATCTCTGCCTCTTTAACAAAAGAATTTCACACTCCTCCTTTTTATCGAAAGTTACAGTGAAGACTGTATTGGGGAAATTGCAAGTCTGGTGAATCGGAGTTTTCAGACGAAACTTGTGTTTCAGATAGAAACTAAATATCAGGTGGTAATTGTTCACTATGCTGGTGTACAGCATTAAGATTAGACCTGATACCGAGGTCGAGGGGCACTGTCCTCCCGGACATCCGAACAAA
Organism: Vesta saturnalis; assembly: GCA_036346205.1. Taxonomy (NCBI): domain Eukaryota; kingdom Metazoa; phylum Arthropoda; class Insecta; order Coleoptera; family Lampyridae; genus Vesta; species Vesta saturnalis. Next base: position 79,639 of record JARFJB010001942.1, read on the forward strand.
GCAAGGTTTTGTTTGCTATTTATTACCTTAGAAATCATAGCCATCTTTTTGTAATTTGGACTTTCAATCCGATAGGAAGACAGTGAGGGCAGAGGAAGAACAAGATGAGAATAAGTTTAAGGTAAGGAAAAGTGACCGGCAGCTCTTACCGAGCTAATTTAGTAACTCACGTACATAGACCCAAGAAGATCATCACGGCCAAATCTGTGTTTAAGACTATCTATTACATTACAATAGTTATCATCACTGGGAGGGTAGCAGTAAACAAATTGGCGGGCTCTCGAGTTAGGAATGATAGCTTGGATCAGACATTGAAATTTATCCTCGTTCGACATCTCTTTATCTTCATGGATTCATATCACCTCCAAATGACTTAAATTCAATTTTCGGCAACTTCAATCTTCGTTTAAACTGGCTAGAACTGGACCTACAACTTAAAACTTCATCAGACTTTTGTCAATGCTAAACTTGATTGTGTGGTATCTTTTAATATAATCGGTTGCTTCTGAACCTAGAGCAGTAAGATCGCTATCGGTACTATTTTCTGATTCTAACATCTTGTAAAATACAGAGTTCACCTAGAAGTGCAATAGCATTAATCTTCGATTGCTTCAATAGATCAGTGGTCGTCTTGTATATCTAGTCAAAAACAGCACTGTGCAAACGGAGCGCTTTTTGTAACTTCTCCTTAATCAAACCAAAGACTGGAATTGAAAACTTTCTTTGGAATTCCTGTCACGGTCGCCAAATTATGCATAACCCATTTAACTACCCGTTAAAAACTGTTTATCATTCAGTAATATATAGAAAGATCAGAAATAATTACATAAAATACAAGACTTCAATTCTGACATTTATATTAAAATTCATACATTGACAACATATACATTAATTAAAAAATATATAAACAAGAGATTAACTACAATGAAGAGTGCTATCGTCAGCAAAGTAATGGACTGAGTTAATCGTTAAAAAAATAAGATCACTTATGTGTAGCAGAAAAAGTGTAGCCGCTATAATTAATCCTTGTAGCACGTCCACGTTAATGCTCACTTCTTTTGAAAAGAAGCCTCAACTACTACACGTATTCGTCTTTTATCGAGGAACTAGAAAACCAGTTGATAAGAGTATTGCTTAATCCTAACGAGGTGAGTTTTGAAAGTAAACACTTATACTAAACTTGATCAAATGGTTTTGAGATACCTAAAACTACTACAACTGTTTCACCGGATTGTTCTAATGTATTGTTTCAAACTTGGGTTAGATATGAAAGATCACCAGTTGAATGACGACTCTGCCTAAAACTATAGTGGTGGTCACTAAGGAGTTTTTGCGTTTCAAGGAAAGAGAGGAGCTGTTCATTGATGGTTTTTTCGGTGATTTTAGACAAAACAGAAGTGATGGCAATTGGTCAATAGTTGTAGGGATCGATTTTATCTCCTTTTCTGGGAATAGGTTGAACATTTGTAAACTTCCATAATGAATGACAGAAATCGAATAAATCTTAGATAGGACTGGTAATAGCAGGGGAACATTATTTAAGATAATATCTGGGATACCATCTCGGCCATTCGCTTTACTGAGATCAAGCATATTGATGATCGATTCCAGGAGCTTGTACCAAATATGAATTGGTTTCATAGCGTATGAAGAAGAGTTGATTGGGAGCACACCGTTTCCACAAACATTGAGATATGAGTTTGACGCAAATAAATCTACAAAAACATTGAATTTCTCTACAGAATCAGCAACTACAGGTCCGTGAAAGGATGCCATGGGGGAAAATGAAGATGTTCTAGTTAAAGACTAAAACACTTGTTAGCTTTAGTGATAAGTCTTTTGCAGGTATTTCTAGCACCAACGTACTCTGCATCATTCTCGACCGTTTTATTAGATTTCCATTTAGTATAAGATTTATTTCTCAAAGATATTGCATCACCATAAGTCCTATTGAACCAGGGTTAGGGACGAGAATGACCTATACGATTTTAGTCATTCCATGAGGATGACTTCAGATACTGAAAGAGTAATGTCCTTAGATGAGAACAACTTAAAACAATTAAAAATTATTATTAATTTTATTTAATACCTAAATAAAAAGTTTACCTCGAGTAGGATATGAACCTACGACCTGTACTTTGCTAGAGTACCGCCTCCCACCTTTAAAATTAATTAATCGTTAAACTTGGTTTTACCTGTATAAATACTTTTGTCTTGTATGTCTATGTTTCGAAAGTGGAAACACTTGCTTTACATAAAAATGAGTGAAATGAGTCAAATGGTTTGGATTGGAGTTTGGAACCTCGAACAAAAAATCAAATTCAACCACACAACATTATTCGGCGTGCGCCAGGACTATCAAGGAAACATATGGCTGCAACACCAAACGAAGCGTTTCAGTTATTTGTAACTCCAGCAATAGTGTCCTATGTTTGGAATATATTCATTCAGCAGTGCAAAACCTGCGTTACACCGGATACTAATGTAACTATTGATGAACAACTCGCGGGGTTTAGAGGTAGATGCAGATTCGTTCAATATATGCCAAGTAAACAGGGAAAACATGAACTTAAAATATTTTGGATGTGTGAATCTAAGCCCGGTTATGCTATGGATGGTTTAGTTTACGTCCGAGAGTGGCTAAGCAGATTTATTGATATCTTTGGTCCGCCATCTTCTTAAACAAGTGCAAAAATTAAGAGAAAGAGATGCTCAGTGTGCCCCGCAAATATTGATCGTAAAAGCACAATGATATGTATTAGTTGTAAAAATAACTTCTGTAATGAGCGTAGCATTAGAATGTGCACTAATACTTCTCTAAGCCCTAAAAAAATTTAAACAATAATGTTCACTTTCATATTTAATCTCATGTTTGCAATATATATATATATATATATATATATATATATATATATATATATATATATATATATATATATATATAATATATATATATATATATATATATATATATATATATATATATATATATATAATGGTAGCTAAATGACGCATTTCTGCTGCTGGCTATTCAAATAAAAATTCTGTGTGTGCATAAATACTTAGTTGTCTGTTGTGAGTGAGGAAGTAGTTAACAATCACCAATATAAAAATTCAACTTGTTTGAAAGTATTTTAACCCCTGGGACAAAATACGGGCATCGGTCTATCGGTTCCAGGGGTTGATAAGGATTGCCTAGAGTGCCTCCCAACGAAGCAACACAGTATAGCTCGTCCTTGAGAGGAGGGTATCTTCAGAGTTCAAACCGTACAGCAATAAGTTACTGGTGGATTTGTGAACCATGCTCTTATAATTTCGGTAGAAATTCAGTAGAGGGTATTGGGAAACCTAATCCCTCTGTTTTCAGCCAAGACCAGCAATTTAGTTTTAATTAAAAATAAAATTAATGATTGATATTTTAATAATATTAATACGCTATAGATAATGCTTATCTAAGAAAGGAAGAAAAAAGAGGATTATTGTATCCAAAAAATAACGGCTTAAGTAATAATTAAGGTTAATTCTGTCAACGTAGGATTCGATAATACGGTATCTGAATGGTTTATGAAGTACGTGACATGACTTTTAAATGCAAGTTACATCATATTTCTAACATAACAATAGCACAGACTTCGACTTATGATAAATTTCAAGTTCTATTTTGACAAGGCTATTGTTGTGTATTAACTTTAGAATGTAAAGCGTGTAATTAATAGATGGAATGGTTGGTTGTGTTGCCAAACTCACTAATCAGGGTCAATTGTATTTTGTATGGTAACAGTTGCACATTTGTATAGAAACAATGTCCATCCGGCTAAAAGGTGTACACCATCACTAATTTGACATCTGACTTTAATTTTGTGAAAACATTCATAAAGGGTACTATTAATTTTAAATATTTACACATAAAAATGTAAATTTTCAGTATAAATTTCAAACAATATATATATATATATATATATATATATTCATTTACTGATGTGACATCATGCGTGTTACTTAATCTGCTATGTGATTTTGTGAGATCTTTCAGCTACTACGATTATATTAGGTAAGGGTATGCTATCTACGTATTTTTCTTCTTTAAATCTTTTATGGACAAGTTGTGTATGATAGAAGTTTTATGGCATTTAAATGTTATACAAATGCAAATCTTAATATGTACGTAACTAGTTATCCAGAGGCGTAGCGTGGGCTTCTGCCTCCCGAGGCGGGGGCGAAATTAACCACCCCTTTATTTAGGTATTTAAATTCAAAATTACAGAAATTCTAAAGTATACATGTGTTATTATGCAGAAGTCATATTTTATTGAAAAATCACACAATTAAAAAAAATTGTATTTAACTAAAGCTTTACTCGCCTACTTTTTCTAAGAACTAAGTCTTAGTTATGTCAGTTATTTAAATCCCACCTTTTTGCTTAATAACATTCATAAAATCCTAGATCCGGAAACACTGCCCCCGGTTCCGTCAAGGCATTCAATATTTTATGGTGGAATTTTGCCGCTCCTAAACAATGTCGCTCGGCACGAGCCGCCCCACCTCACGCTTAGTTATGAGCGCCGAAATGTCTAAGGTCAACGGCGGCGCGCTGACTTTCTGAGGCCGGCGGTGGCGGCTTTGTCGGCGGCGTGACCTTTAATGCATTTTTCGAAAATTGCAGGGAACAGTTTTCTTGGTTAGAGCAAAAAAATTAACATAATCATAATATTATAATAACACTTTAACACTTAATCAGATTATGCAAATAATTTAATGTTACTAAATCAAAATAAATAAAGTTTTTATTATCATAGATAGAGCGAGGTTTAGAAAACGTAACTAGAAAACTGGATAGCCTAAGTAGGTAATGATTGTTTTAACTTATTAAACAACGTAAAATCACATTAGTTTAAATATTGATCAGAAATTATAAGGCTCTCTGTTTTTACAATGATGATGGTTGTCATGTATAAATATAGTGCTGATAAGTACGGAAACGAAGTTCTTCGATCTTTCCAATAAATCAAAATATTCCCACAATAGGGCTCTAAATCTATAGCACTAACAGCACTCGTTTTCGACCATGTTGTGTTTATCTTGGTGACTGCTAGAACTAGAATGTTTTCGTGCCAAATCCGCTAAAAGATTTGTAGACACAGCTGAAGCGTGGTTCTGAGGTTGAAATTGACGCTGCAGGAGGCTATTCTTTACACATAACTTTACGAATAGTTTTTAGCTGTATCTGCAAAGAATGATAAATTTAGTAGTTCTGTGAGTTTCCATGCGTTAATCAAGTTCCTTAATCGAAAGAAAGCGAATGTCTAACAATGATGCTGCAATTACTGTATCGTTAGAAGGGAAGCAATTTTCTAACTTGGAGGACATGTTATTCTTCACCACACACAATGACATCATTCTTCAAGCAACCTTCTGACCTCTGATTTAAAACTCGTCGCTAAATTTATAGTAGGTTGAGGATCAGAACGTAGATTTCACAATTTGTTTGATTTTTTCTAAAAATCTTATTAAATCAGCAATGAGCTTGTGTTCGTGGTCTTTGAGTTGATAATTATTGCGACCTACGTCTCTTAGCATTTAATTAATTGGTCGACCATTCGCTCTATGATTTAAACTAGGTAACATGCTATGTCATCTGGTTGACGTGCTTGTTTTTATAGTTGGGCGAACAGAATCGTGTTGCACCAAAGGGTCACTACATTAACTGGAAGGAATTTCATCTAAGCTTTTAAGATGTTCCCCAATTTCATTCACCGTCAAAAGCAAATCATGATATGCTGAACTTGTAGCAGCTTCAAGTTGTAGTGCTCTGTGTCTTAAATGTTTTACAAGTTTTTTGCACTTTATAAGATTATTAACTTCCTCTGTTGATTGATTGCCGTCAACTGTTACCAACTTATGTAGTGCATGCCCAAGACAAAGATGGTTTTACTCATTTAGCTAATTAGCAGCCCCTTTCATATTGCTGCGTGCATCTGTCACCGACACAATATTCGTTGTTCAATCTGAAAGTCTTATAAAATTTCTTAAATTTCATATTTTATCGTTTCGCCTGTGTGTCAATGTAAAGTTTTTCAGTTCCATTCCTTCAGTGATAAAATTGAATGTACAGGTTACATCATTCCGTCGTCTGTATTAGTCCGTCCAAAGATCCGCTGTTATAGCCCCAAACGTGGACTGCTGTTTAGGACTGATGATTTCTTTTTACGTAAGTCGACATGTTTTCGTAAACGCCTTCAAGCCCTTCCCGACCTATGATTTGCTGTGACCGAATATCAGCATCCGCAATAATTACATTGTACTTTTTCAAAAAATCCTTCTTGGCTTCGTCTCATCCACGTAATCAAATGGTAGAAGGGATCTTGCCAACCATAACGCAAGGTCGCCAGCGATCTGCTTCCTGTCCTTTCTGTTATTGCTGTCTTCTGAGTTTTTCACTGGTCTTCTTTGTACAGAGAAAAATGTCTCTATAGTAATTTTTACTGAGTCTCTTCTAATTTATGTTCATCTTTTAAATGGCGAAGTAAATTGCCATTTGCAATATTCTTACCATACGCATTAACGTTTGCTCTGAAATGAAAAATAAATTTTATAGAAGCAGAAAGATAGAAGAAAACAGCAGCTTTAAAACAATACATACACTTAGTTATTCCTAGTTCCTATCCTAGCTATTCAAATTTAAATTTCAATTCAGTTTTTTGACACTTAAAACATAATACTTTACTATCAGCGGGAACAAAATAAATTCACTCTGTATCAAATTTGATCTTCGAACAAAATAGTTCCAGAAAATTTTATCAAGTTTCATTTTATAAACGTCCACATCGTGTTCCGACAACGATGACGAGCTCGTTCTCACTGAACGTGGCGTGTTCACACGATGTGTAAGTATTAGCTAGTAGTTTCAATTAAGATGACGCACTGTGAGTCATTCTCTTTTAGCAAATTTTATTAATGTTTTATTACAAATAGCTTTTATCTGCGCGCACCTAGTTTAAGTATTTTATTTACAATGTTAATTTTACGCATACTCAAGCGCCCGGCGCGCCGATGTCTTTTCGTGGCGGCGCACCGCTCATATCTGCCCACGCTACGCCACTGCACTTAACAAGGCTACGAAAACAAAAAAGAACTTCAATAGCTGTAGTAGCAAATTGTTAATTTGTTTCATTGCCGTGCATTTATGGTATCGCTTCAAGCTAAGGTAAATAATCTATTATTTACTTTAAAAATACAAAAAACTTTCCGAAAATGAATTTGAAAAATACAAAATTTTGTCAGTAAAATTTCCAATTGGACTAGTTCTGTTACCAAGATATTCAAAACATAATTAAGGCACAATTTTTACCACAGCGTAACGTGCAAAAATCGATTGTATTATTTTATCTGGTTGCCGTTTCTAAACGCGACCTTAAATATGTATCTGTGACTTAAACATTTAGTAATATGCTTTAAGCTTACTAGTTTCTATTTTCTGTACAAAAATGCTTTAAAATTTCTGTATTTATGATCTTTCTGGTGTTAAGTTCTACTTCACATACAATTTCCTTTTAGGACGTGTACACGGTTACGTTATACAAAAATTATTTCTCTCTCGTATCTACTTCTGTATTTTAAAAAGTTTACACGTTTTTTTTACAAAATTTAACTTCAATTAGTACCTATAGCGCCATCTCTGAGATGAACGTTGGTTCTGGTTATTTTCAAAATTGTACATTTTATAGGTACCTGTCACTTTGCTAAATCACCACTAGGTGGTGATACCATTACATAACTGCATCTTATTTATCATGCTTTATTTTGAAAACAAACATTTGTTAACAATATTTAAATATGGTAACAAATGAGGTTGTAAAATTGTTTATTGAGGCGTTGGCTTTCTTTTCAAAATCGCCATTGCTGGAGAAGGGTGGGAAGGTTCTAGAAAATTTTCTTGTTTCTATTTACTAGATGTTAAGCATCATTTTTATGGAAAATTTTTACTATCGCTTTGTTGTATAAAAGTGATATAATCGCTATTTAAGGCGGATGTAATAGAAACATTTCACTACACCTACACATTTTGGTAAGCCGTTTTAGATCTTGCTAACCTCGTTGTAATTAGAACTTCTCTTCAGGTTTCACACACAAAATGATTTCACATGTTTCTTCAAAGAAATAAGTGTAACAGATTGTTTAAGACATTTAAACTACCGCTCGTATTCGATCTTAGAGGTATCACCTTATCATGGAATAAACTTCGTTTTTATTCTTTACTTTCGTTTTAGCAACTAACTTGGGTTTCCATAAACCTACGTTTCTATATATTTAAGTTTCCATCTATTGAAGTGTCCATATAACTTTACCGTTACGATTACATCCGAGTAAATGTTTACATTTGGTTGTCTTGATTGATGTGACAAGAGTATCCGTTTTGTATCTCTTTGGCTTATTGTTTGGTTTATGTTGCTGATAAACTGCGATTAGCTGTGGCTCACATACTGGGGACTGCTTGCTAGTTGCTTGGCTGCTTTGAAAAACACAGGTCAGCTCTTTCCTTTTTCGTGCATGTATAAATAAATTGCTTTCTACAACGAAAAGAAGTATATTTACTTTAGTTCCGTTAACAAATATTTGACAAACATCTCACTTCTGAACTGAATTGTTTGTTTTGGTATTCTAAACTATAAATTCTTGTGGGCGTAAATGCAAGCTCACGACTTGCCCTCGTCAAGCTTATTTTAACTTATATTAATTTTTTTTTATAAATTTTGGCGACCTAAATGCAAGGTCACGACTTGCCCTCGTAAACTTATTTTAACTTATGTTTTATTTCCTTTTGGTGTGAATTGTGGGAATAACGTACATATTGTATATAATTTATTTCGTTTATTATTCATGTTTATATAACTATACAATCATATTTGGCTTATTGCCTCCTTTGTTGGAAATTCCAAAAAGGAAATAAATTTACGTTTGTTGAGGGAACTGTTCACTTACTTATTATTCCTATTACTTACTTCCTGTTTTAAGCTTTACAGGCTCTCTCTCTCAAGGAATAAGAACTCATTTTCTGTTCCTCCTTTCATTAAAGCTTGTGGAGCCTACTTCGGTTCTTTTCTTTCTAACCAAATTCTCACTCCAACTACATTATCGATACTTCCAAAACAACCATGCAATCCGAGTGCTCTGCGGTGTTCAGACCGTTTGATTGAATTGTAGCCGAGCTCACTCCTTTCTCCTGTATTGTGCCATGTGGTGGTTAGACACATGGCAACAGTTATTGAACGGATCAAATAAATCAATCTAATGAAATTGGTTTTCAAACTTACTTTACAAATTACAGTTAATCAGTTATTCTGTACAGTCTTCTTACTGATGGCTATCTAAAAAAGACAGATAAAGAAAAGTATACCTAGTGGATGCATGGATGACAACTGCATCCGTAAAACGTATTAATAGAAAAGTGAACATCGAGTTAAAGTAAATTCCATTAATAAATCAAGTCTTAACAAATCTCACAGCTAGTGATACAGTTTATAAAAATAAATTTTTAAAGCTTTCTTCTTTTATTCACATGGAGCCATTTTAACCTAAAAACTGCGCAGGAAATTAAACTATACTTGACAGTTCGAAACGCGCCTGTCCACATCAAAATTACTGCTTCTGAAATCCTATTAGAGAAATATCGTTTCCATTTTTAGAGACAGTAGAAATATATAAAGCAATTCGAGATTGTAAAACGACTATATCGAAAGTTAGAAACAGTTGAAATAAGTGTACGATTATATTTAATCATTAAAACGAAGTGTCACAAAATTGCTATTTTTTTAAAATGACCTGAGGGAAATCTAGGACGAGCTATATCGATTCAATGAATCTATCAATGATTTATATCCATTACCAGAGTGGCATCAGTGATTTAAACGAAGAATAAGTATAAAATTAACCTTTTATAAGCTACTTCGTGTTTACTCAGATAATTAGGAATACAAATACGTATCTTATTGGGTAAAATCCTGATTTTATGTATAAATTTTATAATTTGGAACGTTTTGATAATAATCACTGTTAACGTTGTTTTTTTATTGACGACCAGTGTAATTGTTGTAGAAACGTATGAACGTTATGAAATTTGTATATAAATATTCGATTTTACACAAAAACATATGTACTTTCAATCATGACAGAAAATCGCTTGGAACTCAAAAACTACGGTTAATGAGGAATTAATGTGAAAAATAAAAGCACCTACAAGTTTAGTGAAAAACAAGGGCAAACGTGTGCGAGTGAGTGTAGTGTACGAAACAGACTAGTGAGAAAAAGTTAGCATAAAATCTACTGCAGTACGAGTGATAGTGAAAATGAAAGTGAGAATGGGAGTTGAGAGTGGGAATGAGGGCGATATGAAGGTGAGAAAATGAGAGAATGAGCAATGGCGTGAGAGTGAGAGTGAGAGGCAAGGTGGAGTTTAAAAAAACAAACAAGTTCCTAAACTACATTTTGTGCATATCTGAAGAGAATTATCAACTGGATATCAAATGGTATTTATACGCAGTTTTTATAAAGGTAACTCCATTCTAGATAAGATTTTTCAAACGAAATAGAATCAGCTTTGAAAATTAATTACTCAATGATAGATGTCTAAACGCTATTTGGAACACGTACAATTATTGTAATTTTCACTACGTTGCTTATTTTAATTAGCATAAATGTTAAGCAAAAAACATATTAATAATCATAAATAATAATAATAATTTTTTTCGGAATCAAATAATCTGCACAAGTGTATGTTTTTACGATTTTTAAGTTAGTTATATTACGAGTAGATACCTACATGTAAGACAAAATATGAGTGATTAAAAATAGGGTGAAAAATCGAGAGATCTCAGTAGCCAAGGCAACAAAGCAACTTGATTGGCCTTAAAATTAGCCAAAGAAGTCCTAGCAACAAGAGGTCGTGCGATATCTTGTTGGAATGTGCTGTTGGGGATGGTTTGAACATATGGTATAATAATGGGGTTTTACGATCTCCTGGATGTAGCGCGCAGCGCTCATGTTACTTCTAATGAAGACCAAAGGTGACCTACTTCCAATAGCAATAGCCCCCCATACCATAACTCCGACTGTGTGGTGCACATGCCTTTCTACGGGATATTATACTACGTCGTCTTCTCACCCTTGCACGACCGTTATGCATGTCCAAACAAAATGTGGACTCATCACTGAAGACAATTGAATTTCATTCTTGGTCCAAATTTTCCCGTTCTCAACACCACGCTAGACGATCACGTCGGTGCCCAGGAGTCAGTGGTAGCACAAAACGGGGACGGTATGAAAAGAGTCCAAAGGTTCTTATCCGGCGATAAACAGTTCGCATCCCAATCGTCCTTCCATGTTTTGAAAACCACTGGTCTGCAATCACCCGTGTAGACGAGAAGCGGTCCCGTAGAGCCAATACTCAATAAGACGGCGATCTTGGGCTTCTGTGGTTCTTCGAGGACTTCCTGTACCTCTCGCTATTCGTGTACGGCCCTCTTGGTTCCATGCCCAAACACAGACTGCCAGTGTTTAAACCACGTTGCGTTCTATCGGCTATATTTCTCATAGACAAACCAGCCTCTCGTAAGCCCACAATTCGACCCCAATAAAACTCGCTTAACAGCCGAAAATTTTGGCGTCTTCGCACTCGGGGCCTCGTGATTCAATTGAATAAGTTTTTTGTAATGTGTTTTACACGTCTTAAATGACAACTGTAGTTACAAGTGATTTTAAGGCTACGTGATCGTAATTGTTATTTTCCGACGACCACATGTGAAAATGACATATGGCACACAGATTACCTACTGCGAAAGTCACAAATATCAATCTAGAATTGAAAAGTAAAATATCACTCTAGTGTGATATTTATGTCAATTAAATATGTTGACCTTGTTCTCAGAGTATTCCACTGTTTACCTGGCACTATCTAACCATTGTGCTGCATAATGTCATGAAACACAAAGAAAATCACACTTTAAACTTAAAAACACTTAAAAAAATTATGTATAAGTATATAATCAAAATTAAAATGAAATATTTCAATTCCATTAATTTTAATGTTTATAAACGTCAATGTACAAGATGCACAAATAACGGAGACAACAAACATCTCTAAATCTTTATTGCAAACTCCATTACAATTTACGAATTGCAATAATAATATTACTTTCAATTTCTACCATTCTAAGTAGTTCTTATTTTAAGTTTTTGTTATTCAATCCTTATTTTTCTTTGTATTAAATCAACAATAAAATTCTCAACAAAAAATATATTTACTTTTATTTTTGGAGATTTTGCATTTCTTGTGGTTGTCGGAAAAATAGTGTACATTACTAGTATGGAAAGTGACCCATCTCACACGAGTGGGAGATCCCACTCGTGTGAAATGGGCTACTTTCCATACTAGTAATGTAATATACTATTGAAAGAGGTGCTAGAGTGATATGGCTAAAAAATTGATCGTTTTTTAACTTAACATAAAAACATATTCTCAAATTTTTTTACAAAATATTCATTATTACTGGGCGTTCTTCTTTCTATGTCACTTAGTATATATACTTTGATAATGTAACATGCCACGGACACAGAAAGGTTATGTGGTTTTTTACGAGTGCGAGTGTGAGTGTGTGTGTGTGTGTGTGTGTGTGTGTGTGTGTGTGTGGTGCGTGCGTGCGTGCGTGTGTGTGTGTGGGTGTGTGTGTGTGTGTGACTGGGTGTGTGTGCGTGGGTGTGTGTGTGAGTGCGTGCGTGTGTGTGTGTGTGAGTATGGGTGTGGGTGTGGGTGTGGGTGTACGTGCGTGTCTGCGTGTGTTAGAATAAAAATTCAAGTTTATCTATTAAAGGAAATTTGATAATCGATGTATCAGGTCGTTAAACCTTACATGTCCCCACACGATTCCACATACTTTAATCAAAACGAACAAGAAAATTGAGTTAGTAAATAAGTATGGCTCTTATCAAATACAGCATTTTACCAGCGATTAACAATTATTATGTTTATTAAATTTCCTGAAACTAAATGACAAATGAACTTTATATAAGATTTTTAAAGTTTAATGTTATTTTAGGACACCGTTAACGAATTACAGAAGAAAATCGGTATCTAGTCCACCAATAAAAATGTTAAAGCCGCAGCCAGATGATGATTCAAGAAGCAATTCTCCAGCAAATTCAATTACTTCTATTAATTCCTTAGCTAGTTTGCTACGTGAAAAAATGCAAGTGAGTATTTCGTTATTATCCATGGGGAAGTTTAATTATTTTCTATTTTCAGACATTTCCAGGTGTGCTTAGAAAAAAGAAACCTCATGATTATAAAATACGAGCTTGCGTTGCTTTTTTATTTTTAACTATTGTTTTTCTTGTCACTTTAGCATACGTTCTCTATCAACAGAAAGTACTGCAAAGAGCATATTTTGAAAAAATTAAATTTAATAATGTAGCCAGATTAATTGAAATTTATAATTTGGAAGGTGTGAACGCTATACGTGGACGATTCGGGGTTACAATGAACTACAAGCAAGCTCACTCATGCTCGTCCATTGATGAACGGCATGATGGAAGCATATGTTTAGAATGGATGAATCGTGCTCGCTTGTACCTGCAACATTATGACTTAAATTCTGAAGTTAGATGTTATAATTTTCAGTGGATTTCCCTATCTGAACACATTTATCCAACAGATTGTTTTGATTTATCTCCAGGTACCGAGCATTGGTACGGAGGTGGACAAACATCAGAATCCGCTTGGCCTTTAGAAAAAGGTCTTCACGCTTTTGCACCTTTTGTTACTGGCAGAATTGAACAACATGAATGGGGAAATGTCCTGAGAAGATTTTTTATAAGTTCAAAAGGTGTTGCAATTTTAATTGACAACGAATCTCCTTTATATATGTCTGTAAGCAACCAGAGAGGCAGAGAATTGTGTCTACAGGGAAGATATGATAATTTTGCATTTGTCAACAGGTTACATAGTTTACCTCACTTGAACTACAGTGTATGTATTGGCCCCAATATAACTCGTTTACATTCATTCATGACTGAGAAGTCACTGTGGGATGGTTTAAAGGAAAAAGAGATCAATATTATTTATTCTTTACTTACCGAACCTCTTTGGGAAATAACAACTGCTTCTAAAGAAGAGTTTACAGAAAGTGCTGTTGCTAATTACACAGACGATGTTATCGCTTTAGGTTTTCTCAAACAAGGGCACGTACTTATAAACGAATTTTGGCAAAAACAGATTGGGGATTTTACGGTGGATACGGAACGGTTTCCATCGCTCGAGGAAACGATTACCATCATGCACAGAAGAGGATTTCGGATAGTGTTCTCAATACAGCCTTACATTTCTACAGAGAGTCAAAGTTTCGCTTACGCTGTAAAAAACCGGTTTCTTATTTCGGAAAGATTTAGTGACCGTCGAATTCCAGCGCTTTCACGTTATAAATCGCTTGGAAGTGCGGGAGTGTTAGATGTAACATACAATCGCACTGTCCCATGGCTTTTGGACAAATTAAAGTTTGTAATGGATAAATACAAATTTGATGCCTATTATTTAGATTTGGGAGTAGCTTATAACATGCCACATTATTATCACTGCGAGAAACCGTTGATAAACCCTGATCATTACAAGACTTTGTTTATTAATAGTATTCAGGGCACTGTAAATATATTTGCGGTTAATAGCGCAATAGAAATGCCGAGAGCTCCGTCATTTGTCTCACTTCCACAATTTGAATCTTCATGGGATGGTTTACAACGAGTAATACCAACAGTTTTAACATACGGCCTTATTGGATATCCATTCTTAATACCAGGAGCAGTTGGTGGTGATTACGAGGCTCCCGGATGGTGGTCTACCTCAAATTCTACGTCCGAAATAGACATTTTATTACCAGATAAGGAGTTGTACGTACGTTGGTTGCAACTCGCCACTTTTTTACCCGTTATTCGTTTCACGCATTTACCAAGCAAGTATGGAGATGAGAAAGTATTAGAAATGGCTAGAATATTAACACTTTTGAGACAACAAACGGTAAGTTCTTTTTACTGTTGGAATAATCACTTCATTTGTTAAATTAGGTCACGCCATTTCTAAAGAAGTACGCAAATGAAGCTTTAGATTCAGGACTACCGTTAATACGACCACTTTGGATGTTAGAACCAAATGATCCTGCTTGTCACATTGTTGCAGATGAGTTTTCCGTTGGTGAGGATTTAATAGTTGCGCCAGTCTTATACTCCGGTGCACGACAACGAGAAGTTTATTTACCAGCCGGTGTTTGGAAAGATGGTATTGACGGTAGTTTACGGAAAGGTAATCGTTGGATTCACGATTACAAAGTTGAAGATAATCAAGTTGCATATTTTGAAAAAATGCCAGACAATACTAGGTTTTAATTTTAATGTGTAGAAAAAAAATTAAATGCATTTGTTCTAGTTAAAAGACTGAATTTGTGTTCGTTAGAATTACGTTTTATTCAAATGGTTATTAGTAATGTGTGTAATTTATTATTGTAAATTGAAGTATTTAAATATGAATAAGGGCTTCAAAGGAAGAGATAAAGATTGTATTAGTTAAGGTATATGATAGCATTATAATTATGTACACTCAAATATATTATGTAGTACATTGGAAAGTATCGTATATAGAAAAGTAAAACACAAAGCATTTTTCATGTAGCTGTTATAATTGAACTGTAATAATTATTATACGCCAGAGTGAATAACCTAGGATCAAATTTTTGAAAATACTTTGTGTATTAGTTCGGTTATTTTTTTTATCATTTATACAAATTTTAACGTTTCGATAACAATTACACCGATACTCCGCAGTATCAGTATTGAAGTAACAGTTCAGGCGTTTTAAATATCCGTAACGCTTATTTCAGATAAGTAACAAATTTGGTTTTTATAGAATAGAGGAAATAAAAGAATTGCTTCACGTAAATTAATTTTATATAAATTACAAATATATGTTGATGGACTAGTGTATTTTGTTACAAAACTCTGAATGCAATTTTAACTGAATATATCTTTAAATAATTATTCAAAGGTAATTAATGATAAAATTAATATGCAAATCAAACTTCCTTACAAAATACAAAATTAAAGGATTTTTTAGGCACACACTTTTACACAGTTCTAGTTTTAAACATGGAGATAGGGCTACCGGGAGGCCTCCACAAGCGCCAACGTATCATTAAGGGTACCTTCAGGATGATGGTAAAAAAAGGTAAATACAATTTATTTTTTTTTCATTCAATATGCTGAATATGTAAATATATTAACTTCGTCTTAAAACGAAATGTAGCTTGAGAATTTAATTTCCCATTCATAAGATAAACGTACGATAAGGTAAGGTAATTTTCATTTGTCTTCAACGTACAAATGAAAGAAATGTAGGCCATATATCAAGATAAGGTAATTTCCATTTGTCTTCCATATACAAATAAAAGAAAGTTAGATCAAACGACAAAACCAGATATATAAACAGCATGCGTTATTCATTCAAAACAAAGGTGTCTCCATTTTAATTCTCGAAGATGACAAATGCATGATGAAAAATGCATAAAATGGCGTGCATGATAATGCATGCCATTTTATGCATTTTTCCTCGTGACGTCATTCACCACGCTTTTGCAGCTATACGAAATTCATTAACATTAGAGCACTTTCTTAACCCAAGCGCTTTACTTTAATGTAGGGGATTACACTTGTTCCCTATTAAATATAATAGAAACGTAAATGTAATTAGAATCCTTACGTACCTTATGTAAGGGAGCAAAACTTGAAAACATAACGTACAAAGCGGAACGGTAGAAGAAACGGAAAAGGATTAAGCGTGCTTAGTTCGTATTTGCGTAAAGAACAAAATTGATGTGGCTAAAATAGTGCTTGTAGACCATAACACTATGTACAGGGACGTTTGTAATTACGGACACTAAAGAGAAAATATCGACTTATACCATAAATTTAACCACTGAAAGGAAAAAGATACCAAAATAATGTAAATATATTTACCAATAATAACCCAAATTCAAAACTTAAATTAAGGTAACGATAGCCAATAATTGGCACGTTACAAACAGAGAGACGGCGTAGGGAAATCGGGAAGATAACTTTCAGCTGTAAATTTGCTATGTATTTGTATTAACTCAATCGCGATATATAGAGCATTTCCGAAATATATAATATATATATATATATATATATATATATATATATATCTGTGTGAGTGTGTGTGCGTGTACGTGTGCGTGTGCGTGTGCGTGTGCGTGTGTGTGCGTGTGCGTGTGCGTGTGCGTGTACGTGTGCGTGTGCTGTGCGTGTGCGTGTGCGCGTGCGCGTGCGCGTGCGTGCGCGTGTGCGTGCGTGTGCGTGGCGTGTGCGTGGTGTGTGTGTGTCTGTGTGTCTGTTGTGTGTGTGTGTGCTGTGTGTGTGTGACTGTGTGTGTGTCTGTGTGTGTGTCTGTGTGTGTGTGTGCTGTGTGTGTCGTGTGTGGGTATGTGCTGTGGGTGTGCTGGTGTGCGCGTGTGCGGGTTTGCGGGTGTGCGGGTGTGCGTGTGTGCGTGTGTGCGTGTGTGCGTGTGTGGGTGTGTGCGTGTGTGCGTGTGTGCTTGTGTGTGGGTGCGTGCGTGCGTGCGTATATATATATATATATATATATATATATATATATATATATATATATGAGATCTTGTTCAGTTCCGTTTTTATTAAAATATAAATTGAACATATTGTCAGTTTGAATATTAAAATATTAATTTACACAATTTGCCGCAAAAAAGATACTCTTGTTGAAAGTTTTGGAGTTATTTGGGGTTTTAGCAAGTAATGCTGACCGAAATAATAAATTATTTTAAAATGAAACAATTAATAATTTTCATGCGCGAGAACGAACTACCTCGGGGAATAATAATTGTTTTAGAAACAACTATGAAGTGAAAATATTGTAAATTATTTTGAACTTTTAATTGTTTTAATTGTATGAAATTAACACAGAACATTGAAGCATTCAACTTAAAATTATGTTGATAATGCGTTACACGTTTAACCATTGGATTTTCCTCTGCCCAGAAAAAAAGATCTTCAGGTAATAATTCTTGTACTTACCTGTAGTGAAACGTGAGCAATAATTGTTCTTTTAAGATGTACACTAGAAACACTTACATTACTTGCCCTTGCCACATTCTTCTGTTTGAGGAATTCTTGCCACTCGTGGTCTGTCAGAATTTCCCCATTTTGGTTAAGGTCCCAGTCTCACGGCACCGCCTCACTAAATTCAAAAATGTCTTTGAATCCGGAACACTTCATGGAAATTTGTCCGTATATCTTCTTTACGCTGCTTTAGCATCTCTATCACATTCCCCTAATGTTAACAACATATCGGTATAGTCACTGTTAGTGTACATATTTATTTCAAAGTTTTAAAAGGTGTTATAACTTGTTAAACAAACCAAAACTGTCAACTACAATGTGTCAAACGAATCTGTCAAACAAAAAAGTCTGCAGTCTAAGCCTACTTAATTCAAGTAAATTAAATTAACTCTTCTTTTATGTTCTTATTTTAGGTAAAACATGTAAAAACCTTTTTTGTAGCAAGTTGTTTCAAAAGTATTATTTTTCCCGAAGAATTAAAAATATTCCCATAACAAAAATTTGGGGGCAAAATAAATAGCCTTCCCCCTTTAGTCACGCTCCTGTACAAAATATTTAAAATTTATCGACTCTATCTTTTATGACCTAAACAAAGGTATTTGTGATCTAAATTTCATTTAGGGATCTTAAACCGTTTCAGGGATAATAAAAAAAAAGGATTTTTGGGGCCACTTTTATAGGGCCGTATTTTCTTAAGGAGGTATTTTCGGACACATGTTTATTAACCAAACTAACGTTATTTTTTAATATTCTATTTACCCTAGAAATTATCGAAACGACTGAATTTTTTCAAAATTTGTTTTGGCGAGAATATGTAAGCCTTCTAGGACTACAATCTAAAATTAGTTTGGTTTATACAGGGTGATCCACAAACTTGTTACTTATCAAAGTTATATTATTTTAAATGGAATACCCTCCTTTTTAATTTTTTTTTTGAAGTAAGGTGAAAAAATAAGGTAGACTTTCATTAGAGTTCCCTATACCTAAACCTTACAGTTTCCGAAATATTTAACATTTTTTGAAAATGTAGGGTTGTCAAAAAATTCAAGTATTTTTCGATTCAGAAAAGATGAGACAATCTAATCTAGGTCATCGTAATAAGGATATTTGGAAGTACGTATTATGTTGTTTATTGTTACAAATCATAATTTATAAAATACAAAGAATAACGCGTAAAGTTAACAAACTTCAAAGTTAAATATCTTTGTTATTTTAAATACAACGCCCAAGAAATTTTTATCGGAATGGAATAGTCTTTTGACAATAGTTCGAACTGTATTAGGGTTCCCTATACCTAACTTCAATACTTTTCGAGAAATTCGTGTATTTGTTACATTTTTAGAAATTACGCCATTAACTTATGTCGATCAGTTAGAATTCTGTGATTTACAAAGGTTACAAATATGTTAAACGGTTTTTGGTTTATTAAGGTTATCAAGGTTATACGGTTGCTAGGCTTGAAAAAGACCGTTTTACATTATGCACCGAGAGCCTACTGCTGGATTTGTCACTACAGTAAATGTATCCTAGTTTTTTCCATAATCTCAGTGGTTATGATGTCCACCTGTTCATCAAACAGTTAGCGAGTGAAACTGAAGAAATTACCGTACTCCCTGTTAATAGTGAGAAATATATAACGTTCGGTAAGCATATTTATGTAGACGAATTCATTTATGGTCGCGGCCATAGAGAAAAGAAGTACATAAATTTGCGATTCGTCGATAGTTGTAGGTTCATGCCGGCATCCTTAGATACTCTATCTCATAATTTATCAGATGATCAATGTAGAGGTAAGGAAATATTTTTTTTATGATAATGACTTTAAGTTACTTAGAAAGAAAGGTAATAATTTCTGCGCGTACGTGGACAATTTTAATAAATTAGACGATGTCACAGTGCCTTCCAATGACAAATTCTACGATAAAATTCCTGATGAAAATATATCCGATAAAGAATACTGTAGCGTCCTACTGGTGTGGGATCACTTTAAGTGTAATACACTCGGGGATTATGCAGACATATATTTAAAATCAGACGTGTTGCTGTTGGCTGACGTGTTCGAAAACTTAGGCGGCTATGTATAGACATGTATGGACTAGAACCAGCGCAGTATGTTAGAATACCTGGATTGGCGTGGAATGCCATGTTGAAATGTACTAAAGTAGAGTTAGAATTATTGACTGATATGGATATGTACCACTTTTTTAAGAAAGGTATTCTTGGTGGAGTGAGTACTTGTGTCAAGCGAAGAAGTATTGAGGGAGAAGGAGTGGGAGTGGGAGAGGGAGAGGGAGAGGAAGAGGGAGAGGGAGAGGGAGAGGGAGAGGAGAGGGAGAGGAGAGGGAGAGGAGAGGGAGAGGAGAGGGAGAGGAGAGGGAGAGGAGAGGAGAGGGAGAGGGAGAGGGAGAGGAGAGGGAGAGGAGAGGAGAGGGAGAGGAGAGGGAGAGGAGAGAGAGGAGGGGACCATAAAAATAACTCTAAGACCAACTCTAGTACCACCCCCAGCTCCAAGACCAACCACAAGTCCAAGACCTAGCGCAAGTCCAGCCCCAGCCCAAGACCAACTCCTACATCTGCCCTTCACGTGGGCAAGTACAAAAATGCTGTAAAAAAGGCTCTTAATACAACATTGAAATTCTATCAAGGGTTGACCTCCGAAAAGAAATCATAGGGGTAGAAAAAACGCGTTCTATACGTGAGCTGTCAGAAAATAGGGGTGAAAAAACACGTCCTACATGTGGGCGAGTAAAAAAAAATTAGGGGATGAAAAGGATCTTCGAAAAGAAACCATAGGGGCGGAAGATACGGTTTCACACGTGGGCGAGTAAAAATAATTAGGGGTTGAAAAAGGCCTCCGAAAAAAAACCATAGGGGTGGAAAATACGGTCTCTCACGTGGGCGTCCATTTGCCTACCTTCCAGAGGCTGAACTGTAAAATGCTCTTAACACAACCGAAAGGGCTCTAGTTAGGGTGAAAATTCCATCAAGGGGTTGAAAATGACCACCGGAAAGAAACCACCAAAAATAGGGTGGGAAATATCCCCCCACACACGTGGACAAGTAAAAAATGGCGACCAAGGTGCCCCCGGTTACAAAACCAGTGGAGTGGGAATGGTGTCGCACTTCTACTTACATTAGTACAACTTCGTACTTTTATTTTTTACCTTCCGTTGTAATTCGTATAATTTAACTAACATATTCCATATATGAGATACTTCAATGAGTCCGTATAAGTTCTATTTTTGGTGCGTAAGATTTTAAATTAAATCAATATACATATATAATGCAGTAAAGCATCTTCATTTAGTTTAAAAATTGTCATGTATATACAACTCCGTTTAGCATCTTTACTTAATCTTCATTTTTACTTATTACAAACACATAGATAGTATTTGATTAAAGTATACGGTAAACGTCATTTCACATGTTCTAATAAACTTGAAGTTTTCATGACTTATCTTAAAATAAGAAATTGACAATTTTACAAACTAGGGCAAACAATATTACAACAGTTCACAAGAATAAATATCAATTTTTTCTAAAATAAGGTGTACTGTAAACTGTAGACTATTAAGTAATGTAAAATCTATTCAACTTTTACTAAGTTTTTAACTTTTGATTTTAGTTCTGCCACTGTAACATGAAATAAATCAATGTGTAAGTTGTTAGCAATTTCACAATACATTAATAACAAGTAAGAATTTAGTATAATCGTGCTTTTTTCAACATCCGTTGCACTTCATATAACTCCAAGTCATATTTTAACTTTTTTACTTTGCCTATTAGGTCTTCTACTTGATAGCTTCTTGAAGACGCCTTACAAATTGTATTGAGTTCTTCATTATTATATTGTTTTCTGCACACTTATTGACTTCAATGAAACCTACATTTGTCTAAAGGCCAGTTTATATACCCCACTTGTGTTAAACTTCACATCTAGTTAATTTTGTAGTTACGTGTGTCTAGCATAGATACGAACCACATATATCTGTTTATTTCCTTTGTGACATATTTGCACAACTGAGATTCAAACCACACGTTTGGTCACCTACTATTTTTTAATGATGACGCGCATCAGCTATTTTTAATGATGGTGCTGTCACTATAATTTTTAGTTATGACCCGAACCGCCTATATTTAGCTATGATGCGACCACATTTAGTGAGGACATGAACCGGCTGTTTTTAGTTATGATACAACCACATTATAGCGAAGACGCGAAGCGGCTATCATCTGACACCCAGGACAACCTAGCAAGTATAGTGACTTTTTGCAAAGCTAGTGACTTTTCTAGTGATCTTTTGGGTTAGGATCGGACTTATATTACTACTTACATTACTATACACCTACTACAAATTTTCTGAATAATAATTATAACCTTGAAGTAATTTTTCTAAATCGGTTTTATCATTACGTACTTTACCACTGTTAATGTATTTATACATTTCCGAAGCTAATCGTTTGGTAACATTTTTTTCTATTTTAAAAAGTTTTGGTGTTTTTATAATCAAAAAGTGCATAATTGCATTCTGAAGAATGTTTTGCCAAAGCTTTTTGGTTTAATCCTCACATCAGGTTTATATTGTACAATACAATTTTTTAAAGGTTGCAATGTAGTTCAATACATATCCTTTGACAATTTGAACAATAAATTTGGTGAATAGTATTTATTCTTGCTTACACGGGGTAGCATATTTTAATTTTGAAAATAACTTAGAGCCTTTATTTTGTGCTTCAAAATGTAGCGAGCAACACAATTGATGAATGTTTGAAAATTTCAGACCTCAAAATTATAAGTATATTTCAATCCCTTACACAAATAAAAACCTTTAATTTACAGATCTTTAGCTAAATATGAGATAAAATCAGCTTTTGGGTCACAAAATAAAGGCCCTAAGTTATTTTCAAAGTTAAAATCTGTTACAGCGTGTAATCAAAGAACAAACACTATTTACCAAATTTATTGCAATAATTGTCAAAGAGTATATATTGGAACTACATTGCAACCTTTAAAAAATCGTGTTGCATAAATCTGTGAGAATTAAACCAAAAAATACAGTTTTGGAAAAACAATCGTTAGAAAATAATCACTTATTTAATTATAAAAACACTAAAATTTTAGGCAGAAAAAGTTTCTACTAAACAATTACTTGTGGAAATGATGTATATAAGAATTGACAGTGATAAAGTATGTAACAGTAACACCGATTTAGAAAAGCTACCTCAATGTTATAATTATATTTTAGAAAATTTGTAGTAGGTGTAACGTAATGTGTAACGGTTTTGACATTTATGCTGCATCAATTAATTAGTTTATGTAAATTGTGAATTTTAGCATTTCCTACGACAACATATATATATATATATATATATATATATATATATATATATATATATATATATATATATATATATATATATATATATATATATATATATATATATATATATATATAACGACAGTGATAAAGTGTGTAACAGTAACACCGATTTAGAAAAGCTACCTCAAGGTTATAATTATATTTTAGAAAAGTTGTAGTAGGTGTAACGTGATGTGTAACGGTTTTGACATTTATGTTGCATCAATTAATTAGTTTATGTAAATTGTGAATTTCAGCATTTCCTACGACAACTATATATATATATATATATATATATATATATATATATATATATATATATATATATATATATATATACACACAGGGTGGCCCGCTTAAGCAACAACTTTTGAAAGGCTGTTTCTCGGGGAAGTCTTCGTCCAGGATACCGTACCGCATAAATCCTTGAAGCCAATAACGCATTTCTTTGGCATTCTCCAAGAATGAAAGTCATGGCGATCAACTCTGCGTCGGACAATAACATTTTAATGGAAATGTCTTGTAGAAACACTTTAAGTGATACACAAGACAGCAAAGCACAACAGAAGCTCGAGAAACTGACGTTTCTTATCAGTTGTTGAAAACAATTGACAAACGTTTTCCAAAGCACCGCGGCAATGTGCAATAAAAACTGAAATTAGATTGAAATGTGAATATCTCGAAAACTATCACTCCAAAATATCGATAATGGTACATCAATGGAAAGGAAATTTAATTTCTTATCCGCTGATGTAAGAAAATATGGGTGGTTCCATTTAAAAAAATCAAGTTATCCATGTTTAAAAAAATTATTTTCGGAGCGATAGAAATTATTGAATTCTAAAAGCAAGATTTTTGGCAATGATTGAGAATGATGCGGTACCCTTTTCGGAAGTAAAAAAAGAAAGCCACATGTCTCTACCGGTATCCGTCTTCGATATATAGAAAGTTTTCGGAGGCACTGCAAACGTCATTTTTTCTACAAAATGTCAAATAACTCAGAGGCAATGCAACGTAGACCGATAGTATGGTTATTAAAGTGACCTTTAAATTCAACGAGGAATTCAAAAATGTAATAATGTATAGGTTGTTCTATTTAAAATAACGAAGTTGGCATGAGTCTCCGGTATAACCGGAAGTCCGCCATTTCTGAAAAATTATTTTAAAACGTATAGTTTATGATTGCAATCCCGCTTAAGTGTGCCACCCTGTATATAGGGTGAGTTTTTTTTTCTTTTAAGCATTGGCATCTCGTAAACTACAAGAGATTCAGTTGTTGGAAGTAGTTCGTGGCTTACTAGATATTTGAAAAAAAACTAAAATTTTGCATTTTATTTAATTCTAAATAACTCTGTTATAATCGATTTGAGAAAAAAATGTAGAGTAGAAAATGGTAGTGTTTATCTACTGGCGTCGTCACTTTCGTTATATTTCTTGTTATTCCAAAGTTACGATGTAAACTTTTGTTTTTTTAATGGGAGGTATAGTAAGCTGTGCTTTTACCAGATGCGCATTTTTTAAGCTTTGTAACAATATCTATTATTAAAAACGATATTTATTTTAAAAAATAACAAAGTTATAACGATTTTATTATTGATTTACAGATGACCATGGAAAAAATGAATTAATTATTATGGTTTTGGGCAGTTTTACACCCTTGTCATAATAAATAAAGTTTTTTTTTTCATTTCTAACTTTGATGAGCGAAAACAAGTATAGTGATTTTTCTTTTAAATGTTGTAGAATCGTTATTATCAGGAATACAACAAAATGATACGAATAAAAGTTTTAGACATTTTAATGCCTAAACTGGCAATTATTAAGTTTAAATTTCGACATTGAAGTAATTGCACGTAAAAAAATTAATCTATCTCAGCAAATGTTCAAAACGTCCACCATTATTATTTACATACAAGCGGCATCTTTTCACAATAGAATTTACAGCTTTCCGTATTTTCCTACGATCTAAATTGCGAAAGGCGTGTAGGTATCACAGCATCACGTAGTTCTTCTTTTATCGCTGATAAAACAAATCTTTTAGAGTACCAAAAAGAAAAAAACCTTAAAGTGAAAGATCTGGCGGTATTGGTTCCCAAGGGACCGGCCCATTCCTACCTATCCAAGAATTTGGAAACAGTTGGTTTAGGTACTTTCTCACTTGCAGCACCATCGTGTTAAAACTAGCGTAAATTACATCTTGTTTCCAAGTCTAAGATATCCAACATATCTTGAAATTCATTTTGTAAAAACGCAAAATAACGCTGGCCTGTCAAATTTTCGTCGTAAATGAAAGGTATCCACGATCGAATAATATTCATTGCGCCTATTGAAAATACCGCAGTTGGTAAATGTGGTTTCATCAGTCAACAAAATTTGATTTTGAAACTCTGGATTCTGCTGAATCATATTAATGTACCATTTTCTAAACGAAATTCTTGCACCTTGGTCTCCTGGATGCAGTGTCTGTCCTACTGATAGGTGATATACGTGAAATTTGTGTTTCTTCAAAACCCTCATTAAGTAGAAGGATTCTGATTAACGTAGGCCAATACATTTATTTGGATATCCTCGTTAATGATGTTTTCATCCCTATTTGGTTTCGAAAAGGAACCAAACAGCCTCAAATTTCTGTATAAATTGTTGAACGTCGGTATAGATGGTTGCTGCCAAATTTCATCTACGGCACTTTTTTTTATTTTTTTTCATGGCACTCTCAATAATACGAAAATTCCTGTATCGCATTTATTCACCAAAGTAAATGTATCAAACCTTATATCGTCATAAAGAGAAAAATTTGTTCTTTTTAAAAATGTCAAAGCCAACTATTAATGCTACATAAAAAAATCTAAGTTTGTTCAAACTCAAGCGAGCAGGAAATTAGTATGTACAATATGTTACGCATTAAAATGTGTAAAATTGTTATTCGTATCATTTTGTTGTATTCCTAATAATAACAATTATACAACATTTAAAAGAAATCGTTAAACTTGTTTTCGCTCATCAAAGCTTAAAATGAAAAAAAAAACTGTATTTATTATGGCAAGGATGTAAAACTGCCAAAAACCATAATAATTAATTCATTTTTCCATGGCCAACTGTAAATCAATAATAACATCGTTATAACTTTGTTATTTTTAAAAATAGATACATCACGTCTGATTAAAAAATGCGCATCTGATAAAAGCACAGACTACTATGCCTTCCATTTAAAAAATCAAAGGTGTATATCATAACTTTGGAATAGCAAGAGATAGAACAAAAGTGGCGACGCCAATAGATAAAGAAAAAACACTTCCATTTTTCCTTTACATTTTTTCTCAAATCGATAGTAACAGAGTTATTTAGAATTAAATAAAATGCAAAATTTTATATATATATATATATATATATATATATATATATATATATGCTTCAGAAATGTGCCGTTTTAGGAAGAAATGCCGTAACACCTCAACTTTTAATTTGAGTGAGACACTTTTTGGCACTGATGTCATAAACACTAGATTAACCCCTTCCCTACTGAGATACTCCTTAAAGCTTTCAAATGGCTTAAGATATCAAGTCGTATTTCATCTAAATATATATATATATATATATATATGCTTCAGAAATGTGCCGTTTTAGGAAGAAATGCCGTAACACCTCAACTTTTAATTTGAGTGAGACACTTTTTGGCACTGATGTCATAAACACTAGATTAACCCCTTCCCTACTGGAGATACTCCTTAAAGCTTTCAAATGGCTTAAGATATCAAGTCGTATTTCATCTAAATATATATATATATATATATATATATATATATATATATATATATATATATATATGCTTCAGAAATGTGCCGTTTTAGGAAGAAATGCCGTAACACGTCAACTTTTAATTTGAGTGAGACACTTTTTGGCACTGATGTCATAAACACTAGATTAACCCCTTCCCTACTGGAGATACTCCTTAAAGCTTTCAAATGGCTTAAGATATCAAGTCGTATTTCATCTAAATATATATATATATATATATATATATATATATATATATATATATATATATTCAGAAATGTGCCGTTTTAGGAAGAAATGCCGTAACACGTCAACTTTTAATTTGAGTGAGACACTTTTTGGCACTGATGTCATAAACACTAGATTAACCCCTTCCCTACTGGAGATACCCCTTAAAGCTTTCAAATGGCTTAAGATATCAAGTCGTATTTCATCTAAAAGGTCTGGTAAATCTCTATTCAATGATATCTTTCTGCCTTTGATACCAGCCTTCCATTGTTATCTAATCGTTGTTTAAAATGAAGTCTCTAAGAGTTGTAAGATGCCCCCGTACTATATTACGACAGAAAGACGTCTTAAAACATATTACTTTTTAATTTGAGTGGGTACTTTCTGACACTCATGTCATAAACTCAGATTCACTTTCCCCCTTCTGAAAACACCTCTAGAGTTTGTTTCACATAACTTATGCAGGTAAGTGAATGGGTCGAAGAGGTGCTATAGATTGACCACCTCGATCTCCAGTATTAACACTACTTGATTTTTTTGTGGGGATATTTGAAATATGAGTTCTACAAAGCACAACCAACATCTCATGATGATTTGAAACATTCCAAAAGGTGTGGCTGGAATTTTGAAAATAGACTTTACTATTGCCTGAAGGTTAACGATGGTTACTTTGAACACATGATTAAATAATAATTATTTTTGTTAACACTGGTTTTTTTAACTTATTTGTAACTTTTTTACCATATCCTTTAAAGATTCTTTATGTCACAACGCAATATTGGGGGAATCTGAAAAGTTTAAAAAGATTTCATTTTAAATAGTGATTAAATAGCAATGGTAGTATGGTATCAAAGACCAAAAACATGATTGAATAGAGATTTATCAGACCTTGTAAATGAGGTATGAGTTGATACGTAAATCCATTTTATTACGTTGCAGTATTTGGTTTAGAAATGATCTGCAGTAAATATGGAAAATATTTGGTCATATTAAGGTTTTGAGTTATTTGGTAGTCATTATGCAGAATATAATGTAAATACGTAGAGTTCAATAAGTGTAAATAGTTAAATATTTAGAAATTTTGGGTAATTTTGTAATATGTAAATAGTCATCTGTCGGAGAAATAAGAAAACAATTTCATCAGAGTTTATTAAAAGTACAGGTTTCTGTAATTCATAAATTGGATAATATAGGGATCTGATTCTACTTAAATATTTTGCCACTGTAAAGGCACGTTTGAAATATTTATCTGTATAGACCAACTATGGGTGATAAGTTCCCTTTCTTTAGGGCCATCTTGAGCTAAGCAGTAAAATTCGTTAAGTGAGTGAATTATGGCAACTAATTGCTTATCTAAGAGTTACCTTGGTTAAGGAATTATGCCATAATCACTTGGCAGGCAGTAATATTAATTATGAGTATTGTGAATGTGATATTCTGTCAGCACCCAAATGTGGGGATTATAACCTTGACAATTATCGAGAAGCAGCGTCGTCACCTGAAAACCCATCGACGAAGGTAATTTATATAGACTTATTATTTACAAATTTACTTTAGTTTCTCCCATAGGGTTTTCCTTTTGGAGTGTAATTTTCCTTTTTGGTGTAAATTTTCCCTTTACGATGTAATTTTTATATACGGTTTGGTTTTTGTTGTTACATTTTACGTTTAGTTCTCTGTTAGAGATTTTAGGATTTTGTGTGAAGTTTGACGTATTGGAGTTTATTGTTTCATAGCATTAGTACATAACATTAGGATAAGTAGCGTAATCTGCATAATTCATATGTTGTAAATTGAGAATTGGAATTTGTAACGTACAAAAATTCATCTGCGTAAATTCTGTTAATTACTAAAAAATTATCTACTTTAACTCCTTCTCTATATGTACTAAACGCACTATTCGTACGATTCGTGTGTAACACATTACAGTAATTTTACATGTCTTCTATTGTGTAATTTAACAAAAATCCGATTCATGTTAATAATTCTATCAAAAGTAAATAGGTATGACATCTGTCGGCGTGTAGCCAAACTCTGTACTACATAATGGTTGTAAACACCAATACTTTAAGTTAGTTTACGAAATTCTCGTAAGAGGGCGAGGTTTAAGGTATCAAATAACCAATAGGAAATTGTTTTATTGAACATAAATCTAATAGATCAAAAATTCAGTTTTGATAACAAAAATTTTCACTTTTTTCTCCGCCATTTTGAGACGCTACGAAAATTTTGTGATTTCTTTTACACTTTCTCTACTAAGCGAAATTATTTCGGATTCTGGTAAAAGATTTCAAAACAATAGGAATTCCTACCAAATTTGCTAATCCTATTGATCGCAAGCTTTGCGGATTTCAAACAAAATTTGGTCGTGTCCAATAAGGGGTAAGAAGTACAGTTCTCTCATTTGGTACTAATTTAAAATCTTTTTTCTTAGGGAACGGAACACATACAATCTACAAATATAAAGCTTTAGATTCGAACCTATCAGGCTCGTTTTAACATTTATTGCACGTCTTACAACATAGTGGTAAGTTCATAAACCTTTCTATCTTCGTGCTTACCTACCTTTACTTTTTTTTAGCGGTTTTGTGTTGGTTTTGTGCTGGTGTTGTGTTGGTTTGGCGTTGGATTAGTTTTGTATTAGCTTCAATTAGAAGGAAAAATTACTCTTCTTGCGAACCTACTTTTCCTCATCTGTAACCTTCCGGTAACTTAAATGTGAAGTTGGATTGGCTACGCTAACATAAGCCATTGGACATATCATATCGGGAGCGCTGCACCTGCTTTAGTGGCTGTCCCATCGCTAGAGTGAGAACTCTCGACATCAGATAAGGTCAGGGTGTTTATCCGTATTATTATATGTACTACTTCCATTATTGTCTGCGAATGAAGGTATAGATTTCAATTAGGATTAATAACCCTAAAACTGCTCACCTTAATTGTATCTGTAAATATGATCAGTAACCTCTAGCTAACATTGATTGATTTAGTATCGTACTACCTTCCTAAGCATATACTTTACTATTAGTTTCATTATCTGGGTAATATTAGAATTTACAGCTTTACTTAGTGATTAAAACTACCGTTATGTTTAATGTAAATGTCAGCTGCGCGGCATACGAGTTTCATTATATAAGTATGCGCGTCACAATTTAAGTAACTGGATGTGTCTAAATAGTATCATTTAATCTAAATTACCTGTGCCGAACTTATTACTTTCATTGTTGAATGTTTCTTCCCTCATCAAAGATTTCTTTGCTTTATCAAAATTAGGTTACGAGAACGATTTGGTTACTCAATTATTTATTTCTGGCTCTTTTCTTCCTAAATATTTGGTTATTGACTTAGTTTTTCTCAGAAATAAATAAGTTTGGGTTAATTGAATCGTCCCCATTTTCTTTCAGCAACCGCTTTAATTGGGCGGTTAAGTATTTAAATATTAATGTGTTTTATGTAAATGTCAATAAGTATTACTTATCTATACAAAAATTTTAGGGAATACTTCTGCTATTAGTGTACGCTGCGGCAAGTATTAGTCATTATTCTGTGTTTCATTCTCTTGTTATCTAAAACGCTTGTTGTAGCGAGAATCTATGTTTTCTTTCGGTGTACACAATGAAAGGTCTTTCATTAAGCAAAGGAAACGTTTTCAGTTAATTATTTAAACTTTTCTCTAGAACTAATTGATTTTGGGTTGCGTATAGTTACCCAGCAACTTGCTAAAGTACTGTAAACATTTTTTTTTATTTATTGGGTATTTGAGTCAAATTGGGGGTTATTCTGGCCCGCAATAATACTACTTCGGTTCTTGCATTAAGTATATTGTAATATAAATATTTTTTCCTTAATTATTAACAGAAATTGACACATCTGTGAGATAATCGAAATTTGTACAATGTTAATATAATTTTGTTTGTTCTGTGAGAATAAGTTCTACCGTTTTGAAAAAGTAATTAACGATAGCAATTAAATTTACTTTTACTACGTTACTTTGATAGTTTTGTTTGGTGAGTTTTCTTCCTCCTTTTTCTCTTCCTTAGTTCCTTACCCATCCACTGTACCACCGTGTATCCAGGAGTCGGGATAACGGTGCGGCCTAGCGTAGAGGGGCGATTCCTGGCGCCCACAATTACTGCAAACTTATTCCCTACGCACGATCCGTTCTGAGCAAGCGGTAGTTAAAGACCTACGGTTGGGTAGTGAACTCTTTCTCTGTCTCCTTTGATAATAGACACACCCACGTATCCAGTGCCTCCGACGAACTGAGCTCCGGCATTCTGTAATCTGTTGCCTCTGCCTTATTGGTACGTAATAAATTCCACGGAAGATTATTTCAGTAACGAATGTATCGTAGTCGGAAGAATTGTAACCATTGTTGAGTATATTGTGAGTGGACGATCTTCAGCTGTGAATACAGGTTAGTGACCTTAATCGTTGGGAATACATTATTGCATTGGATATCGGAATTAAGTAACATCGTCTGTATGATGCAAGTAAAATAGAATGTTCAATTACGAATCATTAGTTAAATTGATACTCATTTAATGTTCAGGTAGTTAGATAGAAAAATAGTTAGTAGTTGTTGTTTTAGTATTATTAAACTCACCAAAAGTCGAATATCATTTTGGTAATCTTCATTGTTGAAAGTATTTATATTATACCCCTACCAAGCATACTAAAAATTTCCCTCCTTGTAATATAAAATAAAGCATAATTGATAACAATAAAAAGCGCATGCAACTATCATTTAGTACGAAATTAAAATTCATTCTAATTAAAATAAATTTCATGCGAAATAAAAGAAAATATAAAGTAGTTAAAATCTAGGCAAGTTATTATTGTTACATGTAGCATAGATGAATATGACAATGCTATTTGCAAAAGATTTTAAAGAGCATTGTTGCCAAATTGTAATTGTCACCGAATTTACCATGTCTTTTAAACGGCCCCAGAAAAAAAATCCATAGGGTTTAAATCCGGTGAACATGCAGGCCAAGGAACCGGTCCTCCACGATTCAATGACCGCCCAGCAATGAGTGCAAAATGAGGAGGCACACCATTGTGCATAATACACATCCGACCCCTAACATCCAGATGGATATCTTTTAGTAACTCGGGTAAATCATTATCCAAAAAATTGGTGTATGAATTACCATTAAAACGTTGTGGCAAAAAGAATGGACTAATTAAATTATTGCCAATAATACCAGCCCATACATTCACACTGAATTGCTGATGATGATTGGTTTCAATGAAAACGCGTAGATTTTGATAATCATAGTAATGATTGTTATGGAAGTTAAAAGTTCAGTTTCTGGCGAAACCTGCCTCATCAGTGAATAAGATAATCGATGGATAATTTCAGTCATTATTGAACTAGTGAAAAGTTCACTCTTGCTTGAAAATCATTAATAGTCAAAGCTTGTATCTTTCGATAATGGAAAGGTCGCAAGAGTTCCGTTTTAATAATTCTACATATCGTGGACTGATTTGAATTATTTTCTCTTGCTAATTCACAAGAGCATGTTATTGGATCAGCGTCAATTGCATCCAACACTCTTTGTTCTAAAACTGTTTAAATTCCTAAAGGTTTTCGAGTTATTTGCGAAAAACGATTTTTAAAATTGAAACGGGTACGTTTTTGGTTGACGTTATAATATATATATATATATATATATATATATATATATATATATATATATATATATATATATATCATTCTTTGTCTTACATAAGTTTTAGACGCTCCGGTTTCAACTAACGCCTGAAAGGGGTTTGAACAATTCCCAAAAACATAAAAAGTCCATCGTCGACGACGGGTCATAGAAGTAAAGGTGATCTTTTTCGGTTGAACGTTATTACGATATCTAGATAGTTGTTTTAAAGATTTAAAGATTGTTTGTAAAGATTTCTTGTTATTCGTTTCCGGCGTTGAAAGTTTCCCGACCGCATACAAAGCGGCCCATTTTTTTCCCATCTTGAGTAAAATGTTTCAAATGGTCTTTTACACCCCTCTTTTACGTGTTCTTTCATACTACATTCCCAGCAGATCACTTCTCGTCTGTATAATTCTGAGTTGCGGTTAATACTTTCAGGCGACGGATGTTGACAGGACTGGCAGTAATTCTCGGGTGCAGCATTTAAAATTTTCACAGCTTCTATGGCGGCCACTTCAATTTAACTTAGAGCCTCCGTTATGGTCTTAAAAGAAGATGGCGTTTCCGGCGTTTTTGGCAGGTCAGCTTAGTTCAACGCTTTCGAGGACTTCACCCAATCAAATGGTTCCTTCATCGCATAAAGCGAAGGCGAGTGAATTTGTGGACTAGGCGTTGGCGATGTGGTACGTTTTCTGTATGGACTGTTGCTGACTAGGAGCTATGAGAAATACGCTTTAACCGTTTCTAAATTATTCTAATTACATCTGTATTCTTGTTGTTTTTTATTTTTGTGTTTGTAGGAAATTACGTGAGTCCCAAACATGGTAACATGGTTATAGTGTGGTACGAACTTGTTAATTTAGATATTTTATATATTGGATTTATTGTGTTAGTGAAGTCATATTATTTTTTTTGTTCCATTGGTTTGGATCGATCGACGCAAACGTATATTTTACCGAAAATTTCTTTTTTTGTGCGTGCTTTTAAAATACTAAAGTTAATGTTTGGCATAGCGTTTGGTGATCCATTTAAATTAGTGATCAAAAAAGACCAAGCTGCATAATAGTAAATTAGAGGCTGAACTTTGATGACCTCTCAATATCGGATGCTGTCTGTTTTGTATGTGAACTTTGCTTTCACGGGTTGCAAGTCTACTTGTAATCGTCATGATACCTTCCCAAGCTGTAGTCTGATTACTTAATTCCATTTCAATACGACTATAATGTGCTGCTACATTATTTTTGGGATTGTGTTCTGCTACGATTAATTTTCGTTTAACTACTTACGGTTATATGTTAAAACCTATTAAATTAACTTATGTGCCATTAAAACCTGTGAATTAACCTAACTGTGTACGGTGCAACAGAATTTTGTTTCATGAGCTATTTTAAATTTATTTTTAAGTTGAGATTTATTTTTGACATTTTCTTTAC
Organism: Vesta saturnalis; assembly: GCA_036346205.1. Lineage (NCBI taxonomy): Eukaryota > Metazoa > Arthropoda > Insecta > Coleoptera > Lampyridae > Vesta > Vesta saturnalis. The sequence goes on from JARFJB010001942.1 coordinate 114,274, forward strand.
TGGAACTACCTGACTCATTATATTCAATAAATAATGAGGCTACCTTTAAAAGAAGGGGTTGCTTCAGAAGGGAGCAGCGGTTAATAATGTTTCAGCTAGGGAACCGATTTTGCGTTTGTCCAGCATAAGTTGGTTTCGAACGTTAACCCCACTTCTATGGTACCTAATAATTCGTATGTAATATAACTTTGCATTTATGAATTATACTAGGTGTAATCTGAGTGGTCGAATAATTTCGTTAAAAAATGCCTTATTGTCCGTCAGTACATAAATCTTTTCCACATATGTTTTTAGAAGCCACAATTCTGTTTTTGGTTTAAAAGTAGATTAAGTCCTCCCAAGAAAGCGAAGAGCGTAAAGTAAAAATAAAGATTAAGCTGCAAGAGTACAATGTCACGTAAATCCCTCTTTAGCAGCCCTATTTCTTCCCTCATAGCCCCCATCTAAAAATGGGTTAAAGTAAACTGAAAAATAATAATTAAGCTTTATGTAAATCGTTTACGATTACTTGCTTTTGCGTTTGTACTTGTTTTAAACATACACTGTGTCTCTTGAATTTCTGGACATAGGGAATTCCCATGTTAAAATAAACTATTGTAAATATTGGCTCCCCTAAATAGATTATACAGTAAAATGTCAAATGTAAAACTTCTTAAGGAAAAAAGGCTGCTTCTTATGTTACAATTGCATTTACATTTGGTTCATCCGTTTTCGAGAAAATTAGGAAAAACTTAAGGGCTTTTTCGTAACCGGTAACGTTAATAAGCCATGTAAGAGTCAGGATAAATACAATAAGGAGCACAAATAAAATAAGTCTGTTATAAGCAAGAAGATGATATTCTAAAAAACAAATTAATTATGAAAATTGGAAAATAAATAACAAAAAATCATCATTTCTACTATTTGATCAAGTCTTCAAATAAATCTCCGTTTGCAGCTAAATAAGTCGATCATAGAACTATCGCCGAACGTTTGCGAGCATGTACTGGGAGGCTTTGTGGCTGTTTGCTAAGATTGCTTCTTTTAAATCGATCAGACTGTTAAACGAGTTTTCACTGTTGTATAATTTGTTTTTTAAATAACCCCAGAGGAAAAAGTCACAGGGAGCCAAATCAGGGGAGCGTGCTGGCCAGTTTATGGTACCACCTCGACCTATCCAACAGCCGGGAAACGTGAAGTCTAGAAACTCACATACAATTACACTATTGTGTGCTGGACACCCATCGTGATGGTACCAAATGTCTTCCTCCAGGTTCAAGTCTAACAGCGCTGGGCCAATTTCTTCTTGAAGCAGCTGAAGATAACGCTCTCCAATCAACGTACCATCAATAAAGAAAGGACCTATTAATCTATGGCCCAGTATGCCAATCCATACATTAATTGTGTTGCGATATTGACTTCTACTCTTTATTGATAAATGCAAATTTTCAGTATTCCAGTAACGAAAATTTTGGCGGTTATGAATACCATGAGTTGAAAAAGAACATTCGTCGGTGAATAAAATGCAACTTAGAAAGTTTCTATCCATGTTTGATAACTCTACTAATCTTTCGCAGAACTCCATTCTCATGAGTTTATCTTCATCCAAAATTTCCTGCTGCAAGCTATACTTGAAAGACTTGAACACTGGAGTTTGTCGCTTCAAAATTCGATGGACGGTACTGTGAGATATTCCTAAACTGCACCCAATTTGTCTCACACTTTTATTCTTATCTTCAACAGCATTAAGTAACACATCCAAATCTTTGTCATTTTGCCCCAGAGGTTTAATATCTTGACAATTACATGGCTTATTAACGTTACCGGTAGATTTGAATAAGTTTATAATTTTTGAAATTGTTTCTGCACTTGGAATTTGCTGGTTTTGATAACTAGCCGAGTACAAATCTCTGATATTTCTAAGTGAATTGCCAGAGTAATGCCATTCAATAAATTTTACTTTTTCTTCAATGGTGTAATAATTCATTTTTATAAACAAATTTTTCTTTAAAAAGTAATAATCTGTCCCAAATAAAGTTTTAATGATGAATGAATTGTTTTTGAACAATGAATGACTTACAATGACAATTAATAATTATTGTTAGCATTGTCTGTCTGAAACAAAGCAACCTTGACCAGTTACGAAAAAGCCTTTAAGTTTTTCCTAAATTTCTCGAAAACGGATGAACCAAATGTAAATGCAAGTGTAACATAAGAAGCAGCCTTTTTTCCTTAAGAAGTTTTACATTTGCCATTTTACTGTAAAATAATTAGGGGAGCCAATATTTATAATAGTTTATTTTAACATGGGAATTCCCTATGTCCAGAAATTCAAGAGACACAGTGTAGGTTATCAAGAAAGGTACGTGGCGAAAACTTTACCAAAAATAATTGTTCAGTTTTATTGCAACCTTTGTATTGGCGATACAAACTCAATGATTCAAAATTACAACATGATCTATTAGTAACATCACAGTAAAAAACATTTTTTTTTTAATCGAATCTAAAATCAAGTAACCTTTGCATGTCAACTAAACTATTTCTTAGCATACTGGAAAATTTTGAAGAATTTACGTTTGGAACGGAAAAGCAGGAAATTGAAAAAATTATTTTGTTCGCCAGTATGTTGTAAAAAATTCCATAACCGTCATGCGTTACTGGTCCATAAGCTCCCATCGCTTCATCAGAACTACTTATTTGACTTGTTGAAATCTGAAAGTGATTTGCTATCTTGTAAGTTTCATCGGTAAATAATTCTGGAAGTGAAGTAGGTGGTGAAACACTTTTAGCAGCTTCACGTAAAGATAAAAGGTGTATGTCAATACCGTGACCAGACACAGTATCTCTGGTTGTTTTAACTTGGGCACTAATGGCATCTCTAAATAAAGCCGTAGAAATTGAATCAGCGGATGAATTTGCTTCGTTCATGCTTTGCACCCAATGCAAAACTTCCGGTCTTACAACTCGAATACAATCTACTCTACCAAATTTAAATTCGGTGGTTGCACCGCTTTCATAGCTAGTACATAATTTTTGATAAATTCTGTAGTAAGTTAATTGAAACGAAAGTTGTATAAAGGCATCTGGACTGCAATTATGTGATTTTATAAAATTACTCCCAAATGAGTTGAAAGTATACATCTGAAAATCTACGCTTTCTATTAATTTATCTACATCACTACTAGCAATCTCAATATTACGTAGATCTTTCGTGTCCAGAACCCATTCTAACTTTTTAGGTAGAAAATAGTGCTGTGTAGCTGATTTAATGTTACGTTTTAGTGATTTAAACCACAACTCAATTATACTAAACGAAACTAGTCCGTCTAAAGCGGAATGTTCAATGCAAAGTCCGCAAGAGTCTTTTGATATTGTAACTTGATAAGTTTTATCGAACCATCGATTTCCTGTGTTGTAGTTAGATCCATAACCATGTAAAGGTTGGCCAAAAAGGAAGCTGTTGCGAATGTCTTCATCTGTGGTGTGTTTTTTGGGATTGTCTACTGGTTGGTCCAAACAAAGGACAAACAGTGACTTTTCAATTAAGGCTATATTTCTTTTATTGATCTCATGTTTATGTAAATTTTCCCTTGCCTTCCACCAAGCATCACGCGCCATTGAGGTTAATAAACCAACACTCGGTGTTTTTGCTTCAGTAGCGTTTTGCACAATATGTAGTAACTGAAAATAAATTTTGGCTTGATCTATTGGTTTTCCACTAACTTCATAAATAGGAAGTACGTAAAATTCGTTGCGATGAATTACAATTACGTGTTGTACGTCACTCTGTGGTGCCACATAAGTGTAGTCCACGTCCATTCCAGGTATTCTACACGAACCAAACGTATTACGATACTGCATTCTACAAATACGTGCCAGTGCTTCCTTTTTACTTCCTACGGGATAAATATTATTTTTTATATTGTTGTTAATTATAGTGGCATTTTTAATTAAATTAGAACCAATGAGGCATATATCTTCAATTGTATTTATTTTGATGTGATGTAAATAACAGGAACTGGAATGGATAATCAAAGGTGATCGTTGTGCGTGGTACATATCTTTCAACCAGTAGTCAAGTGCCTACACAAAAAAAAAAGTAATGAGGTACATACAGTGCAATCGCTTATTTCTAAACGATTTGTAAAAATGATAATCGTATTACGACACACAGGCTGTCTAACCTAAGATGCAATGTCCAGTGTTCGTCTTACCATTGACATTTCAAAAGAAAAAGTTTCAACTCCTTCTGTGTCTTAGAAAACTTGGAAATATGATGTTGCTACCGTTAGAAAGGTTAAAAACTTAAAAATTCTTCAATGACGGATACCTTGATAGTATTAAATCAAACGATATATTTATTTTTACACCATTGGATACGATATTCAATTTCCTTTTGATTTTATTATCTGTAACAGTTCTCGGCCTTCTACTTGTTTTAGCGAGTCTACTCCCCTAGCAATTTCTTTCAATAAAGCCGTGTTTTGGAAGGTGCAGTAGGCTTTGAAACATTGTTAAATCATCGTGTACCATATAAATCGTCATTTCAATCAGTAGCAACTTGAAGTGTATTACATTAACTATGAATATCATTTGCACCGGTTTTAGGTTAGGCCAGCGCTTGCGTGCGATCATTGACCCAGCCTAAAACCAAGCCGATGGATTTCTCATAAGAGAGGTGTAGGATTTTGTGCATGTGCACGCGTACGTGTGGTGTTGTGGTATGTGCGTGTGTGTGAGTGGTGTGTGTTTGTGTTTGTGTTTGTGTTTGTGTGTGTGTTTGTGTTTGTGTTTGTGTTTGTGTTTGTGTTTGTGTTCGTGTTTGTGTTTGTGTTTGTGTTTGTGTTTGTGTTTGTGTTTGTGTTTGTGTTTGTGTTTGTGTTTGTGTTTTGCTTGTGCTTGTGCTTGTGTTTAAGTTTGAGTTTGCGTTTGCTTTCGCACTTGCGTTTGCGTTTTCGTTTGCGTTAGCGTCTGCGCCTGTGTTTGCGTTTGCATTTGATTCTGCGTTTGTGTTTGCGTTTGCGTATGCGTCTGCGATTGCGTTTGCTTTTGAGTTTGCGTTTGCGTTATACGCCTGCGCCTGAGTCTGCGCCTGCGCCAGCACCTGCGTCAGCGTCTTTGTCAGCGTCTGCGTGTGCGTCTGCGTCTGCGTCTGCGTCTGAGTCTGCGTCTGCGTGTACGTCTGCTTCTGCGTCTGCGTCTGCGTCTGCGTCTGCGTCTGCGTCTGCGTCTGCTCTGCCTCTGCGTCTGCGTCTGCGTCTGCGTCTGCGTCTGCGTCTGCGTCTGCGTCTGCGTCTGCGTCTGCGTCTGCGTCTGCGTCTGCGTCTGCGTCTGCGTCTGCGTCTGCGTCTGCGTCTGCGTCTGCGTCTGCGTCTGCGTCTGCGTCTGCGTCTGCGTCTGCGTCTGCGTCTGCGTCTGCGTTTGCGTCTGCGTCTGCGTCTGCGTCTGCGTCTGCATCTGCGTCCGCGTCCGCGTCTGGGTCTAAGTTTGTGTCTGCGCTTGCGTTTGCGATGGTGCTTGAGTTTTCGTTTGCGTTTTCGTTTGCGTTTACGTTTACGTTTGCGTTTGCGTTTGCGTTTGCGTTTGCGTTTGCGTTAGCGTTTGCGTTAGTATTAGCGTTTGCGTTTACGTTTGCGCTTGCGCTTGTGTTTGCGTTTGCGCTTGCGTTTGTTGTTTGATTGACTTGATCCACTACTTTTAGTTATGACTCATAGTTAATAAGGGGACCGGAACAGGTTGAAGACCTGCCAACAAGTACCGGAGTCCTGCAGCAGACATAGGGCTAAGGCCCGAGAGCGAGTTCTGCAATACTATAGCTGTATTATGAGAGCACCTCATTATAATACTCCTCCGAATTTCAAGTTATCAAGGGGGACCGTAACAGAGGGACGAAGCCCCGAGAGCCGGTTCCGGAGTCCTATTGCTGTCTTACGAGACAGAATCGGGCCCCTTATTATAATAATATGTGAAATTTCAAGTTATCCCGCCATAGTAAACAAGAAGGCCCAACCAGAGGGGTGAAATCCCGAGAGCAAGTTCGGGGCTCTCATAGCTGTCTTACGAGACGGAATCAGACACTCATTATTAAAATACTATTTTAAATTTCCTGCCATTAAAATTAAAAAAAATGACTAATGACTATCGAGGCACGCCCACAAAGTGAAAGACGAAAATTACCGATGGGCTTTGGCGTTTTCACGAATTCAGATACCTACGCATGTGCCGAGTTTTGGGACAGCTGGAGGTCCTTTGTAGCTATGCGCTGCGGAGCCCTTTCTACTATCAAGTTAGCCTTGATCGAAATAAAACTTTTTCAGTTTCAATCGAACGGTGAATACTTTTTTTAATTTTTTAAGTTTAATACAGTCTGTAAAATGAATAGCTTTCAATTCCTGGTTAGCGCTAATATTTACACTACTCGTCAGGCAATGTTCCCATTGTACCACGTGCTATTTGAGGTAGGACGTAGTGATTAACCAGTCTACGTTACCGCCATAAGTATATATCCTTAAAACTATAGTAAATATAAGCGTTGGTCAGAAACTAAGATATTCATTTTACGAACTATAGTTACGACATTTCTTTAGACATAGAAAGTGCAATTTTTTTCAAATACTGAAAATAAATCAAAAACCGTACGACATAGACAAACGTTATCATTGGTAATTATTTAATAAATAATCTAAAAATGAAATAATGTATAAAGTGTTATATTTAAAATGACAATGTAGGTATGTATTTCTGATATATCCGAAATTACATCTTTGAAAATAATCCAACAATTCGGAGAACTTGGTTTGAAACGACTTTTATTCGAAATTTCTCTTTGAATTGTCAATAATAATAATACCAGTACAGCATCTTAGGTTAGATACGATGTATAAATATAAAATGAAATATTATTTCATTCACACTTCAATTTATCTTAACAATTTTAAATAAACAATATTACCCAATTATCCAGCTTGTTCCGTCGTTCTAAAAGATATGATTGAAGACGTGGTCCTAAACCTGGATCTGTTAAAAAGCTTTTTGTAAGTCCCTTTAGCCTATTGTACTGTTTTTCATCTAGCAGAGGTTTCATTGTTATTTTATACTTTTCCAAAGTTTGATCCAAAGGAGGTAAAGGCAGCTTTGGTAAATCCTGATTCTAAGAAATACATAACTATTTTAAACAGTGTTTAAGTTAAAGGAGTTTGCAAGATTAATATTTCCTCTGTTACTTAGTTATGTCTCTGAATGAATTCCTACATTAAAATTTTTATTTTTTCACAAGTGTCTAGTTAGTTTTTGTAGTGACAAATTTGTATCTCACCTTCACAGTATCAGTCCATTCATCTCCCGTAAAAGATTTCTGGCATAGGATTCTAAATTTCACTTGATGCATTACGTACTCTAAACAGAAATATATATAGCAAGAAGAACATATTTTTGCATAAATGGCAAATAAAAAAACTAAAGCTACTGCATTGATTTTAATGCATACGTTATATGGTGTATCACTGCAAAACGCTTAGAACACTGAATCCCAGGAACTATAACAAATCACATAGTACGGAACGCGTTTCAACAACTAAACCACCATCATCCGCGGCCGACCGGGAAAAACTTAAAGAAATTTCAAATATATATATATATATATATATATATATATATATATATATATATATATATATATATATATATATATATATATATATACGGTGATCAAATTCAAGTGTGCACTATTGCTAACTTTTTTATTATTGAAGCTACGAGGCAGGTTAAATTAAAGAAGTAGTAGTAGTGGTGGTAACAGAAAAACAATTGAACATCGCGTTACCGAGTTATTTTAAAAAATGTAGTTTTCTTAAATGGGACACCCTGTATATTTATCCTAAACGATTGCCAACGCTTTTCTTAACATAAAAGGATTGTTATGAATTTCAGCCTAAAACCAAAAGTAAAGTAGATATGAGCCTATTTCACTTTCCGCTTATTCCTATAAAATTTAAATAAAAACGACATATTATACAAAATATGCTATATTTATTATTTAATTTAGTACTAAAGTACGTCCCTTAATTGTGTTTACCGAGTTTTATTTCTAAATCATCTAGGGATGCTATGCGAAACAATAAAACCGTTAAATTTTGTCGTTTTTGCCTTCCAACCTACACATGTGTAGGTGTGGGAAGTTATGCAATAGACTTTTTTTCACTATCGCTAAATCAACTTATTGCTCGTTTTATAACTTCTGGCCAAGTTTCGCCAGAGGACTAGTAGACTAGTCGATCGCTGATGATGATAGCGTAGCTATTAAAACGCGTTCGGTGTTTTTTAATTTTTTTATTTATTTTTGTATAGTACGTGGGTGTATTTTGTTTGTTACAGATCCTGCCACAGTTTCTGTGTTCCAGATTTTTCAAACATTTTCTGAAATTATGCAGAAAATTTAGATCAAATGGTAATGCCAAAGGTATGTTAAACAATATTGTGATGTATGAAGAAACGGAAATACATGTGCTAGCTTATTTTGAAGTAATTGCGTCAATTCCATACGAGATTACATGAGAGATTGTGGATTATGTTTCGGAACTACACGGAATATTTTGAAAAAACATAAATACGTCCCGTATAAATACAAGCATACTCAGAGTCTTTTACCAGGCGATTAAGAAAGAAGAATTATATTTTGCCAATGGTTTGTAAATACAAGAAACGCAAACCCTGATTTCGAAAGGCTAATTCTCTGGAGCGATATGTATAATAGAAAAAGTCTCACTACTGGAGTAATGAAAATCCAACGTGAAATGTTCTGTGTAACCCACAGAGAGGCTTTAGTTTAAATGTATGGTGTGGTCTTTTTGGCTCTAAAATCGTTGGACTAGTGTTTTATGAAGACACTTTAACAAGCGATCGCTACTTAAATTTTGTCCGAACCATTTTAGAGGAGTTTTTTGATGACCCTAATTTAGCTGATCGCCAAAGAGTGTTTTTTCAGTAAGGCACAATACTCAAAACGTCAATAATTTGATTAGTGGATTTTTTCATTATCGCATTATTGGTACCAGGGGACGAGTTTGTTGGCTTCCACGTTCTTTAGATTTTACACCAATGGATTGTTATTTCTGGGGATTTTAAAAAAAACAAAGTCTACCAAAATCGTTACAATAATATCGAAGATCTTCAGATAGCGATAACTTATATCAATGCGTACCATAGATGGACGTACGGTTTTAAAGGCTACAAGAAGAGTATTTAAGTGTGACCAAAAATGTATTGGGCAAAGAAAATTTAATTTAAGCTTTTCTAATAATTTTAACGCAAAAACTGATTTGTTTTGTTTTTATTTTACATTTTATGCCCGCCAAGATAAGCTAAATTCACAATAATCTTTTAAATTAAGGAAAGCGTTGGTAATCGATTAGGGTATAAATATACAGGGTGTCCCATTTAAAAACGATGTTCAATTGTTTTTCTGTTACCACCAGGTTAATCAGCGGAAGCAATACTACTACTTCTCTAATTTAACCGACCTCGTAGCTTCAATAACAAAAACGTTAGCAATAGTGCAAACTTGAATTTCATCACCATATATTATATATATATATATATATATATATATATATAATGAGTAACTATCGCTTCTTTGCCTATCTAGTTAAAGTAAAAGTGTGTGTGTGTGTGTGTGTGTGTGTGGTGTGCGGTGTGCGTGTGCGTGTGCGTGTGCTGTGTGTGTGTGTACGTGTTTTTGGTTTGCTTGTTTGCTCCTTTTCGTTTGATCGTTTCATCGCTTGGTCGATTGCGCGTCTGCTCGTCTACCCGCCTACTCGCCTACTCTTGTGCTCGTTTGCTCGTTTTCTCGTTTGTCCCTTTGCTCGATTGCTTGTTTGCCCGTTTGTCCGTATGTTTGCTTGCGCGTTTGCTCGTTTGTCCCTTTGATCGTTTACTCGTTTGCTAGTTTGTTCGTGTGCTTGTTTGGTTATTTTCTTGTTTGTTTGTTCCCTTGTATGCTTGCTTGCTTGTTTAGCTATTTCCTTGTTTGCGTGTTTGCTGGTTTGCTCGTTTGCCCTTTGCTCGTTTGCCCGTTTGATTGTTTGCTTGTTTGCTCATTAGTCGTTTGCTTGTTTGCTTGTTTGCTTGTTTGCTTGTTTGCTTGTTTGCTTGTTTGCTTGTTTGCTTGTTTGCTTGTTTGCTTGTTTGCTTGTTTGCTTGTTTGCTTGTTTGCTTGTTTGCTTGTTTGCTTGTTTGCTTGTTTGCTTGTTTGCTTGTTTGCTTGTTTGCTTGTTTGCTTGTTTGCTTGTTTGCTTGTTTGCTTGTTTGCTAGTTTGCTTGTTTGCTTGTTTGCTTTTTTGCTTGTTGGTTTGTTGCTTGTTGCTTGTTGGCTTGTTGGCTTGTTGGCTTGTTTGCTTGTTTGCTTGTTTGCTTGTTTGCTTGTTTACTTGTTTGCTTGTTTGCTTGTTTGCTTGTTTGCTTGTTTGCTTGTTTGCTTGTTTGCTTGTTTGCTTGTTTGCTTGTTTGCTTGTTTGCTTATTTGCTTGTTTGCCTGTTTGCTTGTTTGCTTGTTTGCTTGTTTGCTTGTTTGTTTGCTTGATTGTTTGCTTGTTTGGTTGTTTGCTTGTTTGCTTGTTTGCTTGTTTGCTTGTTTGCTTGTTTGTTTGTTTGATTGTTCTCTTGTTCGCTTGTTCGCTTGTTCGCTTTTTCGCTTGTTCGTTTGTTCGCTTGTTCTGTGATGTAATTACAGAACTACATTAACTAAATTTGCAAACATAACATCATCCATGTCGACGGTTACTAATACCCCGAACGTTTTTTACACAAACCGGAACACCAATTACTGTAACTCAAATCGCGGACATAGGCCGTTAAACAGGTGAAATAACAACCGAGGCAGAAACAATAATTACCAACCTCATATTAGATCACCACATACGCAACAAAGTCGTGGGCAAAATTTTAGATTTAACAATTATTTTAGAAATAATAGGCATAACGACCGAAATTTTACGCGAACCGAAAGACCATTAGCATTAGAATCGGGAAACGAGCAGTCCCTCCAACTGGGACAACTGGGGGACGCTGCGTATATATTTTTAATTGCCAATTATCTTTCACTAATTTCGTAACACTTTCAACAAAAATGACTGGTTCACAATGTACATTTCTTTTAGATACAGGAGCGGATATTTAAATTTTTAAATGTACAAACATTAATAACAATCAAATAATTAACACCTCTAATGTTAGCAATATCAAAGGCGTTACTGAAGGCATCATCCAATCATTAGGTATTACTGAAACAGATATTTTTGTTGACAATTACAAAATTTCACATACTTTTCATCTTGTAGACGAAAATTTTTCTATACCAACAGATGCAATTTTAGGTAGACTTCATTTCTAAATACATTAAATTATTCAAACTGGACTATGACAATGAACATTCTACATAATCAACATGTTGTCCCCATTTATAGTAGTCCAGAGGCAAATAATGTAATGACAGTGCCAGCACGTTCTGAAGTTATACGATATTACCAAAAATTCGAAGAGCTGAATGAAGACGCTGTAGTGGTAAACTAAGAATTATATCCAGGAGTTTTTGTAGCACGTACAATTGTCAAGTAATTCTCCTCTTGTAAAAATTATTAACACAAATTCCCATACAATCACATTAAGAAATATTCACATTGAGACACTCAGTCTAGATGATTTCCATGTATATCATATTACCAACGATCAAGACGATAGGTCAAATAAATTAGCTAAACAATTAAACCTAGACACTGTTCCAATTCTCGTTAAAGATAAAGTAGTTAAAATTTGTAAAAAATTTGCAGATATTTTCGCATTAAAATCGGATAAAATATCAATCAACAATTTCTATAAACAAGAATTAAAATTAGTAGATAAAAAACCGGTGTACATAAAAAATTATGGAAGTCCACATCCGCATAAACAGAAAATAAATCAACGAATAAATAAAATGCTAGAACATGAAATAATAGAACCCTCTAGGTCTCAGTACAACAGTCCAATCTTACTAGTTCCCAAAAAAATCAGAAAATGGAATTAAAAAATGGCGTTTAGTGATCGACTACAGACAACTAAATAAAAAATTAATCGCCGACAAATTTCCATTACCTCGTATAGACGACATTTTAGATCAGTTAGGTCGAGCCAAATGGTTCTCTGTAATTGACTTAATATCAGGTTTTCATCAAATACCGCTGGAAGAAAATTCACGCGATATGACGTCTTTTAGTGTAGACACTGGATCTTTCCGATTTACTAGATTACCCTTCGGACTTTCAGTGAGTCCCAATAGTTTTCAATTGCATTTGCAGGAATCACTCCTGAAAAAGCATATGGATGATTTAATCGTTATTGGTTGCTCTGAAGAACATCATTTATCAAATTTACAGAAAGTATTTGAAACGTGTAGAAAATTTAATTTAAAATTAAATCCGGAAAAATGTAAATTTTTCAGAAACGAAGTTACGTATTTGGGTCACAAAATTACAGATCAAGGGATTCTCCCAGATGATTCAAAATTTCAAATTATAAAACAATATCCAATCCCGAAAAGCGCAGACGAAGTAAAAAAACTAGTTGCATTTACAAATTGTTTCCGCAGATTTATACCACAATTCGCAAAAATAACATTGCCATTAAACAAATTAACGAGAAAACACACAAAATTTATATGGATAGATGAATGCCAAAATTCTTTCGATTTACTAAAAAATTCCCTATTATCCCCTCCAATTCTTCAGTATCCAGATTTTTCTAAACCATTTATAATTACAATAGACGCTTTACAAATTGCTTGAGGGGTTGTTCTCTCTCAAAATTTTAACGGACATGAACTTCCAATAGCATACGCTTCACGATCATTCACAAAAAGCGAAATTAATATAGCCATCATTTTAAAAGAGCTACTCGCAATACATTGGGTAATCAAATATCTTCGTTTTGCTACATTTATGGAACAAAATTTCACATTGAAACTGATCATCGTCCTTTAATTTATTTATTTTCAATGAAAGACCCAACTTCTAAATTAACGAGAGTTCGTCTTGAACTTGAAGAGTACAATTTCGAAATCCAATATGTTAAAGGTCAAGACAATGTTTGCGCTGACGCATTGTCTAGGATTAGTATAGACGATTTAAAAAATATGCACAACAATGCGACACAAATACTCGCTATAACTAGGTCAAATGCAAAACCAAACACAACTACCTCAACTAATCAACTAACGCAAAGTAAGGGTAATTCGAATAAAAACAATAAAAATGACGTTTATATAAAACCTAAAGTTTACGAAGTTATAGACAATTCCGAGACACTTAAATTGCCGTTAGTAAAATTCGAAGTTAACGATGCATCATTAAAAATGACAATCATGAATAAAAGAAAATTATGCGCACAAAACGAAATTTCAATTACTAACGATAATAATTCTGCACTAGAGCAATTATTATTTAAGCTAGACAGTATGGCTGGTGATTGTAAATTTCAAAAAGTTAAAATAAACCTAGGTGATAATATATTTAAAAAATACTCTATTAATACATTTAAGGATGTAGAAGAAAAGTGCCTTGGAAAAACAGATATTGCTTTATGTAATAAAAGAAAACTTATAACTAATAAAAATGAGAAATTGAAACTTATAGAACAATTTCACGATAATCCACTACTAGGAGGTCATTGCGATCAAAAACGGTTACTGAAAAAGCTAAAGTCCTGTTATTTTTGGAAACAAATGTCTCGTGACGTAGCGCTTTTTGTTAAAAAATGTCACAAATTCCAAATTAATAAAATCAAATTAAAACAACCAGAACCAATGACTATAACACCGACTCCTCAAAAGCCATTCGATATCGTATGTATTGATACGATTGGGAAACTACCAACATCAAATGATGGGAATCAATACGCTGTAACAATACAGTGTGAATTAACAAAATACATAGTGATAATACCAATCCCTAATAGAGAGGCGTAACGGTAGCAAACTAATTAGTAAAGAATTTCATTATTATTTATGAACCAATGAAAGAAGTTCGAACAGACATGGGCATAGAATATAAGAATCAGGTATTCGACAATGTAACTAAACTACTCTCGATCGACGATCGCATATCCACCCCATATCATAGTCAATCTATAGGGGGTTGTGAAAGAAACCACCGTGCTTTGAATGAATATTTACGTGTGTATGTCAATGATTCAAAATCAGATTGGTCCACTTGGACACAATATTATGCATTTTGTTATAACACAACACCGAGTACGTACCATAATTATACTCCATTCGAGCTGGTATTTGGCAGAAATGCCATTATCCCAGAGTCACTAAACGGATTACGTGTAGACCCTCTTTACAATATAGACGCTTATGATAAGGAATTACGGTATAGGTTGCAATACGCTCATAAGCGAGCAAAAGAGCACTTAGAAAAGGCTAAAATAGATCGTGCGACTGCTCATAATGCCAATGCATGTCGACAATATTTGAAACCAGGTGATCTTGTCATACTAACCAATGAGGAACGACACAAATTTGATCCTTAGTACCAGGGTCCGTATTCAGTGGTTAGTGTTCAAGAACCGAATTGTACAATTAAAAATGTAGACGGAAGACAGTTCACAGTACACAAAAATCGAGTACGAAAATATATGTCAAAGTAGTATGTTAGAACATAAGTATAGTTTTAAGAGTGTGAGTAGAGATAGATAATGTACCTTAATAATGTCCCATTCTCCTTAAGAAGGGATGGATACTTGTAGTTAGTTAATTATTTTATACCTTAGACATGTACTTGTAATTATTTTATGTATTTAACTACGTAATCTTCTTAATTCAAATCAAATCTTTTCCTTTATTCGAGAATGCCCTCGCAAGTGGTCATAGCAAGGATAATTCTCCTAAAGGGGGAAGGTGTGATGCAATTACGAAACACATTCAATTTCATTTCCATTTCAATAGAATAAGTAAAACACATTTAAAAGTTAAACTAGTTAAATTACTTAGTATGCAAATATGCAATAACAATTATTACAATATAAATAGACCAATGTACTAAAGGAATTGTAAAGTCATGCATTCTTATCAACACACTTTCCACTATTATAAATAGAAGTAACTAGGTGAAACTAGAACAGATACTATAGGTACCGGTAAGAGTAGTACTGAAACGATCTTGTCGTTAAGTACATCATTAAGAATTTGTGCAATAAATAATCTTTCTAAAACGCGAGAATAAATAATAACACCACTCTAACCTTAAACAAATACCAATTGGAGTTAAAAACTACAGTTCGCTTGTTCGCTTGTTCGCTTGTTCGCTTGTTCGCTTGTTTGCTTGTTTGCTTGTTTGCTTGTTTGCTTGTTTGCTTGTTTCTTGTTTGCTTGTTTGCTTGTTTGCTTGTTTGCTTGTTTGCTTGTTTGCTTGTTTGCTTGTTTGCTTGTTGTTGCTTGTTCGCTTGTTCGCTTGTTCGCTTGTTCGTTTGTTTGCTTGTTTGCTTGTTTGCTTGTTTGCCTGTTTGCTTGTTTGCTTGTTTGCTTGTTTGCTTGTTTGCTTGTTTGCTTGTTTGCTTGTTTGCTTGTTTGCTTGTTTGCTTGTTTGCTTGTTTGCTTGTTTGCTTGTTTGCTTGTTTGCTTTTTGCTTGTTTGCTTTTTGCTTGTTTGCTTTTTGCTTGTTTGCTTGTTTGCTTGTTTGCTCTTTCCCTCCCTCGGCACTTTTCCATACATGAGCCATACATTGAATAATACACACATTCTTCGTATAAGCTTTACACCCTCATACTTTAGTATTTCACCAGTGATTTTATCTACGCCTGTTCCCTTGCCGTTTTTCAACCTTCCTACCGTTATTTCTACCTCATTTATCCGTATATCCTTCTCAGTTTCATTCACCATTTCTTTAACATTCTCCTTATTTAACCTTTCAGTCTTACTTTCCTCACTACTGTACAGCTCTCCGGAATATTGTTGACAGCATTTCCTAACTTCACAATCGTCCCATACTATTTGGTTGCTCATATTCATCACTCCTGCAGCGATCTATTATAGGCCACGTTTTACATTTTTGACCCATTTCCAGAAGAGTTCTTTGTTTCCCTCAAAATCACTCTGCATTTTCTGTCCGTCCACAGGCCTCATTTCCTCTTTACTTATTCTCACTACCTCCTTCGCTTCTTTGTTTCTTAATCTGTACACCTTATACAATCGCTTCTTCTGTCTCACTTTTTGCAGCAATCATTGCCATGTACGAATATTTTTTCTTACGTACTACTTTCTATACCGCTTCATTCCACAAAGCACATTTTTTCTGTCTACCTACACTCGCTCTTCCACATATCGGCATAGCACAATTCAAAACACAGTTTTTCAAGCTTATCCGTGCACTTTCAACGTCAGTGACTTTTATTTGTTCGTTCCACATTGCTTCAATCACATTCAACTCTTCACTCACAGCATCTGCGTACTTCATTCTCGCACCATTATCCATTAGTTTGTCTACCCTAATTCTGGACGTTCGCACTACGTTTGCTTTCCTTCTCCAGGCCCACTTTTGTCCTAAACACACACTCCGATCCGCGCATTACTTTTGTGTCTTTCAACAGGTTGTTAAGCCGTTAATCATACACTATCAAGCCTACCATACTTTTAGATTCACCTCTTTGTCATATATATATATATATATATATATATATATATATATATGCAAATTTTTATGTTTAAGCCACGTAATGGACACAAACAGGCTTCTCTCCACACAGATGTTCGCCAGGCGTTCACCATTCTCATTGACTCTTTGGTCTTCGAACTTTCCTAGAACACGTTCAGTATGTTCTCTCTGTACACCCACCCATCTGTCCATATCCCCCGCTATCATCACTCTTTCGTTTGGCTTACATACGTTCAACACCTTTTCTACTTCATTCCAGAAGTTCTCGCGCTCCTGGTCTCCTCCTCCATTCATCGGTGCATAGCATGCAATAAGAAATATTCTTCGAAACTCTACTTTCATTCTAATCCACATTACCCGGGGAGATACCAATTCGTACTGTTTAAAACATGTTTTAACTCTTTCACTCATGACCACCCCAACTTCTTTTGCGCCAGGCACTTCAGTTTCAACTCCTGACCATAGTGCTAGACTGCCATCCTCTACCTCCACAGCATCTCTTCCTTTGCGCTTTGCCTCCGATACACTCAGAATATCAAGGTGCCTTTCGTACATTACATTCGCAATTTCAAATTCTTTACCATGCATACCTCTAACATTCCACGTACCGACTCGCTATTCATTCCTTGCACAGTCGTGAGCAACGGGGCCTGTCTGTTTCGACCTTGACAGCCCCTTGTAACCAGGTCGATCCGAGGCAATTGTATTGTTCTCTTGAGTAATACCATTTCGAGCAGACCGGTTACTGGACAAATCCTGCCCAGGACGATGAAGCATTCCCTACTAACGGTACCGTCCTACTATCGGACAGTTATTTGTCTACTGCTTCGACATGTAAGGAAGAAAGAAGTACAAATATAGACAGACTCAAGAAAGATATAAATAATAGATCGAACACTGACTGTATGAATATCTAAATGTAGATATACATTTTTTCACTTACATACCCTTCCATTGTATCACGTTTCAATTAGACTGCTCTCTACGCGATTACTGGTTCTCGCGCCACTCACCGGACTTACTGTTATTTATTTACGACCAAATGTTTTAATTATTTTTAATTTATATTTCCGAGTTATAGTTAGTTCTTTGTTATTTAATTTAATATTTGTTTATCAAATCTGTCTTATTGTTGTCGCGAACCGTAACAGCTTAAACGTTTCCATCTTCTAAGTTTCACTTTTATTCAATTGAAGGGTAACAATAAATAACGATAATGGCGCCTTAGCTCGGGTCTAACTTTTAGGGTTAATTAATTACAATTATGATAAACATTAACAAACTTAAAAGTTAGCTTAAATAAAACAAAATAATTGAACGTTACCGCTCTAAAGTTGCGTAAAATAAGTAAACCACTGAGTAACTTGAACGTTACCAAAATATCTTATCTGTTAAATTTTATACCACGTAAATAAAGACGCGGTGAGAAAGGAATGAGGTCACACTACACTCAGTAACAAAATGATACTCTCGATTTCATTAAAATTAACAATCAGAGTATTGATACAGTTGTCAAACCTTGACTTCCTAAAGGGTGTAAAGCGCAGCCTTTCTAACGTCAAATCTAATTGTTGAATCGGGATGACTCTTGCAAAGTTCAAATTCCCAAAATCTTCTACCTTAAGTACCTTAATTTTAGTTAACACCAAAAGGGAACAACGTACAGCGGATAAAGGTACGATACACGTGTGAATACATATAAACATTAATTTATTTACAAAACGTTCTTTGTCCTTTATAGACACAAAACTTTTATGGCGATAATTATATTCACGGCAACCTTTCATTTGTTTGAACAGTTGTGGACGCGGATGTACCTTCGTGATGCACAACAAATATACTGAAATTAACGATATAAGAATCTAAATAAGTTCGATTTAACCCAAATATGAAGAAATAGCACTAAATTTAAACATTAATCCTTTTCAATAGACCAGAATATGTTACTTCTGACTATCGCTACAGCTTAACTTCGACTGACTAACGTCATCACTTTTAATTGTCGCATAAAAATCTTCCATATGCAAATTGCATAGTGGACAATTCCCAGGAAAAGAAACACGCTTGATATTGAAACGAGACGCACACATCCTATTTTTCAATTAGTATCCCTGTTACTCAAATACATTTTGTATACTTTCACCACCTTCATGCATAATTGAACTGCTAAACTCGAAAAAAACTAGAAATATTTAAACGCGACTGAACTTTTCGTTATTAACCGCAATACAAACAACTCTATACCCATACATATAAGGTTGCTTATGGTCTTTTCAACCATCATGAAATTTAATTCCTTTCGAAACTGCGAAAACAAACTGTAAAATTCTACATATAATTTTAAGGATGCCAGTATTCGAAGAAATCTATGTCAAATTTCATCCACACGAGAATATATATATATATATATATATATATATATATATATATATATATATATATATATATATATATATATAGGGTATCTTAATATTAACGTATAATCCGTAACATGTTGAAATTGTGTAGTGGTAAAGTATTAGTCGCAAACATGTTATAGTATGCGAGGGACAAGCTACAATTATTGAGAATGCAAGTTTTTAGAATTTTTATTTTAAATATGTTCAAAGTAATTGCGTTTACAATAATGCAAGTAACCATTATCTCCTTCCATAGTTTAAAAGCGTTCAACCAGCGGTCTTTAGGGATACTATCAAAAAACACTTAACGGCGATGTCAATTTCTTCTTCTGACTGGAACCTTTTCCCTCTCAAATGTTTTTTGAACTCAAAAAATAGCCAGAAGTCACACATCGCCAAATCCGGTGAGTAAGGAGGATGTTCTATAATTTTGACTTTGTTTTCCGTTAAATACTGGACAGTTGTCCCTGCTGCATGGGACGACAAGTTATCCCGATGTAACATGATTCCCTTTCTTGGCACTTTACTGAATATAGTAGGCAAACAATTTTCAACATACCATTTAGCGGTAACTGTCTTCTGGTCTTCTAATTTAATTGCGGCCACCAAATCCATACTTCCAAAAGATACTGCGTACATAACTTTTTTCATTGCTAGTTGTTTTTTCACCGTCGTAGGGGTTTCCTCATCTTCATGTATCCAGATCCAGATTTCTTGGTGAGTGGGAACATCAAAAAACGGTGTGTACGTTTCATCGCCAGTTACAATTTTAGAAACAATTTGATGGCCTCCAGCATTCAACATATCTAAAGTTTGTTGGCAAATTCTAACACGTTCTGCTTTTTGTAAATCTGTCAGATGATGGGGTACAAACCGAGTTACAACCTTTTTCAAATGTAAATGTTCGTGCAATGTTGATCTCACTTGCGACGATCCAATCTTCAGATTGGATTCTATCATTGCATAGGTAATGCGGTTGTCCTCTTCCACCATCTTCTTCACCGCAGCATTGTTTTCGGGGTTAACAGCAGTTAAAGGAGGGCCAGCTCCTTTTCTGTGTACCACCGACTAGCAACCTCGTGAAAATTCTCTATGCCATCTATAAACAGTAGCCAATGATGGTGCGAGAACCCCAAATGCCGACTTTAAACTTTGCTCACATTCATACGCGCTCAAGCCTTTCTTGAAATCATAGTAAATCATTATCCGAAAGCTCTCTTATGGTAATTCCATTTTTTCGATAACAGAAGCTTATTCTATGGACTATTTCTCAGACCCTATTTAACCGAATTGCACAAGCTAAACTGCAATTGACAGACAAAATAATGCACTATTTAACAAATAACAATTTGTTTTGCACGGGTAACTAGATTTTTCAATTCTCAATAATTGCAGCTTATATTTTATTTGTTACTCGTTTGTAAAAAAAAATGCAAATATATTAATCAATGAGATGCATATATTTTTATTATAAAAAAATTCTCACTAACTTCTTGTAAGCTTTGGAAACATTATCGTGACTACGTATGATTTCACTGTTTTTTTGTTATTGTGGTGAAAATGAATGTGCCGGAAGCAATGATTAAGGAAACCACCAATGTAGCATCAAGTTTATTGCCAAAAATTATCCTCAAGGTGCGAGTGTCTATTATCGGAAATATCACTTGTACCATGATTTTTAACATTTATGATGCAAATAGAACACAATTTTCGAATGTAGATAATGCTACTAATTTGTAAAACTGCCAGTTAACTTGTAAAGTTAGCAGGTAACTTGTTAAAATAACCTTTCTTAGTTAATACAGTGTTTTGGTAATTTGATGTTTACAAATGAGTAACAAATAAAATTATTAAAAGCGAATATAAGTATGCACTGGAAAAGCTAAGGATTTAAATGTAAGAGTCTCAGACGTACCTTGCAAAATGTTCAGAAGAGTTTTGCTTTGACGCGCTAAAGTTATATGCGTTGAAATATACATAATATTAGAAGTTATAGTCATCTATATACAAAGTCAATTTTTTGTGGTGGACACATTAGACGTCTAACGTTGTATGTTGTTGTGGCACACTATACCATATCGATACATTCGTTGGTAATGGCGTATCGGTCTCGATTTATTTTCGTGCTCTGTAATTTGCTTACTTGAATAATAATTTTACCGTATTGTAATCAATTTTTAGTTATCATGTTAACAATTACACCACAAAATTACTAAACGATATCTCCAAAAGTGTGTGCGGTTTCTGTATAAGATAACAATATCATAACTTAACACAATTAATACGTTGTGGATTGAACAATCTTTAAATAATAGTTTAGTGATATGGGTTACTTAACCACACGTATATAATGTAGGATTTGGACTAATTTTTGTTCTAAATAAACATGTGCATTTGCAGTAATATAATATTCATATATTTAAACAAACACGTAACCATATTTGACCTTCTGTCGCCTATTGCTGAAAGAATGGTAACGATTTACGGTTTTGTCCAGTTACAGTTTTTTATGTTATAAGCACCGGCAAGAACGCATATGGTAACGAATATGTCCATAATAAGTAAAATAGGTTGCCATTGTACAACATTAAATAATTAACATAAGTGATTTGTTTATTAATTTCATTGATGATAAATCTATGCCAATAAAGCTACCGAATCACGCATAAACAAGTTTGATGCTATATGTTGTATCGTAAATCAATTGAAGATATGTTATGGTCCATCACATCCAATCAATCAAAAATACTTAAATTGTATTTTCTATTTAGAAAAACTAAGTTGCTACAATTGCAGTTATAACTGCTTTACAGAGCTATTAGCCGGTGAGGTACCACCTCCCTTATCATGCCCTCTTATTATTGGTTCTCTGATTTTCTGAGCTCAAAAAGTGCTGTCTGCCACCCTTTCCTTATCCTTAATCGATTCACTCCACTAGCAATTTTCCTAAAACAACCTTTGCTCTAACTACGTATAAAGGAGGAATGTGCGTGTATCTCAAAGTACACGTCGCTTGCAAAAGGTTTTCTTCTTTGGAGAGTAAAACATTTGCGTGATGTGGTTCGAACATATTGGTTCTAAATTTGTCAAATTCTGCTGTTACATGAATAGATCTCCCAATGATAGCAACTTTCGACATTTCTGTGAAAACCTTTAATTGAAAGTTGACTAACTTATGCCTTAGTTTCCATCTTGCGATATCTCACTTATGGGGGATTTCAATGTTTATAGCTCTAATGGGCTTCTCTAATCCTGTCAATGATAGCTATAAAAGGCACCCTACTGGAGGGGAAAATCCATACCATGGTAAGTCTCCAAGGTACAATCCAGGGCGGTACGGGGTTCGGGCTGGACCCCGTTCGGGAGGCGTCCAGATGACCAGCCCAAAGACGGAGAGTTTAATGGCGACTTCCGTCGGTTTTGTGCCATACACCCCAGCGCGAACATGGTTATAGAGAATGCTCCGGAAGCCGAAGAAACTTTCATCTTCGCACGAAGCAGGAAAATCCGTCGATCTCCCATTACTCAAAGCTCGAGATATGCGGAAATATTGAACACGACTCCCACAACCAGGTTGAGTCCTAACCTAGGAAAAACAAAGGAAAATATAATTTTTGATACTAATATTGATGATCGTCAACCAGATACAAAAGAAAGTTACAACGCTAAGCAAAGTAAAACAATCGAAAGAGATACACATGTCGACAAACAAAATATGTCTCCAACAAATATTACGGAACAGTTAAACGGTACTAACTCTGGTACGGATAAACAAGTACAGCGTAGAAGAAGACGTACATGTACAAGAAATAAAACGAAATCTCATTATAGAGAAGACACTGAACATATTAAACCGGGACTAGACGAACAGTTTTACATAATAAAGTTTTCAGAACATGACTGCCAAACAATGTCACCTTTTGCGATCCAAAAACAAATCTTTGACTGCGTTGGTTCGAGGGTTGAAATAAAAAAAATTTGAAAAGGATTACTAAGTGTTAGAGTAGAGACAATAGAGCAGCTAGAAAAACTTAAAGCACTAGGAACCGTGCAAGGCAAGGAGATAGAAGTAACTTCCAACGACCGTCTAAACAAATCGGTAGGGGTCATTACTTGTGTTGATCTCCTGTCATGTACAGTGGAGGAAATAGTGCATGAACTGAAAAGCCAAGGCGTTGTGGAGACATATAGAATAACAAGAAAGGTTGAATGAAGAATAACGGAAACTTCTACCCACAAACTTACGTTTAATAAAAATACTTTAGATAAGGAAGTTAAAGCAGCATATCTAAACATTAGGGTGAGGCCGTATGTTCCACTACCCACAAAGTGCTTTAAGTGCCAACAATATGGTCACCCGGCCAAGTTCTGTAGAAATAAGCAGATGTGTGAATGCAGCAAGGTCGGTCATGAGGAAGATGTGAATTGGCTACAGCCGCCAAAGTGCATAAACTATGGAGGCCCTCATACATCAAGATCTCCAGATTGCCCCGCTTATATAAAAAAAGTTATAAAAGTGAAGACTAAAAATAACCTCACTTACAGGGAAGCGAAGGTATTGTGTATAGCAGATCTTTTGTAACGAAAGAAGAAACTTTTACACAAAGGACTATAAAAAATATTAATAACAATAAGACGAATACAGCTGAAGTTGAGCCACAAAACGATCATAATCAGAGTAAAAGCTATAAAACTCAGACCATTGCTAACACATCTGATCCAGAAATTCCAACATCAGCCAACCTAGCACTAAAATCAAAATACCTTAAAACTCTCGAGCTGGACTATGGAAATAAGTGGGTCGGAAGCGTCTGAGTGCTCCACTAGGGACATAGACGACTCTGACGACGAACTAACGAACTAAAGCTCTAAAAGAAAAAAAGGTTGGAAAAGATCCAAATGTTACAACATACAAACCGAAAAAGCAAAAAAATGTGATATATACTCTAATCTGTGAGATATATATATATATATATATATATATATATATATATATATATATATATATATATATATATATATATATATATACTGTGATAAATATATATTTGTTTGTGATATTAGATGTTTGTCTGCTATGTCTCATTTATCTATATGTTAAATTAAGAATGTTTATTTATTTATTTTGATTTTACCTATTTATTTTATTTATTTACATTAACTCATTTACAATGGATAATGAAATCATCTTACAATAGAACGCGCGAGAAATAAAAAACAAGTATGATGAATTAAGGAAATTAGTACACGAAACACAACCCATGATAGTAGCGTTACAAGAAAGTAAACTAAAACCTGATGAAACATTAAAATTCCAAAACTACAAAACCTTTAGTGTAGAGTCTCCTATAGATCCAGGCGGAAGAAGTCACGGAGGAGTAATAACAATGGTAAGAAACGAGATATTTGTGAAGGAAATCAATATAAATACCACCTTACACGCAAATGCGATATAGATAAAAGCTGAAAAAATTTTAACTTAATTAACATATACTTACCTAACACGCACTGGTCTGCTACTGAAATGCAGCACCTGATAGAACAAGTCCCTCCACCATTGCTAATAGCGGGTGATTTCAATTGCCACAACACGATATGGGGATCGGAGTACACAAGCGCAAAAGAAGTGGCTCTTGAAAACACAATAAACGATAACGCCTTAATCATACTGAATGACCGTAAAGCAACTCACTTTAATAAACCTAATGGAAACTTCAGTGCTATTGATCTTTCCCTAGCATCTCCTACAATAGCACTAAACACGTCCTGGACAGAACTTGAAGATGCCCACCATAGTGACCACTACTGAGTCTAAATAGAAGCAAATACGAAGTGGGGTGGAAATTTAACACTAAGAAAGCGGACTGGGCAAAATATAGCGAAATTATACGTACTCCCAATGTGGAAAATGATATTGAAGAAGCAGTAAACAACTTAAGCGACGTCATAATTGAAGCCACATCTAAATCTATCCCTCGTAAGGTCAAACGATCACCTCTGCCTTGGTGGAACGACGAAATTAATAACCTTAACAAGATAAAGAAACAGCTTCTAAATCGTTACCGTAAGCGCCGCACAGAACAAAATCTTGTTGCTTTCAAAAAAGCAAGAGCCAGCGAACGGATAAAAAAGAGGCAGGCTCAAAAGGTATCATGGCAAGAGTATACATCTACATTCACAAAATCAAGCCAGCGAGAAGAAATGTGGCGGAAGGTGAAAAATATAACAGGCACTAGCAACCCACCAAACCTACCAACCTTAATAATAAAAGAGTTAACAACATCAGACCCCGGGAAAGTAGCAAACTGTTTCGTGGAATACTTCCAAAGCGTTGCCAGCAATTTCCAATACACGGAAGGTTTTCTGAATCAGAAGCGAGAGAAGGAATTGCAAACAGTAAGTTTCGACAGAGATGAAGAAGAACCCTATAACGCACCTTTCACAATCGATGAAATAGATAGAGTACTGAAAAAGGCAAAAGAAACAGCACCGGGTCGAGAGAAAATCACCTGCAGCATGATCCAACATCTACCGCCTGAAATCAAAGCGTTGCTGCTGAAACTATATAACAAAATATGGTTAACAGGTACTTATCAACGCAGTGGAAGCTGGCAACGATTACAGCGCTACCTAAGGAAGGAAAAGATATTAACGAACCTGAAAGTTTTAGGCCTATTTCGCTCACCTCATGTCTATCAAAGGTTCTCGAATCGATGGTGAACTTCAAACTGTTAGCTACCCTGAAAAAAAACGAAAACTAAGCATATGCCAGGCGGAATTTAGAAAAGGTTACTCCACCGTGGATCAAACTATGTACCTTGACTACATAGTTAATGAGACTTTTACAAAAACCGAACATCCATTAGCCATATTCTTTGATATCCAGAAGGCATATGACACCGTTTGGAGGTACGGAATAATAACAATGCTTCACCGATGGGGTTTCAGGGGCCAACTCCCAAAAATTATTAGCAACTTTCTACAGGACCGTCTAATCCAACTGAAAGTAGGAAGTACGTTGTTTAAAACGGTGCACCAAGAAAATGGGATCCCTCAGGGCTCAGTACTGTGTGTCACTCTGACAAAATGAACCCATCCACAAAAGCGCTTCTGTACGTAGATGATCTGTGAATTATCCAAACTGTGCAAGACTGTATGTAATACTGCAATACTCTTAATTACCGGAGGTTTCCGAACATCCCCCACAGAAAGTCTTAATGTAGAAAATACCTCGCTACCACTCGACCTAAGACTTCGACAACAATCCCTTAGATACGGAATAAAAATAGCAGAATCACTTCTTACATCCCTTCATTGTGAGTCCGCCAATAAATCAAAAGTATGACTGGCAACAGACAAGAACTACACCAACTCTTGTCAGAATACATAATGAGCTGAAAAAACAAAACTTCTTGCCAACAAGCACCTGGCAACCAGCTGGTCAGCTAATGCCATGGTAATATAGACTACCGCTATGCCGCAGTATAAAGGGAAGGGAAACTGTATGTATAAATTTCCAGGTCCATATACCACCTTCTCGACAGAAGCCGTTATTCTTATGAAAGCAATACAAAAATGGACACACTGGAAAAAGAATATTAAACATTATAGGATCCCCAAATATTATCAAACACCTAAATGACAATATGAAAATGTAAACTTTCACCATTAACACTCATAATAAAATACTTATCTTTTTTGGGATTTTTTAATGGTGTACTTTAAATTATACAATCTAAACGTTTCGATAACACTTACAGTTATCTTCGTCAGTAGTAATGTTTGTTAAAAATTGTTAAAGATGTAGTAAACAATTTTGTCAAATTTTTCAAATTTTTCAAATTTGACAAAATTGTTTACTACATCTAGATAAGATAACTGTAAGTGTTATCGAAATGTTTAGATAGTATAATTTAAAGTACACCATTAAAAATCGCAAAAAAGATAAGTAACCTAAATGACAAATACACAGAGAGAAATGGAGCTTACTGATGGAAGAAGGAGCGATAATAAATATTATTGAAAGTAGTAGTAATCTATATAAAATAGAAAAATTATAGTTGCAAATGCAGTAAAACATGCCAGTGAGTCAGAACGGCAGAAAATATCATAGACGTCCGCAAGGACGATGCTCTGCAAGAAATAAAGAAAAAAACCTGTCAAAATTGGCAAACCAGATGGTCAGGAAATGCATGCCACCTTAAGACAATAGCACCTAATGTAAATAATTCACCATATAGAATACCCTTAAAAAGAAAGGAACAAGTTACAGTAACACGACTAAGAATTGGCCACACGATACTGACACACAGTCACCTATTACTCGGGAAAAGACCAAGAAAATGTGCCACATCTTACAAGAATACGTTTGCCTAGAGGGGTATAGGAATAAATACGACATAAACATCCAAATATTGTCGCAACATGCAGAATGGGGAAAAGTAATAGGTTTTATAAAAGAAAAAGGTTTATATAATGAAATATAACCGATCCAACAATTAAACTCATGAAAAGAAGACGGAAACACATATACCTACCTAATTGCATCAAAGGGGGTGTCAATGATCAATGCTATCGACACACTCCACAAGATAGCAGAAAAAAATAGTAATAATAATAGGACTTTATTGCAGGTATAATTACAGATATTTAAAATAAGTAAAACAAAAATAAAAGATAATATACAAATATCCGCAAAAGGCGAAGTTCAGTTCACTAAATGGAACCGTTTTTCAACTTAACCTAAACTAAAAATTTGACGCTTAAAGAATGAACTGTCCACACGGAGCAAAAGTAAATCTCTTAAGAATATAAACATATGCGCATAATAAAAAAAAAGAATAGAAAAAAAAAATTCAGCAGTTAGCTCAACCATT
This sequence comes from Vesta saturnalis, assembly GCA_036346205.1. Lineage (NCBI taxonomy): Eukaryota > Metazoa > Arthropoda > Insecta > Coleoptera > Lampyridae > Vesta > Vesta saturnalis. The sequence continues at coordinate 142,210 of JARFJB010001942.1, forward strand.
ACAGGCCATGTAAAAATAAAAGAGAATGTTCAGGCTGTTTGTCTATGGAAAAGATCTTGACATTTAAACGCACGATTGCTTGAATGAATTAGATTGAAAGGTAAAGCATCAAATACCTTAACGACATGAAAAGAAAACCATCTTTCAAAAAGATGGGTTTTATGTAAAGGCATACTCGACAAACATTTCTGTCTCATTCTAAAATTGTGCACACCGGTTCTGTGCCGAATTTTGTTGTAAAGGTAACTAGAAGTCTTATTAAGGATCAACCTTTGAGGAAAACAAGCAACATGCAATCCGATTTGTCACATTGCGCCACTGCAAATCTCTTAGTTTATACTGGGTTCCCCATAATCGACTACCCATTTTATTTTGTTAATAAATTCCCTACGAGATAACTAAGTAAGTTGTTCTCTGTGGGATTATCTTCGGTAATCTTTGGGATTTAAGTTAATTATTAAACAGGTACGCGCCTGCCACAAATAAGTTATAAATTAATAATTTCGTGTAACGTCATTTTACTACGAGAGGTTTGTTAGTTTTCATCAATAATTATTTAATTTTTGTGCTTTGAGACATTATTTCAACATCCGTTTGAACTTTCATGGATTACTCAGTCCAACAACGTGTGTTTTGTGTAGAAACTTACATAAGAAGCAATTCGATAGAAGAAGTTAGGCGTGCATTCCGGCGTCAGTTTAATAACAACAATAGGGGTCACGCCCCAAATCGTAAAACTGTTAAGTTATGGGTTCGTCGTTGGCGTGAAAATGGTTCTGTACAAAATTTGAAGAAGCCTGGACGTTGAAGAACAGTTCGTACACCAGAAAATATTAGTTAGAATTGCGTTTACAAGAAGTCCTAAAAGGTCTGCTAATCGACAAATCCTTGTCCTAGGAATATCAAAGGGAAGCTTAGATCGAATTCTTCAAAGGGATTTAAAATTTCATCCCTATAAATACCAAATGGCACAACACTTTAGCAATCAAGATAAAGAAGCAAGGTTAGCATTTTGTCAAGAATTTTTAGATTTACATCAAGGAGCAATTCACAGTCTCCTAATGAGCGACGAAATCTTTACACAGAACCTCCATAATCCACAGGTTGTTGTGTAGTGTGGAGTAGGATCTTTTGGTATTATTGGTCCATATTTTCTCGAGGATGAAAATAACCGCGCTGTAACAGTAACATCCGAGCGCTACGTAAACATGCTAGAGACATTCCTCATTCCATAATTAAATAGACGAGGATTACTAAACAATGCCTTACTATTCCAACAAGATGGGGTAACAGCTCATACCGCTAGAAACTCAATGAGTGTTCTGCGAAAAATGTTTAATGGTCGACTCATTTCTCGATTCGGAGATTTGCCTTAGCCTTCGAGGTCCCCCGACTTAACGGCACGCGTTTTTTTCCTGTGGGGATATTTAAAAGCCAAAGTGTTTGCGAGTCGTCCGGGTACAATCGAGGAACTCAAAGTCAAAATTCGTGAAGAAGTTGAAGGAATAGACGAAGGTTTGTTACGCCGTGTAATGAACCGCTTTTTATCTAATATTGAAAAATGTGTTGAAGTTGGTGGAGGTCATTGTGATTTTTAAAGTTAGAATTAAATTAGCCAAATATTTATAGGTTATAATAAACCCCAAAGAGTTAGCTGTAATTTAGTATAATAAATAGTTTGTTTTGTTAACTACAAAAATTTTAATGCAAATATTAAAATGGATAGCCTATTATGGGGAACCCTGTACGATACATGATCATATTTTCTTAGACCATATCTAATACATGAATTCTGAACCACTTGGATGCGCCTAATGTCCACGTTGTCAAGACACGAACCTTAAACCACATCTCCGTAGTTAAAATGAGATAATACTAAAGAATTAATTTTAGCTTGACAATTTTCTTACGTTAAAATACGCTTTTTGCATACAATTGCTAATATGGTCCTTAAAGCGTAAATTATAATCCACAAGTAAACCTAAATTACGACCCATGTCTTGAGGAGATAAAGTATCGTTGTTCAAAGTTAAATTAATTGCAGAGCTTTTTCTCCAGCACAAGCTTTCCCAAAAAAAAACTACATATTTTTTTGAATTTATAAACAATGAGTGTTTAACAGAGCATTCATCCAAACGTTGTAGATTTGAATCTCATTAGCAGTCCTGAACTCCCCCGGATCAAATGATAAGTATGCGTATCATCCGCATAAAGATGACACACATATGAATAACATTCAAAAAGTCTGCGGTATACAGTTAAGTCAACTGAAGTTGTACATTCCCAAAAAACAAAGGGTCAAAGTTTCTTGACCTGCAGATTGCAAATTTTAGAAATCTAAAAATAGTATCAGTTCTAGGAAATAAGAAGATTGACAGGCTGTGTATGATAAAAAGAGGGTCAAGGTTAAATTGTTCTTGTATTGGATATTGAGTCAAGTTCTTGAAAGTAAAAATTTATTGGTATCACTAGTGATTAAGGGCCGGTTCTGGACCAGTTCAAGGTCACTAGCCCTTTGATGTGAGAAATGTAAGCTTTTGGATCTCTTCAAGGTCAAACTTTTGGCAGGAAATTTAAATTTTAGGAGCTCGCTAAAAATAGAAATTGCAATGTCACCATCCTCATCATATTACAAGCTCACTCTGCTGTCAAACGTTTTGGCGGGAAATTTGTATGTCAAGGTCAGAAGCTAAAAATAGAAATTGCAATGTCATCATCATATTACAATTCTTAAAAGTCTAAAAATAAAGTTTTCAAGGTCAAAGATTATTGACCTACGGTGGTGTCATATTATGTTTCTTAGAAATATAAAAAGGTCAAGGTGAAAAGCTAAAAAATAGAAAATCTAAGAATAGAATTTTCAAGGTCAAATTTTTTGGTGGAAAATATAAATTTTTGGAGCTGGTCAAGGTCAAAGCTAAAAATAGAAGTTGCAAGGTAATCATTCTTAGAAAAGTTTTTTTTAGTAGGTTAGAAAGGATGCATGTTTACAAAAGGCTTCTCCGGGATTGCATGATTCAGTAAACTTTTTGTTGCTAGAAATGGTGAAAGTAATAAGAATGATAAGAAGAGAAAGAAACAATTATTAAGTATTGATGAGAGAAAGATTACACTCGAGGTGTTAACCAAGAATGTAAAAGAATTGAGGATAGATTTAGAGCTGAAAAAAAATGAATCAACTTCGAGTGAATGTGCCATGAAAAGTATTAAATAAAGGTGCGTTGTAATTTGAATGAAAGACGCTTTAAAAAGTAAATAAGTAATTACAGTAGTGCATGTTATATTGCATAAAGAAAAGGCACTTTAACAGTATTCATTTGAAAAAATAAATAAATGAAATAAAAAAATTAAGTGTGTGTAAGCATATAAAAGAAAATTAATTAAGAAAAAGTGAATTGCAAATGAAAGACCCTTTAAAAGAAGTTTCCGTATGGTTTAATTGAATTTTCATATAAAACGAGTTTCTTATCATGATTTATTAAATTATACAAATTATGTAGGGAGAAATGACATTGGAACCTTATAATTATCACATAAAACTATTACAAAGAAAAGGTGAATAACATTATCTTAGCTATTGTATGAAATGTGGAAGTAAACAAAAATTTTATATGTGTGAAATGTCTTAAAATAAATAAATATACTATATAATAAAGTCCTACAAAACATGCGCTCCTGAAAATTTCAAATTTGCTCCTCACTTTCAGAAACAAAATTTTTTTTTCCACGTAGTTGTGTTTTATAAGTGGCAATTTATTAATTGCATGTATAAATTAATCAAAATATGAAACAATGACTCTTAAATTAACCAATTCCATTTTGAAACAACAAAGAGCACTTAAAACACAACTTTTTGTACTTACGCAAGCTCAGAAGGAACATATGCATGCAATTTGTCCATTTCATGCATCGAAATGCTCTTTAAATTAACCAATTCAATTTTGAAACAACAAACAGCACTTAAAACATGACTTGTTTTTTAATTTATTTTGATTAGGACTCCAAATTTACAATTTTCGATGGAGCGTGGATATTACTGCATTAAGAACTGTAGGATAATATTTTGCTTTGAAAGCATTTTATGCAGGTGTGAATGCGAACATTCTATTTTTATCTTAGTCACCAATTCCCATTACAATTTTGAAACGGGATTTGCAAATGTATGAATGCAATTATGTCATTTGTATTGCATAAATACATGGCGTAAAGTTTTCAGATTTACATGCTTTTGGGAACTGTTTTGACTTTTATGTAACGCAAGCTTTTTTTCACTTTTAACTGTAGTATATTTTCATACTTTATTTATATGCATATTTTACAATAAATAATTAATTTGTAACGCAACATGCACTTAAAATTTGCAAAAAGGACTGCTTTACTTTGATGTAGAAATATATACATGAGTGTCAGACTTCCAGATGTTTTCAATTTTTTCCTTAACGTAGATCATTTCACTTTTCTAGCGCAAATTGGACTATCCCTCACATTTTTTTAGCTGTAGTAAATTTTTTTGGATAATGAGAATAATTCACGAAAAATAATAAAAATATAAAAAATAATTTACATTTATTTTTTACAATGAAAAGATAATCCAATAAATTCCACAAAAAAAAACAAACATATTAAACACATCACACATCCATCCCTTCCAACGTACGCAATATATCTTCAGTCTTTAGTATATTTTGCCGCACACACTATAAATATTGATTAGCCTCCATCAGTTCTTAATTCAGTCTTTCCACTCGCCCCATCCCCACCACATCACTATTAATATAGTCATTGTGAAGCTTTCATAACCACCGAATACTTTTTTCCCTAAAGGCCTGAAGGGTAGGTGGATCATGCTCATCATCCTGCTGTGTAAGGTGCCCTTCTATAAGAGCCAAATTTTTTCCTCCACATTCTAGGTTTCGCAACGGTGGTGGTTGTGGGGGTGTTGCTATAACCGTTATTGCTGGCGTTATGCTGAAAAAATGAATAATTTTATTTGTACTAAAAATTCTCTATAAATTAATAAAAGGAAACTATAATATTAATTAAAATTATACATACCTCTCGAAATACTTCGAAAATTTATCCTCTACATCACTATCCCTGATGGAGATGATGGGGATGGTCTCTTCAAAGGGTGCTGGTTCTGCGGTGTTATTTGATGGGCGACCAAGACAAATGCAAGGTTTTGCCTGTATTTTTAGCGAAAGTTTAGATTGTTTGCTGGACGAAGCCATTACTAATGGTGAGTAATTAATGAGTATTCAATTAAACTTTAACATTATATACATATAGATCTGTTAACGTTAACGAAACTGATAACAAGTGGAAGTGGTTAGTACAACAAACTGACCTGAGCAGGCAAAGGTGACGAACTCTAATGAATGCAGCATAATCTAGACATTAGAAGGCATTTCGCATGCTGTCAGCAAGGTTAAGTTAATGTACATTCTTAGTAAACGCCACAAAGTGCAATGTATGACCTCTGCAAGCAAAGGTGATGCAGCATAAGCTATGAGAACAGTATTAATGTCAAGGTTAATAGATGTTCCCAGTAAACGCTACAAAATGCAATCTATGCATCTGTCTATGAACACTGAAGTTATTGCAACAAGTTATAAGCAGGTTTGACCTTGAATACTGGGTTTATATTACTATATAAGCAGATAAAGATCCGTTTTGTACCAGTCAGTATATTGCACTCCCGACTAGAATTGCAATTGTATACCTAAAGTTCTTCTATAGTTACTTAAATTATTAATTTTTACATATTAGTTATAATAAATATAATATTTGTTTCCATTACTACATAATCGACAGTGCGTGTGCTTCATATTTTCTTGCAGTGTTGGATACAGTTCTGAAGGTAACTATGAGTAAGGGTATGCCCAGCAGTAGTAGTATTATTAATTTAACAAGAAGTATTATTCCATTGTTGAAAACCAAAAATGGATTTGTAAAGCACATCCGTATAATTAACACTAATATTAAGCTATTGCAAGATATAATTCAAAATAAAATTTATTTAGAGGCATGCGAAAATTTGCGTAAACCTGAAAGTAATTTATTATTGCTAAAGTGTTATCTTATAAGAGTTAACCAGTTAAAGAGCGCTTCAGAGAAAACAGGTAGTGGAATTGTCAATGTCACTAAAAAGCGTACCCGCAAATTAAGTTGGTACTCTCTAGATTCATGTTTTAATGGTAGGTTACTTACAGGAATTATAGTCAATATAGCAAACATCAAGAACTCTCTTATTTTTTTACAAAATCCATACAATAGTTTTGCACGAAAGGTTAAATTAATTCTAAGTCAATCGATGCTAAAGGTGAATGTCCTTTTAGTCTGCAATTTTGTCCATCCTCAAAATCGCGTTATCGAGGTGAAGACATTTACCATAAAAAATCATGCCATCAATATTATAATGAAAACGTTTATTATAAATTACAGAAAAAATTAGAGGAGTTTTCCGAAAGGGATTCCGGTTGGGCATTACATGAAGTATTACATTTAAAGGTGAATATTAATAGCTATGTCCCATTTAGAGGCGGCCTTTCAACTTACGTTAAAGTTCCCTACTTTATAGCAGTAAAGCATGCGGTAGTGAATGTTAAAAATGACGATGAGTATTGCTTCCTGTGGGCCGTTGTATCGGCACTATATCCCGTGCAACATCATTCAGATAGAGTTTACAGTTATCCTCATTTTAAGGATGTTTTGAATTATGATTCAATTCCCTTCCCCATTAAACTAGATGATGTAAAAATTTGAACAGTTAAACAATCTCTCCATTAATTTGTTTTGCATTCAGGGGAAAGTTATATTACCATTTGTATTAAGTGAAAATCAAAATAGTGCGAGGAAACCCATAAACCTTTAAGTACTTACTGCTAATTATCAAGCTGCGGGTAATATTAATACAAAAAATAATACTGTTTATCATTTCACGTGGATTAAAAATATGTCAGCTCTTTTTTCTAAACAACTATCGAATAAGGAGCACAAGAAATTCATTTGTTATCGATGTTTGAACCATTTTTCTTAAGATCACGTTCTACAAAAACACATCATTCACTGCCATCAACTTAATCGATGCTCTGTCAAGCTACCCACTGAAGCAGAAAAGTTTCTGCAGTTCAAAAATTTCACATTCCAGGAAAAGGTGCCGTTTGTAATTTATGCAGATTTAGAAAGTATTTTGGAAAAGTGTACAAATTTAACGGACATCGATAATAATACGATATTTTCCTCCATACACCCTTCAGCATTGCTTACTACTTGAAGTGTTCATACAATGATTTTTTATCACGATTTAGACTTTATGGAAGAAACAATCGCATTCAATGGTTTGTTAAAGAGCTTCAAAGTATTGCACATTGGACTACCCAAAAAATCAATAAAATAATTCCTATGGATACTTTAACTCCCAATCAGGTTGAGCACTTTGAAAGCACCACGATTTTCCACATTTGCAAAAAACCATTTACAGATTATGATATAAAATTTAGGGATCATAACCATTTCACTGGTGCATTTCGGGGAGCATCACATCAAAATTGTAACCTAACTATAAAGACTCTCACATTCTGTCAGTCGTGTTTTATAATTTGTCAGGTTATGATAGTCATTTCCTCATTAGAGAATTGGCTACTGTTCCCGGTGAGATTTCACTGCAACCCATAAACAAAGAAAGATATATTTCTTTCACGAAAGTAATACAAGGCACTAAAATTAGGTTTAGATTTATTGACTCTTTCAGATTTATGAGTAGTAGTATTGAAAAGTTGTCGGACTATTTGGAAAATAGTAAAAAAATGATTACCCACGCTAATTGTAACAATGCCGAAGAATTTTCGCTACTAGTTCGCAAAGGTGTGTTTCCTTATGAATATCTCGATTCTTGGGATAAATTAAGCGAGACCAGACTCCCTCCCAAGGAAGCGTTTTTCAGTCATCTCACTAATGAGGGAATCAATGATGCGAGTTTTGCACATGCAGTTAATGTTTGGAACAGATTTAATATTAAATCGTTAGGGGATTACTCGGATTTGTATCTAAAAACGGACGTTCTATTGTTAGCAGACATTTTCGAAAACTTTCGACAAACTTGTTTAAGTACTTACAAACTTGATCCTCTGCACTATTATACAGCCCCCGGTTTGGCATTCGATGCTATGCTTAAAATTACACAAGTACAGTTAGAACTATTTACAGACATTGATATGCTGATGTTTATTGAGAGGAATTAGAGGTGGTGTTGCTCAATGTTCTAATCGATATGCTAAAGCTAACAATAAGTACATGGGGGAAAAATTTGATCCCACTTCCGAAAGTGTGTATTTAATGTACTACGACGTAAATAATTTATATGGAGCCACCATGTCAGAATTTCTACCATTTGGTGATTTTTCTTTTGTTGATAATTTTGAAACTTTAGATTTAATAAACCATCCCGATGATTTGGAAATTGCCTATATAGTAGAGTGTGATTTAGACTATCCCATAGAATTACATGCGAGTCACAGTGATCTACCATTGGCACCCGAACATATGGTACCACCCGTATCTGATTCCAAAATGAAAAAATTATTGCTTACATTGTATCCTAAACATAATTATGTAATACATTACAGAAATTTGAAATATTTTAAAATATGGATTAAAGTTGGTAAAAGTACACCGTATATTACGTTTTAAACAGTCCCCGTGGTTAAAAAATATATCGATTTAAATACCACCATGCGCCAGCAATCTCAAAATGAATTTGATAAATTTTATAATTAATGATTAATAGCGTTTTGGGAAGCTGATGGAAAATGTACGTAAACATAAGGATATACGTTTAGTAACGAAATGGGAGGGTTGCTATGGTGCTCGTGCTTACATAGCAAAACCAAATTTTCATAGTTGTACAATATTTGATAATGATATGCTTATCATTCAAATGAATCAGCTAGAAGTAAACCTATATATGCAGGATTCAGTGTTTTAGACGTTTCAAAAACTTTTTTATACAATTTTCATTACGGTTACACGCTACCCAAGTTTGATAATAATGCTAAGCTCTTATGCATGGATACGGATAGCCTCATATACGCCTTTTCAGCTCCCGATATCTGTGAATGCATTAAAGAGGACATTGATAAATTCGATACATCTGATTATAGCCCCAACAATATCTTTGGAATTCCATTAGTAAATAAAAAAGTCCCTGGCTTAATGAAAGATGTAAATCATGGCGCGATTATGTTGGAATTTGTAGGACTACGTGCAAAAATGGTTGATGAAAAAGTTGTAAAAAAATCAAAGGATTCTACCCGCGCAAGCGTCAAACAGATTACGATAAATTATAAACATGTTTTGTTTGATAGTGACGTAATAGGGCGTTATCAGCATCTGATAACATCAAAGAAACATGATGTGTTTACAATCAAACAGAATAAAGTAGTACTTAATCCTTGTGATGATCAACGATTAGTAAATTTCAATTTCACCGATACTAGTCCTTGAGGATTTAACTTTACATAGAATTTTATTCGTCTTCTGTTTCAGAAAACAATTTTATCATTATGAAGAGTCTCGAAGACAAATTGCAGGAAGAGCTATGGTACAGTAGGGATAAAATCTACAGAAAATACCTGAAGCGTTCTTTAATGGGGAAGTACTCCCCCGAAAGCTATTTATTTGTACTGAATATATTACAAAATATTGTTACTCCTGATGAGTGTTTTTACTGGTGTGCTATAAACTCAAAGTGAGCAAATGAAGTTATGAAGACATTATTAGATAAAAAAATTAAATTAGACGATACCATTAAAAGTTTTATGAAATTGTGTACCGATAAAGTCTACAATTCATTAACTTTTGATAAAGTAGATAGGATCTTAGACGATATGAATGTACTTGCTGACATACCGCTTAAAATGTATCAATACAATTTATTAAGGGTTCATGATTCAACAAATGTTAAATCTACCTTAGAAAACATTGCTTACAAGGACACTTTATTCTATTATAACTGAATGTATTAGAAAGCAGCATATTATGCTAATTACAAGTGCCTCGATATTTTGATTGAAATATTATTAGAACAAAATATCAACTATAAGTTTAAACCGTGGAAAATCGATGACCATCACAAAATTTATTACTGGATACTAGACAACATCAATAAAGGTGAAACAAATTCAAATTCCTGGGATTATAGAAGGTTTTTAGGTGATCTGGATTTATTTATTTACTATTTAGTAATTCTATTAGTTTATAAGTACTTTCAAATTCTTTATTATAATGCGAATTTTAATACTATTATATTCTGCTGTATTTTTACGAGCCTAATTTTTTTTTAAATATTTCCTTGTTATCCATTCTAGTAAATTTGCTGAATAGATACCTTTACCTCGAACAGATAGATTTACACAAACAGATAACTGTTTACAAAACAGATACTGTTAATACCTAAAGATCAGTACCTAAACTACTGTAAAGTTTAATGTATTATATATTCATCAAATCTTTTCCTATAGCGACCATTATTAATTCAGCATCCTTGTTTATGACCATGAAACCAAACGGATCTACCAGCATTTTGAACACATGTCAAATAATTTCATGCTTATGGTGGGACTTATATGATCCTCATAACATGTTTTAGGTTTAATTTATCTTGCCAAATATAATTAGATTCGCATTGTCACGAATTAATTGCTTTAATTTTATTGTAAGTTTGACCCAAGAAAACAGTCAATATCGTTATGCCTACCCATAGAAAATATTTTATGTTATTTTGCTTTTCAGCGATATCATCGAAGATAAATAGAGTTTGATTTTGCACAATTAGGCCAATTACAGCTTTATTATCACTAAGGTAAAGTAATATCCCTCATTGAAAGTAAGATTTCAAAAAGTTTGTACTTGTTTTGATTCAATGACTTAGAGTATCCTATACAGTTTAAATCCATTTTCTCGGTAATCAGACTATCATTGCGTTTGTTTTACCACAATTGAGGTCATATAATCGTATACTATTAGGAAGTAAATCACCATGTTTTGGAGTAATAGATTTCATCAAAGTCATGATTTTGAATTGAGAGTTTTTTTTGAGCAACTACTTTCATCGTTAGTATGAATAACACTAATTACAACATTTTTATTTATATACTAGGCTAGATTACAATAACTATACCTTTTCACTTAGTGAGGGCTGTACACAATAGCGTCATGTTGAATAAGACCATGACAACAATTCCATTTGTTAGAGATTCCATTTCAATTTGTTCTACTGTTGAGTTTTTAAAGATTCATTTTGTTTAGAAGTCCATTACAAATATTGGACATGATTTGAATTCGGAATAGTTGAATAATGCATCTTTATCATCTTCATCATAGTAATCAATCGAAATTTCAAAAATTGTGATAGGCAGGTATATATTGGTTAGCACTGAAGTTCAAATGCATTGCTTCATATGGATAATACTCAGAATTCAGATGTACTTTAAGATTTCTGATGTTAATGTGATCAAAGTTTCCCTTGCTGACTTTGTATACCTTTACCTTGTTGGAATGCAACAATTATCCAACGTGGTTTTTTCAGTCGCGTTGATGTTTTATCCATATGTCAGGTTGCCTGTTTTAAAGAATAATTCATATAACTCCATTGACGAAATGGAACAGTCTAATAAATTTTTATTGATTCCTTGAAACAAGTTAAGTTTCGCAGCATCATAAGCGTTACTGTGGTACTTTACTGAATTTTATTTAAGGTTTTCATCAACTTCACCATAGTAACAGTTTGTATCGCTTCTAGATCAATTAAAACTCTTGGCGCATATTCACTATTACCTGACGATAATCCCCATTATTCCAAATAGTGGTTCAATGGTATGCATACTGTAAAAATTTCTCCATTTTGCTCATCGAATTCTACTGTAATGGTTCTTCATTCTTTGGTGACCATCCCAAATGGATATTTCATTGCTTCATAAGAAATAATCCTAACGTAGATGTTATTCCTGGATTTAAAATCCACTACGAAAGAAAGTTCGGTAAATTGTTGGTTAAGCTCATGCTTTTTTCATCTTCTTTTCTCAAGTTTATTTCTATGACAGGCTGTCCCTAATTCAAAAGCATGGGATCTCGCTTATTATAAGAGATAGGATAGGTTTAAATTGGCACTTTTGCTAATTGATCGAGTAATAATCTGAATAATTTGAGCTAACTCGAATGGATTTTTTTATGGTCACAAAAATTTGAATTTTTTTGCGTTTCTTTATTATTGGAATTTTCAAAATTGATTAAAGATTATTAAGGTTTTTCCACAATACTAATACGGCATTATAATGCTTGTTTATTCTGAACCATCATTTTATTTTTTTTTTAATAATTTTTATTTAGAAGTTATGTGATTTTAGCAATATATAACACTTCATGGTTTGATCGACTGCGAACTAAAATACTTTAAATTAAACTAAATATTAAATTATCACGATACCTGAATCAAACAAAACTCTAATTGTAAAAGGTAATAACTCAAGATCCTTCGTGTTAGTGATTTAAAATTTAATTTTTTAGAATGTTTTCAAATTCAGAAAAACGAGACATAAGGATATTTTATAGCTGAATAGAAATAGAGCAGAACAAAGATATTTAGAAATATCCAAGGAAACCAAACCAGAGATATTTAAATTAGACCAAAATTTAGAATTTATGTTTCAGAAACTAAATGCATATGGTAGCAGACAGAAGAAATGCCAACAAGAATATTACATGGGACTATTTGTTAGTATTATACTAATTATAAGAATTTCATCATTCACTGCTAATTTCAGCAGACATTTTTTGAAGTTATGACTTTATGTTATCCATCTTAGGTTTAAGAAAATCCTTCCAAATCTACCGAGAAATAGAGCAAACTATTGAAGTTCCAAAACGACAGTTTATGTTAAAGCAACAGTTATAAACCATTTACAGTTAGTCAAATCTTCGGCCTGGGACGATATGAGATTTTTTTAACCAACTTAATACCAAAATGCTGGAAAATAACTTTCAATCAAATAATTGGACGGATGAGTTCAATTTTTCCACTAATGGAATGTTTAATCGTAATAACGAGCACTACTGGTCCGTTGAAAATCCACGAATTAACAGGCAAATGCGAGGACAAGGCCTTTTAATGTTTTGAATCTAAGGATACTTCCAATTATTTACGAATTAACGTCTCAACGCTATATTTCTAACAAACGAAATATAACTTTATGATGTTCCGTAAAGATGGACTTCTGGTAAATAGGACTGTCTCATAATGCTGCGATAATAAGAATATCAACGAAATTCCATTATCGAAAAGATTTAGAAGAATTCCAATTTAATTTGATTACTTTAGTATTTAAAAATATTTTAGAGCACCAAATAAGAAGAATTCAGAATAGTTGAATAATGCATCTTTCAATTCCAGGCGAACCATTCAAGAAGCGCAAACAATTGTAGAAGAAGAATTGTTATGTATTTGAAGGAAACTTGTTCGAACATTTATTATAATTTTTGTTTGTCTTTAATTATTTTGATGTTAATCGATAAATTTCGTTGCCTTTATGACCGTGTTACATAGACCTACTTGTTTGAGTTGTTTGATGTTTTTTAAATTGTTTAATGTTTTATTTTTTGGATGTTCTAACGAGTTTAACAAATTAATAAGTAGAACATGTAATTATTCCTTGCTGGATCCAAAAGGAATCTTGTTCTTCGTATTTTTCATTATTTTAGTTCGCATCGATCAACCATAAAGTGTTATATATTCTAAATCAGCATAACATTCTCCATCCAACGCCATAAAATATATCTTAACCCCCATAGAAATAAACCTGCTGATGGTTCAGAATAAACGAAACGTCAATAATATTTTAATACCGTATTAATATTGTGCGTAAATGCCTTAATAATGTTTAATCATTTTGAAAATTCCTTTTAAAGCAAAATCGAATTTTAGTTTTTCTAAAACAAATCCATTCGAGTTAGCTCAAAATTCTTTTCAGATTATTTCGGCATCGAATTTAGTAAAGTGCAATTTAAACCTATCCTATCTCTTTTATCTTGCTTCAATTTACCATGTACAGAAAACTATCATAAGTAGCCGTACTTAGATCTTGACTATGAATTAATATGCGTATTTCTTCGGAAAGTCCATATCTAGAAGATCAATATGGAAGATAAGTGTGAATATCTGATTTAATTATAGTATCATAAAAATGTACGTTTTGAAAGACGGTTAACGATTCTGCCATTGTGGTTGAGAACTCTTAAACCAATTGCCGTTAAAAAGTATTTCTCTGCAGATGTTAACCGCAATGAAGGTTGATGACTAATTAAGGACTTACTATTGGGATGATGTCTTTTATATGAATGCTTGAAAGATGGAATTGGTCCTGGATTAATTCTCAGACCCATGTTCTTTTAGTTCTAAGCGTACAGTGAATGGTTCACTTTCACCAAAGTCTATTAATTCACCCTTGTGATTAGTGAACTTAATTGTTATACTACTAATAATGTCAGTGTTTACTTCTAAATATTGAGCATTTCTTGGAGTTTTATCTAGACGATAACCTGGTGGAACTGAAACAACAATCTCCTATAATACTTTAGCAGGTTTCCCGTTTCGATAAGATCCCTTTATAATGTTGCACTCTACGTGTACATTAGTGTGTTTAAGTATTTGGATGTCTAACGCAGATATATGTAAAATATTTGGTTCTAATATTTTAGACTCAAACCCTAGCATGCGCCCAATGCAATTTTCTTTAGTAAAATCGATCTCAAATGAACTGTTTATCTCACATTTAAGTGTATTGTTGTTTGCTCTAATGATAAACTTTTCTGTGGGTATTTTAGATTTTAGATAATCGCTAATTTCATCTAACTCATATGCACCGTGTGGAATATTAATCACTTGCAAATGAGATGGATTTGTTCTAAAATAAAATCTATCGTTGCCTGTATAAATGTTTCTAATGCTGTTGCAGCCGTAAAATCCAACCAATCCAATAACGTATTTCTTCCCAAATCTAGCTCTATCGGTGGATAGAAGTTGTAGCTAGCTGTGTTACCAACACCTTCTAAACTGAATGTTATTGACATAACTGAGAAAATTTGATGTTGTGCTGATTATTTATATAAAAATTGTAGGCATAGGTGTCCGCAAATAATTGTATTAAACTCTTGATCTTGGTTGTAATTATAATATATTTTACACCCCCGAAAGTAGTTAATCACTTCGATTGGTGGTCGAATATTACCGAAACTATCGTAATACCATACCTTTTGTAGCAAACCCAATGTGTACCTGGTCCTCTTTGGCTATCTAAGTTAATAATTCCAGATTCATATTTCCGTGGTAATTTAGGCATGCTATCTCTCATAAAAATATCCCTAAAGTAGGGGACATTTTTGGTGTATTTCTTTAAATCAATATCCGTTAACGGTCTTTCGGGTAATCTATTCAGTTTTTTGGAAACGGTTTTAAGTATAATGCACCACCACCAGATTTGTTTGGTTTTAGATACAGTGCACCGCCTTTCTTATTCATGGAGCCTATAGCGACCGATTCCATCATGCGATTATGGCGCGATGTCTCTTCTTGCAATTTTTTAGCATTTTTAGCATCATTGACTGCTTTAGCAATTCCTGATGCACCGCCAGCTAAAGCACCGATTGCTGATAATCCTGCGAATAACGGAATAAGAAATGGTAAAAACCCTCCTTGTTTAGGTAGGGAATTACTCTAGGAACTTTAATGTTTTTCTTTCTCCTAAACTTTTTACCACACGTTTTGCCGTTGAAAGCGCTGACTTTATTGTGTCTGTGAAATTTCCGTTAGGTTTAATTTTTTTAGCTATTGTTTTTCGTAAATGCAATAAATTTCCGCCATTGCATTTTTCTTCTTCTTCAGATTAGATCGACGTTTACACCCCATTCCTAATTTTCTCTTTGCTTTCATGGCGGTGCTGACTGCTAAAGCTGCAGTTCGTTCACCTAATGTTGCGCCTGATGATTTAAAGCGTTCCCAAGCTTTTTTTGTAAAATTTTATCCGCTTTATGTCTACTATCTAAATCTCTGTGATCTCTGTAACTGATATCGTGAAGTTTGCACTGAGCATCTAATTGATTAATACCGGGGTCACCGCGTGCGAGTCGTTTTTCTAACTTTGTACCAGGACCGCAATACTGGTAACCAGGTAAATGCAATTCAAACGGAAGTTTATTGATTAGAGCATTCACTAAACCACCACCACCTGCACTCTTTCGCTTCTTAACTAACATTGTTTACCTGGATGGATAGAACGGGGTATTTATACCTAAATTGAGAAAAACAAATCATAGTTATTTATTTATTCAGTAAATGCTATACATTAGATAAGCAGGACGATAATACAAAATTTCCATTAAACATACAGTGTTATGTGAATTAATATTATACTTAGCATTTATAACATCATCAATATCTTTATAAATGTCATCATCACCACCACGGAATTCTTTCTCACGAAAACGACGGTAGTCAACAACTTGTTGTATGAACTTTTCATAAATACACACCAGATTGTAAGATTCAAGAAATTCCAATCTATAGTTTATTATATCCTTCAAATCTATACTATGTGAATTAAATGTGCAAGAACAGCAGTTGTAGTTTTCTATCATAACAGTTTTCAAAATTCTGTCATATCCTTTAATCAATTCCCAATTGTAATAAATACCAAGATTGCTAGATAGAGATTCATAATGTTGATCATAGATTATATCTTCTTCTTCGTTTACATTTGACCAGTCAATTTTATTTTCAATTTCTTGGGATCGGAAAAATTGTAATTCTACATATGAATGCCATCTTAGAAGCTCGTTCCATTCCTTCATATCCAACACTACATTATCGCTTTGATCACAATTAGCACATCCAATACGCACTACTGGTGCAAGCTTGAGGTGCGTACTGTATCCAATTTCCATACGTTTTGCATTATGAGTATCGCTCGATAGTTTATAATAAATACAATCGATTAAGTATTCATTAGCTGCTTGTTTATACATTTCAGATAAATCATATGGCTGTCTGTCAGTTAGAAGAATAACCTTCATCATGATTTTCTTCATTTTTACTTCTATTACCACCATCACTATTTTGAGAGCACCAACAACACAAGGTAAAATTGTTATTTATATTGTTCCTGCAACTATGTGGGGTATCCACATATAACGGTGAACTTCTGAGTTTGGATCGTTCCAGAAATGATGTTATTGCTGCCTGCATTATAACGACTGTACTTGCTTGCAATTGCACTAGGACTAAACGCTGTTTAAGAAATGATTTTAGTTAAATCTTGTGGGCGGGGTTGTGGCACTACTATTAAAAACTAAATGTTATGTTTGTTGTTTCCCCGACTGCACCCAAACTACTCATGAAGACATCCCTCGTGTTTAGCTGCGATTTAAATCCTTCCATTCGATTTTCTTCTTTCAAATACTCATAAAAGCGTTGACGTAATATACATTTAAAATCATCCGTTTCCATCACTAAACGTTCACCATACTTAGTATTAATTACTGCCACATTAATCACTTTATACCTTTTTGATATCTCAAGGTCACATGCACTTTTAAAAAGTTTGCAGTGGTTGCTTTGGTTTAACCCTGCTAATTCCATGTTAACTGGCTGATCTCAACACACCTCGCTGTGGTTTATAACACAAAAATGTGTCCTTGACTTAAGTACCTATGACGACATGTTTAAACTTGTTAAATACACACCTACTTTTAGTTCAGTAATTTATTTCACCTTGACCCAATTTAGTCAATATAAGCACCATTTGACCTTGGTCTACTCTTTAGCATATACAACTCGCATTCTTCTTGTTTCCATGAATTGATTCTATTTTTATACTTCTAAGAAATGTCATACGATACCCCTACAGGTCAATAAACTTTGACCTTGACCACTCTATTATTAGACCTCTAAGAATTATAATATGATGATGACATTGCAATTTCTATTTTTAGCTTCTGACCTTGACACACAAATTTCCTGCCAAAACGTTTGACCGCAGAGTGACCTTCTAATATGATGAGGCTGGTGACATTGCAATTTATATTTTTAGCGAGCTCCTAAAATTTAAATTTTCCGCCAAAAGTTTGACTTTGAAGAGATCCAAAAGCTTACATTTCTCACACCAGAGGGCGAGTGACCTTGAACTGATCCAGAACCGGCCCTTAATCACTACTTACAAATATACATAGAATCAGTTCAAGAAAAAAAGAAGAATGACAGGTTGCTGTGTAACATAAAAAGTAGGTAAAGGTTAAACAGTTCTTGTATTGGCTCTGTATATTTGCGTATCTCAGTGTATTTGTGTATCTCGTATCTATGTACCTGTGTATCCGTGTATCTGTGCATCTGTGTATGTGTGTATTTGTGTATCTGTGTATCTGTGTATCTATGTATCTGTGTATCTGTGTATCTGTGTGTCTGTGTATCTGTGTATCTGTGTATCTGTCTATCTGTCTATCTGTCTATCTATCTGTCTATCTGTCTATCTGTCTATCTGTCTATCTGTCTATCTGTCTATCTGTCTATCTGTCTATCTGTCTATCTGTCTATCTGTCTATCTGTCTATCTGTCTATCTGTCTATCTGTCTATCTGTCTATCTGTCTATCTGTCTATCTGTCTATCTGTCTATCTTGTCATCTGTCTATCTGTCTATCTGTTCATCTGTCTATCTGTCTATCTGTCTATCTGTCTATCTGTATCTGTTCTATCTGTCTATCTGTCTATCTGTCTATCTGTTCATCTGTTATCTGTCATCTGTCTATCTGTCTATCTGTCACTGTCTATCTGTCTATCTGTCATCTGTCTTATCTGTCTATCTGTCTATCTGTCTATCTGTCTATCTGTCTATCTGTCTATCTGTCTATCTGTTATCTGTCTATCTGTTCATCTGTCTATCTGTCTCATCTGTCTATCTGTCTCATCTGTCTATCTGTTCATCTGTCATCTATCTGTTCATCTGTTATCTGTCTATCTGTCTATCTGTCTATCTGTCTATCTGTCTATCTGTCTATCTGTCTATCTGTCTATCTGTCATCTGTCTATCTGTTCATCTGTCTATCTGTTCATCTGTTATCTGTCTATCTGTCTATCTGTCTATCTGTTATCTGTCTATCTGTCTATCTGTCTATCATCTGTCTATCTGTCTATCTGTCTATCTGTCTATCTGTCTATCTGTCTATCTGTCTATCTGTTATCTGTCATCTGTCTATCTGTCTATCTGTTATCTGTCTATCTGTCTATCTGTCTATCTGTTCATCTGTCTATCTGTCTATCTGTCTATCTGTTCTGTCTATCTGTCTATCTGTCTATCTGTCTATCTGTCTATCTGTCTATCTGTCTATCTGTCTATCTGTCTATCTGTCTATCTGTCTATCTGTCTATCTGTCTATCTGTCATCATCTGTCTATCTGTCTATCTGTCTATCTGTCTATCTGTCTATCTGTCTATCTGTCTATCTGTCTATCTGTCTATCTGTCTATCTGTCTATCTGTCTATCTGTCTATCTGTCTATCTGTCTATCTGTCTATCTGTCTCATCTGTCTATGTCATCTGTCTATCTGTCTATCTGTCTATCTGTCTATCTGTTCATCTGTCTATCTGTCTATCTGTCTATCTGTCTCATCTGTCTATCTGTCTATCTGTCTATCTGTCTATCTGTCATCTCGTATCTGTCTATCTGTCTATCTGTCATCTGTCTATCTGTTATCTGTCTATCTGTCTATCTGTCATATCTGTCTATCTGTCATCTGTCTATCTGTCTATCTGTCTATCTGTCAGTTCATCTGTCTATCTGTCTATCTGTCTATCTGTCTATCTGTTCATCTGTCTATCTGTATCTATCTGTCTATCTATCTGTCTATCTGTCTATCTGTTCTATCTGTCTATCTGTCATCTGTCTATCTGTCTATCTGTATCATCTGTCTATCTGTCTATCTGTCATCTGTCTATCTGTCTATCTGTCATCTGTCTATCGTGTCATCTGTCTATCTGTCTATCTGTCTATCTGTCTATCTGTCATCTGTCATCTGTCTATCTGTCTATCTGTCTATCTGTCTATCTGTCTATCTGTCTATCTGTCTATCTGTCATCTGTCATCGTCTATCTGTCTATCTGTCTAGTCTGTCTATCTGTCTATCTGTCTATCTGTCTATCTGTCTATCTGTCTATCTGTCTATCTGTCTATCTGTCTATCTGTCTCATCTGTCTATCATCTGTTCATCTGTCTATCTGTCTATCTGTCTATCTGTCTATCTGTCTCATCTGTCTATCTGTCTATCTGTCTATCTGTCTATCTGTCTATCTGTTCATCTGTCATCTGTCTATCTGTCTATCTGTTCATCTGTCTATCTGTCTATCTGTCTATCTGTCTATCTGTCTATCTGTCTATTCGTCTATCGTTCATCTGTCTATCTGTCTATCTGTCTATCTGTCTATCTGTATCTATCTGTCTATCTGTCTGTCTGTCTGTTTATATTTGTCAGTGGGTCTGTCTATTTGTATATTAAACTGTCGACGCGTTTAGTCACTTAGTGTGCGCCTGGTCTGTGGTCAGACTATTGGGGTCGCCGTTTTTCTGAAAAGAAAGCGTAAGTAGTTGGAGGGCTATGTCGGTCATACTTACCATGACTATCTCGATCACTAGGAAAGACCACTTGTCGAAGAGCTTGATTACAATAGTGGATGAGTTCGTAAAGCCCACCAATATCTTCGACAGTTTCCAATATCATCTCCAGCTGTATAATGGCGTGATTACAGCCACTGAGTACAGCTAGGCTTATAACACTATTCCTGTCAAGGTATAATGTTAGAAGCCTAGTGTGGACCCGGTCGAGCTGCTCCTCAGGGGAGCTCTCCGTAATCACGACATCATAATTCCGGACGAATGGTAATATGGTGGTCAGCTGCATAGACAGAAGTGTTATTATAAAAGTAGTACGAAGGAAATACATACCGTAAATATGAGACATTCCCATGTGATGATGCGGGGTGCGTAAAAGAGCCAATACCACCCTGCAACTATTGAAAATAGTCATAGGGATATGGGTATTCCAAAACCAGGCATCGTCAATTTCGTCGTCGTCACTACCGTGCAGGTCATCGTCAGCGTCATCCCCGTGGTTCTGGGCCCGATGAGCAACGTCGGCGTCATTGTCATCTGGAACCCTGTCAGAGTGAGCGTTGTCGTTCAATATGTCATCAGGTACCATTTCCTGTGCACGGTTTTGTACGGTCAGGTCTAGAGCGCTTTTGTCACGTCTGTATATGTTACGCGTTGTAGAGTTCAGTATGTCGTCCTCAACGCTGTCTCTTCCACGATGATTTCGTTGCAGAAGTCTGTCTGGGTAAGTAAGCGTTGCTGGCGGAGAGCGTCATTGTCGTAGTCGTCGGAAGTGTAGCTGTAGGCAGGGTTCATTACCACGTCCGAGACGTAGTCACCAGTGTTGAGGTATTCGTTGCCACAACATTAGGAACATAATCCCACAACACTGGAAGATACTACGCTGCAGATATCACTATCAGTATCAGTCTCGTCGTTAAGAAAAGGTATAGCAGTTTGTTCGTCGCTGATAGTGATAACTTCAGTTTTTGCCAAGTCGAGTATTACGGTATCGGCATGCAGGTCATGCTCCTGCTCAGAATCCAGGACTTCGGTCGTCATCTCATATATTTCGTTGTCACTGTGTGAATGTTTTGAAACTAATACAAATTCAGTTGCAGAAACACTTCTCCTTAAAATGTGATGTTGAGTTATTTGGTTTGTACTTTTTGAACAGTAGAGAAAGCACGGAACTTAAATCCTTTCAGACTAAATATGATATTGTAAGTGTTGGGATGGTGTTGAAGATTATTTCCAAAGCATAATGAAATATTGGATGCCAAACAATCTGATTTCGCATAAAGATTCTGGTAAGTGTGAGTCATGGTAGTAGGTAGTGCATTATTAATATATGCTGTTATGTAGGGTGGTCGCTATGAATTTCGTATATTTTAGAGGTCATGTTGAAATTTTTCCACTACGGGTTCATTCTATATGAACTGTCCCCGTCTGAAATTTCGCATAAACATGCCATAGTGAATGTAATAGTGATAATTGCTGCTTTGCATGGGCTTTGTATCAGCTTTAGTGACTACCAAAGGGTCTACCAGCGGACAACTGCTTACCCTGATTTCAGAACGTTATTCAACTGGAATGTGTAGCATATCCTGTTATTGACTAACATTGTCAACGTTGAGTCCAATAAAATTCGCGATCAATGTTTATGGACTGGAGGATACGTATCGTGATGGTCATCGTATTCCTGAGGTAGTGGGTCCTCTCTACTATACTAACGGCAAACAGTCACTTCATGTTAATTTACTACTATTAGTCAGTAACCAAACGGATAATCAGCATTATTTATGGACCAAACATTTTTTTCGTTTACTTAGCAGCCAAATAACCCGGCGGAATGGGGCGAAATATTTTTGTCTTTATTATTTTAGAACGCAGGAGCAATTAACTCGACATGTGTCTCATGACTGTAATTTCGTATACACAAAATTGGCGTAATGTAAAGAAAAGACAGAACCGGGGAGTTCTATGCGGAAAACATACTTGCGTTTCGAAACTATCAAAAGCAGATGTTTCTGCCATTCGTAATATATGCAGACTTTGAAGCGCTATTAGCACCGGTAGATACCGCTGAACCCGATCCTGAACAACCGTTTACGATAAAGACGTGTAAACATGAGCCATACTCTTTTAGTTAATATATTAAGTGTGGTGTAAACGATTTGTGGTCCAAATTAGAACTGTATAGGGGGGTTAATGTGGCGGAGATATTTATATGACGAATCGAAAGTGATGTAAAACGGATATATAATGAACATTTCAAAACTATTATTCCAATGTTACCACTAACTGGTGAACAACAGGTGATACATGAACAAAGTCGAAATTGTTATGTATGCGACAAGATTTTTATGGACGATCTTACAAAGCCAAAGGTACGAGATCATTGTCATGTCACTGGTATATATCGTGGTGCAGCGTATTCAAATTGCAATTTAAACTATCAGTTACCAACATTTATCTCAGTTTTTTTCCATAATATCAGTGGTTATGATGTTCACCTGTTTATCAAACAGTTAGCGAGTGAAATTGAAGAAATTAAGGTACTTCGTGTTAATAGTGAAAAATATATAACATTCGGTAAGCAAATATTTGTAGATGAATATGTAAACAGTCGGCATCAGGGAAAGAATACATAAATTTGCGATTCGCCGATAGTTGTAGGTTTATGGCCGCATCGTTAGATACGCTATCTCAAAATTTGTCAGACGAGCAATGTATAGAGGTAAGGAAATATTTTAGTGATGATAATAACTTCACCTTAGTTAGAGAGAAAGGTAGTTTCTATGCTACGTAGACAGTTTTACTGAAATTGAATGATTTACGGTTCCATACTATGACAAATTCTATGATAAAATGCGTGATGCAAATATATCCGATGAAGAATACTGTCGCGCCCTACAGGTATGGGATCACTTTAAGTGTAAACACTACGGTATTATGCTATATATACTTAAAATCAGACTGCTGTTGAATTGACGTGTTTGAAAACTTTGGCTTGTCTGGGCTGTATGGGTTAGAACCGGCACAGTATGTTACTCTACCCGGATTAGCGTGGGATGCATGTTGAAATGTACTAAAGTAGAGCTAGAATTATACTGACATGGATATGTACCACTTTTTAAGAAAGGTATTCGTGGTGGAATGAGTACTTGTATCAAGCGGAGAAGTATTGCTAACAACGAGTTTGTTTCAAATTATGATCCTAATCGTCCTAAAATCTTTTTACAGTATTTAGATGCCACGAATTTATACGGATGAAGTATGCGGCAATATCTGGCTCTTGATGGGTTTATGTGGTTAACTGAAGAAGAAATTCAAAACTTTGATGTACTGAAGATTAATGATGATGCTGATATTGGGTATGTACTATAGGTATACACTATCCACACCAGTTGCATGATGAACACAATGAAATGATCTGCGCACCAACTTACAAGGAGGAGAAGTTAATCCCAAACCTGTGTGATAAGACCAATTATGTTATACATTACCGATATTTAACACAATGTATAGAGCATGGCTTAATTGTTACTCATATTCATAGGGTTTCACGTTTTCGTCAAAGTCCATGGCTAGTACCATACATAGACCTTAACACAGCTCTCCTAAATCAAGCAAAGAACAAATTCGAAAAGGATTTCTTTAAATGTATGAACAATGGTGTATTTGGTAAAACAATGAAGAATGTTGACAAAAGAAGAGTTATCAAGTTATTAACGAATTGGGAAAATAACGGTGTCGTGTCGGTCTAGCACCGTCCTTAGCAAAACCACAATTTTAAAATTCTATTCAATTCACGAACAACCTATTTGCGGTGGAATTATCGAAACAGGTTATTACGTATGACAAACCCGTATATGTCGGATTCAACATTTTGGATCTTTCGAAAATTATAATGCATCGTTTTTTTACGATATCATGCGCAGTCATTACGGTAATAATGTAACACTGCTCTATACAGACCCAGATTCTTTAATTGTCGAGATAACAACTGATGATGTGTATGCCCATATGCGGAATAATGTTGATGAATATGACACATACAACTATCAAAACAGTCTGCATGGTATTACAACGAATACATCCGTCGTCGGAAGTATGAAAGATGAGTATGCAGGGCAAGCGATCCACTGTTTTTATGGTGCTGGATCAAAACCATATTGTCTAAAGCTTGCTGACAACGAAGTCGTTAAGAAAGCTAAATGGAGAAAGTGTTATTCAAAAGTGTTGGAGGGTAGACTACAAAGCTGTTGTCTGATAAAATAATGTGTAAAATGCTTCTGTTTCGATCAACGTTAAGTGATATTTATACAGAAACGTTAAACACAATTGGTTTTAGGTCCCAGGATGACAAACGGTATCGATTACGTGATACATGTTCAACATTGACGTGGGGGCATTGGAGAATTCCCGAATTGGAGAACGTCGATCCGCTGAGCGGTTTACTAGGAGTTGCTAGGCAAATGAATTTGTATGATCCAGAAGAAAAGATAGTTTGGGTACTGACACTTGGTAGTTTAGATATATCTCTCCATAAGGAAACTATAGTAATATTAGTTAACGGTAATCAGCAAACCAAGGTAACATCTCAGTTTGAGTAGTCACTGTAATACCGTTCTTGTGGACTATATTATTATTATTGTAAAATTCTTATCGATGAATATATACAGAATGTACAAAATATTGTGTGATATAAGAATATAACATAATAAACATTTACAGTTTTTATTTAAAAAAGTGTACAGTTTATTGCATTACATATGCTATATAGTATGTATGCATTAGCATAAAGCGCAGTTGAAAAAACTGGTTGCAAAGCAGGAAGAGTGATGTTCATCAAGTTCAATAACGGCTGGATCAAACATTTCTGATGTAATCTGCTTTTTTTCTACCCTTGACATAGACAGAATCTGTTGGTTGAATCAATCGGTTAAGAATTCTTCAAAGTGTGGGCTGGTGTATGCCCTCTTTCCCATTTTATACAGTGCTGGTTATGCATTAACCAAGTAGCTGAACGCGACTCTCTACATCTAACGTATGCCAGGGTAGGGTGATTTAAAATATAGTGAGCAATTTGTTTTCCATTAAAAATTGCGAGTTCTTTCGGTATAATAGCTTTTGAAACTTTAAACCCTTGTACATCAACCATGACGGTCATTGTATTACAATTGTCGTACTGCTTTGGTTAACGCGTTGTACGTAACTAAACGGTCATGGAGTATAACACAGTATGCGGCCGTATTGGCGGGTATGTCGGATGATGTTTCGAATCCTGCACGAAGAACTACAGTTTTAGAGTGTAATGCCTCTTTTTGATTTGAGCAATCTACCACTATCAATGGTGCAGCTGACGTAAATTGCGTAGGAGTGAGTAATGGTTGACCATCTCTTTGATAATATGACATTTGGACATTTCATACAACGTAGCAAAGCAATTGTTATCATAATTAACGTTTAAATTGTCATACGGATATCTGTCCGTGTTCAGAAACATCCGAATATTATTTAGTGCACATTTACCGAATCTGCTCATATTTTGCAGAACATTATTCTCTCGCCCAGTTTGAAATCCTATAATAATGTATCTAGGTGTTTCTATACTAGTAGATGTTTTGATTGCCTATGTATGCTTATCTGTTGCTAGAACGGCGGGATATATTTGAGTTTTCCAACTTCTAAATGCGACTGGAGTATTTACATTTTTATTAATGTACTTGGTTAACGTCAATTCCTCCGCTAATGCTGGAATGATATGCGGAACTTTCCAATATATTTTATCTATATTAACTTTTAATGCTACATCAGCAGTTGTAATTACTACGTCGTTTTCAGCATTACTGCGAATTAAAACCAGTTCTTGTCTAATGTTCAAAATCACCTTATTGTAGTCTTCAGCAAAGCCGAGTAGCTGTCGCAAAAATATACAAACATTAAAATACCCTTGTGCATTTGTTAGTGTGTTGTTTGACGTAGGAAACCAACCCGCATTTTCATAACGAGCGAGATCATTAGACGCGAATGATACCAATCCTTTCATTGTTGACGTTAATCCTATTTTAGTTACGGAATCTACCACTATTCCATTCATTTCGCATCGAATTTCACTGAATAAGAATGCGATATGCGGAACTTTCCAATATATTTATCTATATTAACTTTTAATGCCACATCATGTAATTATGCGTCGTTCAGCATTACTGCGAATTAAAACCAGTTCTTGTCTAATGTTCAAAATCACCTTATTGTATCTTCAGACCGGTAGCTGTCGCAAAATATACAAACATTAAAATACCCTTTGCATTTGTTAGTGTTGTTTGACGTAGGAAACCAACGCATTTAACGAGATCATGACGCAATGATACCAATCCTTTCATTGTTGACGTTAATCCTATTTTAGTTACGGAATCTACCACTATTCCATTCATTTCGCATCGAATTTCACTGAATAAGAATGCGATACCATTATTAACAAATCATCCTGCTTCAACAATCTTCCCTCTACGTAGACATAGCTTTCTGATGGTAAAGTGCACATGTCTTCTTGAATGGGTATCCTGATTTCGTCATTGTTTCCAAATCTCGTAGTATATGGCTGATGAGCGTGGAGTTCGGAATTTACTATCGCATTATTAACAACTTTTTCGTTAACGTTTAATATACTCATTGTAGTACTGTAAAACCGAGACTTTTTGAGAATGCTTTTTTTTGCGCTGTCAATGCTTTGATCGCTGAAAGATTGCTGACTCTTGCGTTTCCACGCTTCAATCTTTTATAGTGCACCTTGCTCTAGTTACATGCACATGTATTATACCGCGTCACCATATTTTCTTTAAATGTAGTCCTATCGTTATGACTTCCCCGTTAAAATTGATGAGATCTCCGTCTTGGTCTACTATTTTAAGTATTATTGTTGAAATGGTAGATGTATTGATAGGTAAATAGATGACATGTTGAGATTCAATTATTTTATATCCAGCTGGTACACTGAAGAATTGATGAATTATGTGTGATGACTCGCCATTTTAAAACTGCCACTTGTTATATTACACTCGATAATTAAGAGTTAATTTTGATAATGCTATAGGATTATCGAGTTATGCACTTTTTACTTTGGTAACAGTCTTGTTAAATCCCAGCATAGGTCCAATCGAATTTTCTACATTGAATTTAATGTCATGGGTTGCTCTCATATTTGCTTTCATACTATTATTATTCGCTCGTAAAGTAATACATCCTCTTAATTCCTTCACTGCCTCGTTAATATATTTATTCAAATCCGTAATTTCGTATGATCTTGGCGGTATTATAATTCTCTCTTTTCCAAATACAAGTTTGTTATTCTTTGAAGTAACGTTTTGTATAGTATTGAAAGATTCAAAACTAGTCAGCCCCATTACATATTCCACCTCATTATCAATAAAAATCGGTGGATTAAAGGTGGCTTGCAAGATAGAGTTTTAACCGGTAAATGTAAATGTGTACGACATTACGATCACGTAACGACTACTGTCAATCAGAACGAACAGTCATATAAAAATCGTAGGACCAAATCACCACTGTTGTTTGTGTTTAAGTGTTGCACCTTGGTCAAGCTATAATCAATTATGTTTTTGCTACCATGACTTTTAAAATAGTGGAGTAATTCAAAGGATGGTTTAATATGCCCTATGCTATCAAAATATGTAATATGTCTCTTACGCTGTCCAGTGTGTTCCCATGTTATTTTTATCGTCCAGATTGACGATACCACATTCATTTGTATGGATCCGTGTAGGTAAATTATCGCGCATATATATTCCTCTAAAGTAGGGGATCTTTAATTGCTCAACAAATTTTGATAGATCAATATTACTTAAGGCGTCGTAGGTAGCTTCAGTGGGAGTTTTTGCATACGTTGTAAATTATGCTAAACGTCGTTTATATGTTTTATATATAAACCTTTTCCTAAGCTGCTGTCCATTGCTTGATTGTGTCGTTTGGTTTCTTCTAACGTTTTTGTCTTACTGTTATACCGTGAGCTAATCTTCATCAGATACTGACACTCCACATAAACTAGTTTTATGCATATGATTGTATATATATATATATTTTTTATTATATGATTATATATATATATATATATATATTATATATATATTTATTTATATATATATATATATAATATAACAGCATCAAACGCTTGGTAGTACTATGATGGGTGACATCCGTTTCATTCCACAAGATACAGAATTACCTATCAAAATTATGACATTCACTTAAGGTAACCTGTTACTTTAAACATATGTCGTGATTTACTTATAAATATGTACTGGATGTAAACGATGGTATAATCGTTGGTCCATCAGGTTGCGGAAAAATAAATGTTATGATATACTTATTAACAACATCCAAATGGTTATATACGTATTATGAAAATATATAGTAGGTAATCAAATCATTATACACAACCAAATACCATACCTGAATATCAAATTTAATGGAACCCATAAAAGTAGTCGGGTATTTTGAATACAGTGCAAATAGTGATGTTATATCCCCTGGTGGTTCCCGTAAAAATTCCATAACGATTTTTGATGATGTAGCGTGTCATAAACAAAATGAAATAAGAGATCATTTCTGTATTGGCAGACATCGAAACAATGATTGATTCTATCTGTGTCAAACTTATTCTTCAATTCCAAAACAGCGTATACGTGATAATGTAAATTTACTTATTATATGTCATTTGATAGACTTAAAAACTTGTTTCTGTTGCTGGCGTGACAAATTCGGATTTCTTGTGATTGATAAAGAAAGTGACGTTAATGCAGGTCGTTACCGTAAAAGATTTGACTGTTTCATTGCATTATAGATATTGCAGTAGTACGGTATCCATGCAGTCGTAATGGAGGAGCGCTTAGTACAAGACATTTTACGTGCTCGCAAGAGTGTGCGGCAAAAATATGCTAATTTCAAAGAAGACACTACACAGAAAGTGCAATGGAAGCACACTTTAAACCAATCACACAACCATTAACACAATTGATTACTAAACAAGATGGTTCTCCCATCAAAGCAGAACCCCGTACTCCAGAAGTAGAAAAAACTGAAACCATTGCACAGGTAAATGAAATTCATACGCCTAAAGGAATGGATTACATAAGGTTCCATGTACTCTTATTCCTGACACCATACCACGACCTGTACAGGAAACTGTGATTGATGATACCACTGACGACGAGGTGAAAATTCCTACTTTACAACAATTAAAAGCAGAACTGTCAGCTACTGGATCGCAACCCGCCTTTGAAGAGTATCTTAATCAGTATGAAGGATTAGCGAAATACTATGTCGAAGGTATACTTACAGATACAGAAGACGAATCTGACTTGACATATGGTGTAAATTTTGTTCTGGAAGCAGAGAAATTTGTTATTGGCGATGCTGAACTAGACTGTATGGGAGAAAATTTTCGTATCGCTCTTCCTGATAGATCACCCTTAGACTATGAGGGCACACCGGGATTATATGAACTACTCTTTAAAAAAGTGCCTACGGGATTCAACAAATGTGATCTACAGCAATATAATGACATTTTGCGTCGTACAAATGCCCCGACGTAATTACAACCCTGATGACCAAATCAGAGGAGATAATAGTAAGAAATACACTGAGATCATTAGACCATTACTTCAACCTAGAAAACGTTCTGCTACTTCATCACTTGCACCCTCAGCCACCAGGTCTCGAACAACTTCTGTCTAAAAAAGGAGGTGGGATGCAACTGTTGCGTTACAATAACGAATCTGTTGAGTTTGTACCTTGGAATAATCCGAATAAAGTAGATTGGTTAAGGGAATTATTAGGATCAATGTTAGCAGGAAACACTAGTAATCACAACGAAATAATATATATATATATATATATATATATATATATATAATTGACGAACTACGTAACGCAAAAGTAATAAAGTAACATCTCTTGTTATAAACCTATTATTATACTCACTTCGTTTCATTGTTACGACTATTACTAAAGATATGCATGTCCATCAGTAATGCCAATAGATAAATTTGGTGGACACCTTCATCATCAAATGACAATAGATAAATTTGCCACGCACAGTGATGACACGAAACCAGGTGATGTATATTACGAAACTTATTTTACCTTGCAAGGTTTATTGCATACGAAGACAGTAGATATTCCATTGGGTGCAGATGAAAAATATTTGTTTCCTTATGCAGAGTGCACAATAACACATTGTATGTGGTCACCTCACATTCTTCATCTTCAAGCGGATGATCTACTGTATACGACGCCTCTGTATATAATTAATCGAACTATTCGTAAGGAAGCTGTGATTCAACCTATAATACCAGAAGGTGTCGAATTTACGAAAGAACAATCATTCATCATAGAGATTCTATTAAAATCCAAAGCAAAAATGAGTAAAGCTGATGTTGTTAAAGAACTGCACAAACCAGCAAGGAGAAATTTTTCACGGCGTTGTGTAGTACTCAAAGGGTTAAATGATCTATTTCAAGCCGATTTAGTGGAAACGATCCCATATGCTCGAGTGAATAAAGGATTTCGATACATTTTAGTGATAGTAAATGATTCTCTAAATATGTCTGGGCATTCCCCATCAAACGCAAGAATCGTAAACTAGTTGCAGACGTAATGGATAAACTTCTGTCTGGTTTGCAAAGAACGCCTACACATAACCAAACTGATATGGGAACAGAATTTTATAATGTGGAATTTAAAAAAGTAATGAAAAAGTTCCATATCAATCATTATAGTAGTTATTCCACTTTGAAAAGTAGTATAGTGGAACTTGTAAATCGCTCTCTTAAAACAATAATGTGGAAAACATTCAGTATGCAAGGATCCTACAAGTGGTTAGCAATATTACCTCGTATTGTTGCCGATTATAATTCCAGAAAGCATAGAAGAATAGGGTACAAACCGGTAGATGTAACGGAAAATAATGTTGCAGATATTTTGAACCATTTAAAATGTCATAAATTTCTTGATACTAAGACACCTAAATTTCGAGTGGGGGATTATGTGCGCATTAGCAAATATAGAAGCATATTCTCTAAGGGTTACACACCTAATTGGAGTTACGAAGTCTTTCAAATATCAACAGTAAAACGTTCAAGCCCAATCACCTACACTTTACGCGATAGTCGTGACGAAGAGATTCAAGGCCGGTTATATGAGCCGGAACTTCAAAGTGTTAAACATCCTGACATTCACCTAGTTGAACGTGTAATCCGACGTCAAGGGAACAAATCTCTCGTTAAGTGACTGGGTTGGGTAATTCTCACAATTCCTGGATTTCCAACAAAGATATTATATAATACGTTGTGTACGCTTACTTCTATATGTTGTACTATTATTATGCAATAAATGATTTTTTCATTTTAAATGTTTTATTTATGTTAACATATATACATATAACACTACATACTACTAAAGCGTTTGACAAACACACACTGACGGTGCTGATTTTCGAGGATTGGTGAGATTATAGTATCACAGTCTTCTATTCTTTTTTTAAATCGGGCAGAATCTCTAGCTAATCGTTCCCATTCACCTTTTCCTGCCTGCCTATGCGCCACGTTCCATGCTATTATACAGTGTACTACGTTTTTGGACTCATTAATGCACACCTTCTTCACTTGGCGAGTCGTCATCTAATGACTCATAATTTTGTAAATACCATTCTATTTCGTGTACCAATTGCTCCAAAGATGAAATAAGTTCTTCTATTAATCGATTCATACAACAAATGCACATTACACCAGCATCATGCGTTTGCAAGTATTTCTCACAAAGACGTATTCCTCCCCTATACTTATTAACTAAATTATCTAGTCATCACTAAACCTACCCATCCATACACTTTTTCATGTTCAGCATCAAATTCTAATGATTGAAATTGACATATTAGTCTTTGCACTGCACTAGCACAGTCCACAGCTTTAGGCCACTACTCTGCACCATAACACATCCACATATTGACTAACATATATACATATCCCTGTTCTCTATATGCTCGTTACCCCCCACTTTCTACTTTTCCTCTTTGGCAACTTCTACATCAATATTCAGTTTTTCCTTGGCAAATTCAAGAATTTCCATAAAACATACTATATTGGGATCGAACATATCCTGCAATGGTGCTATTAACCTACCTATGTCAAGCTCAGACATTTCCGCTGCTGCATTTATTATTTCATTATAAAATAATGAAAAGTTCATAGTAGGTATTAGATCCAATCGATAACTTATTATGTTAAGAAGTCTACATAACTGTTCTATAGACTCCCATCCTAAATAGATTTCTGATTCTTCACAATCATTGATGCGAATAACTTTCTTCTTGTTAATAGTCTCATACGATACAGTTTTCGAGCCCATCTTTGTAGGTAGCCATGGTCCTTCCGCTGAGTAGAAATAATTTGCAATTAATCCCTGATGGTCCATAAGTAAATGCCATTCCTTCTTATCAAATGTCACTCCACTACTCTTAAATCCACCAAGTTTCACGATTGCTTCAAAATTGCATCGAGGTGACAGACCGACACTAACATACTTCGACTTACTTTTGTTTATGTAATACTGCACATTATTAATTAAAATATCACGACACTCACTTGAATTTATAGTACTGGAAATCTTCGCCTCTTCTACCGCTTGACGTAAGATGTTCTCCATTATGTACGATACTGACTTCACATGCACTCCCTCTGTATTTATATCCCACATTCCCCTCTCTTTTTTACGTGCACGGTCAGTGACGTGACCTCGACATTATTAACACATATTACTACAATGATCTTAACAGCTTCACTGTTCTAAGGTTACCTGTCAATACTGGAGGATCCACTGCTGTTTTCTGTCAATAATTTGGTTAAGGTTAGCACTCCTTCCTCTTCAATACAAAACCGAGGTCACCTCCTTCTTACACGAATTTACCTATGCCTCCACAAAGTCCTTTTTTGGTTAAAAAGGAGGGATAACACGTACACTATTATACAGTTTCCACGATATTCATTGTGCCAGCTACCCCTGTTCAAGACGATTGGAATGCACCTGAAGTCTACCAACCATTATCACTACTTAATCTTAGGACACGAGTATGTAACCTTATACCTAACTGGGTAAAATTTGAAAAAAAAAAGAATTACTACCACCTACTACAGTAACAGTGCTTCGGAATCAATATGAAGATGTAAAGTGGGAATCGGCATGGTTCGACACCTTGGGCAAGCGAATCTACGATCACGTCTCTTGCAGTAGTTTGAAATATTACTCTCACATAATCGCCCTGTACATTCGCTACCATCTGGTTGGTGTTATGTATTTATGCCATGCATGCTACTCCACGTTGCAACCACGACATTACCGTGCGGTTCACCACCACACCCATATGGAGAAATGGGCAATTTTTTACCACATATCACATGACGAATACTGGTGCTCATCATATAGAGCACCCCTAACCACATTATATGATGTATATGACGATGACTCGTGTTACCTGTGTGACGAAGTCTGTTACGTAGACTATTAATATTTTTTGCTATGTATTGTATGTAATAGATTATTTTATGTCATTCGATTACTTTCTTCAGCAGTTAAAACCTGTGCGACGTGCCACCCAACTTTTATTATCCTCAGTATTACAATTGTTTCGATAAACGCTTACTAACGTATCGAACCTGGTCTGGAGCTCAATTTCCTTCATCACTTGCTGCGGCAGGGTTCATTTCCACATCTGCAGACGACACGTTTGAATGCTTCCTGTGTGGGGTTAGAATAAACCGATGGCGACCATCTGACAATCCGCTACAGGAGCATCTCCGATGGGCGCCACACTGCACGTATGCTCAGTTACACCACGTCCACGCAGATGTAATAAAACGGAAGTGGAAAGAACTTTTTGCACTTGTACTAAATCAAAATGTTTTATTCCTAGAGAAAATCATATTTCTGAATAATACAATTGTACATGTCCTTGTTTATACAGGAAATAAATATATTAATATATAGTTTTCTTTTATTTTGTTTCTAGAGTGTGTATCAGCTAAGCGTAAAGTAAGGTGAATAGATAGGATACACAGGTAGCGTTCAGTGCGTGGTCATCACAAATGACCTTACTAATGTATGAGATGACTGACCTTGGTATTGTGTAAGCTTTTGGGACCTCGAGGAAGTAGGGCATACGAGTGGCCTTCATAGTTTGTGAACTTGGTAAAGTAGGCCACTGTTGTATAACCTTGGGCGTGTGGGGTTTTGTGAAAGTAGGCCAGATACTGCAATTGTGCAACCTTGGTCAGGTGGTAGCCTTGATAAAGTGGTAACCTTGGAAATGTGGGACCTTGGAAATGTGGTGTATTCCAGAAGTCTCCAAACTTACCTATTGCAATTAAATTTGTATATTAACTATCGTCTAAGTAGCAATTCTGGTTTTCAACCAATTTAGTCAAGTTTAAAACGTATACAATTCATATCGCAGAATTGTATAATACAATGGAATTGTTGGGGTGTAGTACACATTCAAAATGAACTAAAATTGCTAACCCAAAAGTACAATCCAGAATGTGCTGTGTTGCACTTCAGAAAACACACCTTAAGCATGTGAATAAATACACTATAAAATGTTTCGGCATAGTTAGAAAAGACTTCAACTCACCTGAAAGGGCATGTGGTGGAGTAGCGTTCACAATCCGTCAAGTTACTCCCTACAAAGAAGTTAAAATCAATACAGCATATCAAGCTATTGCAATAAACTCGAAATTAGTGGAGGTTTTATAACATGTAACGTTTATCTTTCTAACACAAGGTACTGTGTTGGAGAAATAGGCTGTATCTTGAATCAACTGCATTCGCCTCTTATCCTCGTACATGATTTCAACTGTCACAATGTTGTTTGGGGTTTTCCAACAAACCATGCTCGAGGTAAAGAGATGCTATAATTAATTGAAGACAACAACCTCTGTATTTTAAACAACGAATCGCCTACGTTCTTTAATATAAGACCGGGAACATTCGACTCCATTGATCTGACAATATCCTCTTCTACTATACACGCAAATCTCAAATGGGAAGTCGAGAACGACCTGCACAATAGCATTTCCCGATAATTATTACAAACCGAGGCAAGAACCCAGCCGTTAAATCCCTTGCTAAGTTCAAAATCCAGCAAGCCAATTGGAAATGTTTCACTGAACAGCTTATTCCACCATGCGATAGTAGCTTAAACTTTGCGAGTCCGACTAACGCAATAATAAAAGCCGCGGAAGCCAATATACCAAAATCTAAATCTGCTATCACTAAAATAGTTCCCTGGTGGTCAGTTGAAATAAAAGAGAAAATCTCAGTAAAGAAAAAAACTTTAAATAGATTTCGACGTAGTCCTACCATGAAAATCTCATTAACTTTAAAAAATATATAGCTGTTTGTCGTCGAAAAATTCTTGAAGCACAAAGAAAATCGTGGCAACGCTACATATCTACAATTACACCGGATGTTACCTCAGATGAAACATGGAAAAAGATTGGAGTAATACCTGGTAAATGGACGTAATTATCCAATATTCCTACGGAGACTTGACGAGGTAGTAACAAATAACCTGCAGGAGATTTCAAATCTCCTACCAACTCAATTATACCAACCCAGCAGCTTCTGGAAATTATACTGTCTCATTTATGGAAATAAAAGCTAACTTGGAAGCAACGAAAATCGATTTTGAAACTAAGTAAAACCTAGACTACAACTTACCTTTTACGCTTGAAGAACTAGAAACCACACTCGGACATGACATGACAGCATTCATAACCAGATGCTCCACCATTGCAGTCCTGAACTGAAAAAAAGTATAGTAAACTTATTGTTTAGGAAAATTACTGGAAAGAATGATAAATGAGAGGCTTCAATCATTCCTGGAAAAAACAGAAAACTAGTTTCATACCAGTCAGGATTTCGGAAAGGCCGATCAACAATTGATCACTTGGTTAAAATAAGTGAAAAAATCTTAAAGGTATTTGACAATGGCAGTGTTTTTCGATATAAAGAGGGCCTACGATACGGCATGGAGGAATAGAATCCCGACAAATATGCATAAATACAACGTACGGGGTAACCTTCCCAAGTTTGTACAATTATTCCTAGCAGATCGAAAGTGTATTGTCAAGTGACGTTCACTCAAAAGAATATGCATTAGACAACGGTGTACCTCAAGGTTCAACACTGAGCTGTGGCCTGTTTGCTATTGCTATTAATGAAATAGCGAGAGACGTGGAAGTGGTTGATAGAAGCCTTTACGTTGACGATCTAATGATCTGCCATGCTGACAAGAAAATAGGCAATATAACCCGCAAACACGTGGGAATCAATCAAATAACACATAATATAAATAAAACAGGTTTTTTCCTCTCTGAGGAGAAAACAAAAACCGTGCATTTTTGTAGACTCCGCAAACCACACTATGACTGTACAGGGTGGTTTTTTTTCGTTAATATTATAGGGTATAGGCTAAACGGTAAGAGATACAAAAAAAACTAAGATACGTGTCCCGTTCTCTTTTTTAGTGTTTAGTTTAATGGCGCAATCGGATCTACGCTAACTAAATTGGTTTCGAAGGTACAGAGTGCTTCTCAAAATCTGCCAGTTTTTATTGTCTCTTATGACTCGGTTATTTATGAAGATAAAACAAAGCTTTGGATACGAAAGCAGTGATACATTGTTGCGTCAACTAGACAAGATTCAGAACCTCGCTGTAAGGTACTCCCTTGAAGCTTTTCCTACAAGCCCCATCGGTGTCCTCCAAGCTGAATCTAATATCCTTCTACTGAACATCCGTCGGAAACAACTGATAGTAAATTACTACCTCAAAGTTATATCACAGATCGAACATTCAAATCGCCCTCTATTAACACAAAATATCGAGAACGCTTGCTTGCAGAGATGTAGATCACTGGGAGTAAGAGCGAAAGAGGCCCTGGAAGGCCTCGGTTTGACAGAGCAAAACCTAATAAACCTGCCGAAAGAGACACGACAAGCGATAGTAAAGAAATTGGTTTGGGAGTGGTGAGGAAAGCAGTGGATGACATCAAATCTTGTATTAAAGAAAATTAAACCAAACCTGGGGCCATTGTTCTAAATTAAAGGAAAACGCTTCAAACTTATCAAGATTTATAGGCTTCGATTGGGGCACACTGCATATATACATGAATACCTGTTGACAGGTAAGAATCCTCCCTCTGTGACATGTGTCAAACAAATATATCGATAAAACCCATTCTCTGTGTCTGCCCACAGTATATAGCCGAACGTAACCAGTTTAAAATTAGCAAAAGATGGGAAGAAAACCTATCTAACGAAAACCAATGCAGTAACACTATTGACCTCTTGCAAAAAGTGGGACTACTGGACAAACGATAACCATCCTAGGACGTTAACTAGACGATGATGTTTTTACCTCTTATTAAAAAAGTAATAATAATAATACCTGGGGGTTGGACTATCTACTAGGAGCGTCCCCAGGTGGCGGATAGGGGAATGACCTTGCAAATTATCGTAAGTGATGCAAGGCCAACATCGAAATATGAGCTCGTGGCGGTAAACCTCACTGTTAGCTCTAGAGAATACGGTGTCGCGGACCAGTTAACGTAGGGTCTCGTGTCTAACGAGGACAGAGATGGAAACCCTGCGCCCCCTTAACTGGAAGTACACTTTTCTTATACTAGTCTTAAATGACCTCCCTATCTTTAACTTCTTTCTCTCGGAGCACCCTTGCTCCGACTCTTGTTCTCTTCAGTCTTCCTGCAAAAGCTGCGAGACCTTTTCTTTTCTCTACCGTTCCCAGGACATGCGCCGTCAAAAGCGTATACGGGTGTGGCTAGCCTGGTGTCCTGGCTGGGGGCGGCTGAGCGCTAGCCGTCTCCCAATACCGCAACCGAAAGGATTGTGCGAGGGGATGTCTGAGCGTGGCCAAGGGGAAGCCTGGTCGCTAGCGATGAAACGCCTGTGTCACTTCTAACTCACTTTTGATAATAATAATACACCTCATACAGATTGTCCACATCAAGGTCAATAGGTTTCAAGGTCAAGGTAATCGTACACATTGCCTGCATCGAAGTATATTCGTCAAGGTCATCATTGTGTCTACGTCCAAGTACATGGTTTTTCAAGATCAAGGTCGCTCGCATTGCCTACCTATCTTTCAAGGTCATTGTAGACATTACCTGCATACACGGTCACATTACCTATGTCAAGGTTTTCAAAGGGCCGACTGTACATGCTACCTGAATATATTCTTCAAGGTATGGGGTTCATATTTCCTACGTCGAATTCAACGCTTTTCAAGGTCACGTTTTCTGCATTAAGGACTTTAAGGTCAGGAAATGTTCAAGTTCACCAAGCAATTCTCGGAATTTGGCTGAGTCAAGGTCATGTGTTACAGGAAATTTTCAAGGGCACCAAGTTGGATAAGTCATTTGTTCATTTGATGGGAAATTTCAAGCCCACGTGATGGGAAATGCTTAAAGTCACGCAATTAGTTCATTGACCTCTGAAGTAGGTCCCTAAAATTCCATGACTCATGTGTCTGGGCTTTACGTGGGTCAAAGGCGAGCTACTCCATAGTGCTCAAGATCACCATGCAATTCCTTGCCGAGTCGAGGTGTTAATTCATTTATTACAATTCTTAAGGTCAGGGGTATTAAATGGATTTTTTAAGCTCATTGTAGATGCATGGGATTCTTAGATGTTCTTCAAGGTCACGAACATTCGCAGATAACAATTGATATGTGGGAGGAGTTAGTTATTACAATTATTCTCAAGGTCACCTGCTGAGGTATCGTATTACAAATAGTTGTCTATACTAAAAGTCAAAGTTCATTGACCTTTTCAAGGTCATCGATTTCAAGGTTACAGCACCCAGCAAAGTTCATTGACCTCTGCAGTTCAGGTCAAAAATGGCTTTGCGCAGGATATTCCAAACACGTCAAGCTCAAAGGTGATTAAAAGTTCTTGTATTGACTAAATTGTAATAAATGGATTATGCTTTCGTGGGCTCAGTATTATCCCAAACCACGAAGGTAGTTTTCCTAAGAACCGAATCAGGTTCCAAAGACAGATAGCCGTTTCCCAAGGTCACAACTTTGAGAGAAGAATAAAGGCTATCCATTATTCTGACTGAGTTAGGCTCATAATTCCTAAAAAGAAATTGTTATCTAGATACCTCCACCATTTCAGGCTCAATTCTGAAAAATCAGTTTTCAAGAACAAAGGTGGTCCATTGTTCAAACCTACACTTCAAGGTCAAAGTCAAGATCACGCCTCTGAGACAAAAGAACAAAGGCCATCCATTGTTCTGACCGAGTTAGGGTCATAATTCTTAAAAATAGATTGTTATCCAGCTACCCCCACCATTTCAGGCTCAATTCTGAGAAATCAATTTTCAAAAACAAAGGCGATCAATTGTTCAAGCCAACGCTTCAAGGTAAAGTTGTTTCGCTCAAGGCCATCATACAGATTGCCTACGTATATTCCTCAAGGTCACTAAGCCATTCTTGGCTGAGCTAAGGTATAAATTTTTATAAATCAATTCTCAGGGGTATTAAACAGTCTTTTCAAGGCGTGGGATTCTACCTTTTAGAGTCACCCAAGCAATTCTTGGCTGAGTCAAGACGTTAATTCTCAAGGTTGGGGTATCATACAGGTTGTCATTGTCTATGCTAACATATGAGTACAAGTTCATATATATTGGCTAAATTGTAATAAAAAGTGTATGCTTACTACGGTATGTGGATTCATAATACTACTGTCCTAAACCATCAGGATTAGGTAGTTTCCCCGAGAACCTAATCCGGTTCCCAAAGACAGATAGCCGTTTCCCAAAACCGGGAAGCCGTTTCCCAAACAGATAGCTGTTACCCAACACAGGTAGCCGTTTCTCAGCCGATTGGACGCTGCATGTTGGTGATTAAGCTTAGGATTGGCTGAGTCATGTGCCTGCGATTTTCAAGGTCATTAGACCGATTCTGGATCACTCTGAAGTTAGTTACGGTCAAAGGACAGCAGCATCATGGTCAAGGAAGTCTGCACCATTCTGAAGTTAGTCTAGGTCAAAGGGCAGCAGCATCAAGGTCAAGGAGGTCTAGAGCACTTTAATGTTAGTCAAGGTCAAATTTAAAAATAGAAATTAGGTCAGTAGCATCAACGCAAAAGAAGTCAGAGCTCGATTCTGGACCACATTATACGAATGTCTGTGTTGAAGTTAGGTTAGGCTGTTCAAGCAATTTGGCAGAGTCAAGGTGTTAGTTCTTAGAAATCAACCTGCAGATCATAGGTCGATTCTGAAAAAAAAATTATTGCTGGTAAATGTTGTCTTAAAATCCAATTATATGTATTAGATTTAAGAAACGGTATTGTATAATTAAAAAATAATGACTTTAAGTGTTGTGAATATGGTGTTCTTTTTCGTGTAAGTTAAAGAGACATAGATTTCACCAGTTACCCCCACCATTTGCTTCATATTTCAAGGTCACGCTATATTACAATTCAGAGAAATCTAAAAAAAATAATTTTCAAGGTCCCAATCCTGTCCGATCCTGTCCGATCTTATCCGATATTTTAAGACTGAATGCAACTGATGCATCTATATAAGGAGAGTGCAACCATGATGACTAATTTTACGGTACACCTAAAGTTCTGTGGAAAAGTACCAAGAAAAACTCACCATAACAAGACCAGCCCTAATTAGAGCCATCGTAGAGGAACAGTTTACAGAAGATACGATTGACAAAACACACGTAGCCAACACACTAAAGAAAATTAAGCATAAAATTAAAACAATATTATATAATGTATGGGAAAATGAGTGGAAAGAAGCGACAACACAATTGCAAAAAATAAAGAAATCTGTAAAACCATGGAATGATGACAATCTATTAACCACAAGTAGCTTTGACAAGAGTCCGAATTAGCCACACAAATCTAACCCACCTAAGCTTATTAGGTAAATCTAGGAAAAATGTGTGCAATACATGTAAAGACACAATAACGGTGGACCATATTGCAAGAAACTGTACAAGATACAGCACTATACGAAAAAACTTGGGAGTAAGACGCACACTAGAAGAAATTCTATCAGGCGATAAAGAAAACGTACAGAAGTTAATAAACTTTCTACATGAAACAGACCTCATCACAAAGCTGTAAGATAAGCAATATGCGATAATAATTGATTGATTATTTAAGGATATCAAAGGCCAATGACCTAAGCAGTCGAGCCAAGGGAAAGAATAATAATACATTTAAACCCGTAAAAGTGGATATACACATTAATAATGTACTACATAACAGTGGTATTATCAATAGAGTCATCATTATAACCACACTTAAAAATTCTAAATGTAACAAACTAAAACACTACGTATACAAACAAAAAAAGACGATTAATACTTACTGAAAGAAATTAAAATCACAGGGTTATGTATTTGTATCTCTCCAATCAGTACTAAGAAA
Source organism: Vesta saturnalis (assembly GCA_036346205.1). Classification (NCBI taxonomy): domain Eukaryota; kingdom Metazoa; phylum Arthropoda; class Insecta; order Coleoptera; family Lampyridae; genus Vesta; species Vesta saturnalis. The sequence continues at coordinate 184,444 of JARFJB010001942.1, forward strand.
TTTAATTACACTATAAAAACCATTGCTGATAAGATGTTTCTTGAATAAAAATTTGAATTTGTTAAGTGTCTTATTTTTCATGTAGTCTGGTAATTAGAAGATTTCCAGAATTAGAAGATTTTTTGTATATTGATAAATGTTCAGATGTTTCGTTATTACAGTTGATGATACTTTTTCAATTTTATTTAGTCCAAAACAAATTCCAGTGTATAAATAGGGATTAAATTAAACATTCTGGGAAAAAATTTTAGAGACAGTCGATAACTTATGTGAAGCTCGTATTGTGAGTTATTCAGATTTACTCATGTCAGCACAAGGGTTATATTCCGATATATCTTTACAGTGGTTTAGAAATGCGAACATACAATTGGTACTTGGTCAGATGTAGTTCACTTATTTAAAAGAGATTTTTGCCTTTTGATTATGAGCATGATTTTTTGTCAGAAATCCAGCAACGTACTCAAGGTGTAGAGGAGAATGTTATAACGTATATTATTCCAGTTCACGCACTTTTTAGAAGATTACCTACCCCTAAGTCTGAAACTGAAACTATTTCACAAATTCCAAGATATTTAAATTCATATTTTGTATCCCATATTGGTATTAAAAAAATTTAGTCCATTAATGAATTAAGTGAATTGTCACCTCCCCTTGCAGAAAATTTTTTACTATTTGTAATGAAGATTTAGTAGCCACATATCTGTGCTGCTTTCCATGGTTCGAGCATAGATTACGTTTACCCATTATTGAAAAGTGCTGGAAGTTACCTTACCTAATGTTTTGTCTTATCGTATCGTCAAGAAATGAAGTTTTTAACAGCAATTCGTTCGGATATAACGCATTAACTTATTTTGAGCATATAACAAGCAAGTATAATATCCTTTTTAGTGCAAATTGCGTTTTTATTAAGTGAACAAATTAGATAAATAGACTACGCACATTAAAGTTACCTAACCTAATATTGTTTTGAAAGTTTTAATCCTGCTGTAATGAAAAGAAAGTAGCCGACTTCGGTTAATGTTCTTTAGGATAAAAACGTTTGAGTGCATAATCGCAGTAGTGTTTTGTTGACATAGGTCAATATAAACTTTGTTATTATATTAAAGCTATAGTGTCAATTACCTTTCATTTTGAAATAATTCTACGTAAAGATCGATTTTATGTTTAGATTATTTATCAATTAATCTATCTACTATCGTAAAGCTTTGTGAAAAGTTAAGCACTATTTTATTTGCTTGAACGCTGAAATTAATCAGCAGATATTATTTTGTTTTATTAAATATACAGATAAATGTTGTGTTGTTTACTAAGATTACATGTGGTATTAAAATACGATTTTCAATTTTTTTTGTTGTTTTTAATTATTTAACCTACAAAGTGAGTGGCGCCTAAAGACTTATATATCTGAATTATGGCTACGAATATATCTCTAACTCACTTACGGTTGGACAAAGGAAAGAGTTCTCTACAGCAAGTGTCGTAAGGTATTGAGCTAGGCCATGAAGTAAACTTATCATTTTTTTATATAATCGAACATTTCTATTTTTAAGTTGGCTTGCCAGAGAAAGTAATATTTTATTTGTTATAACACGCATACAGACATCAGCGCACACGCACACAAAATCATGCAGTCACCACACGCAGACGTACAGAAACACACAGATAGAGATATAGAGGTATAAATGTGTGTTAGTGTGTGTGTGTGTGTGTATGTGTTGTGTGTGTTATGTGTGTATTGTGTTTATATATATATATATATATATATATATATAAACACATACATTGTGTGTGTTGTGTGTTGTTTATGTATGTGTTTATATATATATATATATATATATATATATATATATATATATATATATATATATATATATATATTAGTGTGTGTGTTTGTGTTTGTGTGTGTGTTTGTGTTTGTGTGTGTGTGTGTGTGTGTGTGTGTGCGTGTGTGTGTGTGTGCGCGTGTGTGTGTGTGAGTAGAGAGAGAGAGACAAACATGAACAGGTTTCTGTTGAAGAATGATAGGTTGTTGTCTATGCTAAAAGGTAGATCAAGGATAAGTCGTTCTTGTATTGGCTAAATTGAGTCAAGTTATTCAAAGTGCAACAGTTCTTTCATTGGCTCTTTGTGTGTATCTGCATATCCGCGTATCTATGTATCTATTTTTTGGTGTTTGCGACGTTTTTTTGACATTTTTGGCATTTTTCGAGGCTTTTGACCTGTTTTTCAATGTGTCCAAACCACCTTTAGAGAATTTTTCATAACAGGTCTACCTTCCACATTCGCGAGGGCAGGGTGTGAGGTGTAAGTAAAAAAACATAACATAATAGGTATTTATTCGTTCAGATATTACAATTCCAAACAGAAATTTTCTAGGTCACCTGCAGAGATATCCCGATTTTATCCGATCTTATTCTTTAAGTTCAAATTCTTGGAAATAGCAGCATTCCTAATCAATGACTCATTTGTCTGGCTTTACGAATACGTAGGCCAAGGTGAGTATTTGAAACATGTTCAAGTCAAGGACATATTTTTCTTAAGGTCAACCAAAAATTCCAAGGGCAAACTTTGGTGGGAAATTTAAATCTCAAAATAGAATTTTCAGTCATCAGCATCACACTAGCAATCTTAAAAAAGTGGAATTTTCAAGGTCAAAGTTTAGTTACCTGCAGGGGGATCATAGTACAATTCAATATACAAATAGAATCAGTTTATGGAAGCAAGAAGAACGACAGGTTGTTGTTGTCTATACTAAAAAGTAGACCAAGGTCAAATGGTATATTACAATTCTTAGAAATCTAAAATAAACCAGTTCGTGAAACATGAAGAATGATAGGTTGTTGTCCATGCTAAAACGTATATCAAGGTTAGATGGTTCTTATATCGGCTAAATCGAACCAAGCTCTTCAAGGTCAAATTTTCGTGGAAACAATAAGAATGATAGCGTTGTCCTTGCTAAAACGTATATCAAGGTTAGATGGCTCTTGTAATAATAAAAAGATTATGCTTACAGTATGTTGGTTTTTATTTACACCAGGACTTGTCTCGTGATGAGGTAGTTTCCCCGAACACCGGATCCGTTTTCCGCACAGCCACACGGGCATGAAAACGTACACCAACATTCACACTCACACTCTCTGATGTGCCCTTAATTAGAATTAGATATCATAATAGTATTTACCGTAATTCAATTTTTAGCAGTATGTAGTACACATCAAATCGTGTCACCTAGTTACGTTATAAACAAAGGTAAATGCAAGTAAGCAACCTGTAGTAACGAAATAAGTAGGTAACATACATTTAAAATATGTAAAGGAGCGTTAGTTACTTAAGCAAGAAAGTTAGTCATTATTAATCATTAGCAGCACATCAAGCTGAATAGAATGTAAGTGTTAACTAGTAAACGTTATTATTTAACGGTATTATTTAATTCATTATCCACCAACTTCCAAGTGAAACCCTACAGGACCAAGGTTGCACAACAGCTCATGTACACGCACACGCATACACACATACGCACGCGCGTATCATAGCCGATCTTGGCGAAACAGTCAAACGTTGTACAATGAGATAACAAGTCGACTTAGCGATAGTGAAAAAAATATCGTTTGCATAATTTTATAGCCTATATATATGTAGGTTGGAAGGTATAAATAAAACAAAAGAATGAACTGTTATCAAAATTAAAGCGCGACAAAATCTGTCAATATCGTCAGTTAACGTAATTATTCAACTTACAAATAACAGTTGGCCTCACGTAAATCAGTACCTGTAAAATTAATCATCGTGTCTTAGAATTGGTGAGCATAGATAACTGCCCACAGTGCTGTCATGTAATCCTATATTAAGAATAATATAAAAAATAAATACAGACGTTATTTTGAGACAATAATAAAAGATTGTAAATACTGTACTATGTTCTGTCAGTACAATAAGCTTTCATATTAATAGTCTTGTTTAACGGCAAGGTACAGGTAGGCGCTGGAATGGTATATTCCCTACGCACTAGCACTACGTCTTCGCTCCCTGAAGGACTAACAACACCCCTGATAAACGCTACCCTCAATTCCTTTTTTTTAAATAAACTAGTCAGATAAATTTTCATATACAATACCTCAAGTGACCGATGAAATTCCGAAAATTTTTGCCAATGTGTATGACTATTGGTCGAGTGCCTTAGTAATAAACACGATTAAGCAAAAATTTATGCAATTCTCGGCAACAAGTGGACAAAGACTATTCAACGAACAAAATTGACAAGTCATGAATGACTGAATTAGTTTTAATTTAGAACAAGTTTCAGGCTATACAGGGTGTTCGAGTTTTTGGTAGCAGGGCTTTAATAGTCGATAGAGCTTTCAAAATTAAGACAAAAAGTTCATATAAACATAGGTTTCCAAACGCTTAGTTTTGGAGATGCAGGGTTTCAAAGTTTTAATTTTTTTTCAGTTCTTTTAATTTATCTTCAAAACTATCTAAAATAATAAATCCAAATTTAGTACAATATTCACTCCTTAACTCAATATTAGAGTAGTTTAACGTTTATCAATATCTACAGGGTAGTACATTTTTTGTGGTGGTATACCCTTTTATACCCCCCGAGCTTTTTCATGCGACGCCTCTAACTCTTATAAACCAAAAATCTAGATTGCCCATTTGATTTAGGAGGTTACTTACCATTTGGAAGCTGTTCATGGATTACAGCTAATTTATCTCAAAAACTATGCATTTTTCGAAAAAAAACCAGAAGACAAAAAAGTTCCTAAATGAAATGGGCAATCTTTTTAGAGTTAGAGGCGTCATGAAAAGTTCAGATAAATGTACCAGAAATGCACTACTCTAGATATTGATAAACGTTAAACTTCTTAAATTGAGTTTAAGGAATGTAATAGTTAGTTATTATTTAAATAGTTTTGAAGATAAATTAAAAGAACTGAAAAAAAATAAAACTTTGAAACCCTGTATCTCCAAAACTAAGCGTTGTAACGATATAAACGGGTGGTAGAACGGGATTACAGATAAAATTGACCTTTTTGCCCCGACTAGTCAGCGTATGGGTATGGGTATGATGTTGATAAATTTTGCACATCCAGAATAGTAAAACGTACGTCAGTCAAAATAGGGGAAGAAAACGTAATCAGTTCGGTTTTGGGCGCCAGAATGTTTGGTAGTCAAAATAAGGGACGTCGTGCCAAAATTACGAGTACATAGCGTGTCTAAACATACAAAAAACATACGCTTACCTATCCGCAATCAATGCCAGGTGTGCTGGACAGCAACTCAGCAAACCACCTGAAATAGGGCTTCAAAATAGCACTACACGCCTGTCAAATAAAAGCGTGATAAACACTCAATAAAGTTACGTTACTACACCTCAGTGTAAATAATTAGGCATTAAATGATAATCAAAACAAAACAAAAAAAAAGCTATAGAATGCACTCTAAATGAATTAATACTCAACTAAAATCAAATAAAACACTAAATATTATTAACGCTATTACTCAATAAAAAAAACTGTCACTTCGTTACGTTAAAATTTACGCTAAATTACCGGTAAACTTGCAATTTGCAAAAAACTTTTATGTAACACAAAAGGGTTTCACAGAATTAAAACAAATTTATAAAACCTAACAAAGCTATAATAAAATAAAAAAAACAAAGAAAATATTATAAATGTAAACATACGATAATGCGTATAAACAAAAAAACACAAATGCTTAAAGGGCGACAGAATGTCTGGCCAGGATCCTGCGTAACGCCGTTCTAAATTGTTTAATCTATAGATATATTTATACCGTGGGTTATTTACCCACACCACTATAGGGCCAAGTGCCCGTTAATACTAAAATAAAAGTGTGAAGGCGGAGCGTCAGAATTATGATTAATTTCAATAAATAAATTAAAATAACAACTTAAATTTAAAAAAAATACGACACCGCTTTCAAACCTTCGTAAAAAATAATTCGAAACACAAGAAATCTTGAAAATATTCAATTAAAAAAAACACAATGTTTATATTACCTTAATGTCTAGATTAACACCTCTCCTGTGTTACAGCAATTGAAAACGAACCAGGTGGTCGGTTACAGCTTTAACGGAAATGGAATCTCCCTGCTCTGACAAATGATGAATGAAAATGTTGACTAATATTCTTTTGTACACAAACAATTCCTTGATTGAATCTCGGTAAAATGTTACTGCATTGATTAAAAACTTCTTTTAAAATAATAATTTGTGCGCTCAACTTGTTTGTTAACTTTTATCTCTTAAATAGTTTTATTTACACTAACAATCCAAAAGGTTAATAACTTTATTTAAATAACTATAATTTTAATATACTGCGAAAGTTTCTTTATATTTCAACACGCTTTGCACGGCAAATAAGTGGCACTTCAAGAACGTTAATTTTAATAAATCCGCAAAAGCGATATAAACCAAAGAGGTCACAGAAGCACTAATATAAAACGACGATGATATCTAGGTAACTTGATTACGTAAAATCTAAATCGGCACTAGGTCTAATCATTTGGTGGTTGAACAATTTAATAAAATCCCTTCACAGATTTTCTTCAGAAAGTAGATAACTACCCTTACAACACAAAAGTATGTTCGTTAAACACCAAAAGGTGTTATATCAACGTTCTAAACCACCCCTTAAAACGTAACAACAAACGTCACCGTACTACTACTCGGGAGCGCTGTTAGTTTCAGAATCAAGCAAATTATAATCCAAAAATCTATCTTGGATTTTGAATCCCACCACTCACAAAAAAATCTTATTTAATTTAGTTCCACCAATTAAAAAAACGGAAGGAGAAGATTTGATACCCCTACACAAAAACTTCGTTTTCATCCGTAAGGACTCGAGAATTTTCAAAATCTCAAACGCCAGCAGAATTAAGGTGCAAAATATCTCCGTATTTTCATTAAAGTACAAGCAGTTAGTCCCACATTCTACCTCTACGGTTCAAAACCAACATACTCAATAATAAACTGAACCACTATAATTACTCGTCTTCATGTCGCCAGACCGATATCAAACACATACAAATCTACATTCTTTCTTTAAGTTATTTAATTTTTTAAGGAAATCAAACGAAATAAACGTTAATCAAACTTATATACAACTATTTACAAATAATACGCTACTCAACATTCAATAAACGGGGAATAATAAGGAAAACAATCTAAATTACGGAATAATAATTCACAAACAAAAAAACTTAAGCTCGCCACACACCTTCCTTAAAGGTCGCAACACATGTAAAACAAATTTATTCATAAAACTCAACTTGACAACAAAAATTTGACGGTAAATCGCTAGAAAATCGTGATCCTATCACAGCGTTTGGCAACCTATGTTTATATGAACTTTTGTCTTAATTTTGTAAGCTCTAGTGAGTTCGATGGTAGTCGGAAATATATATATATATATATATATATATATATATATATATATATATATATAAATCAAAGTTTATCAATGACATTTTACCAAAATTAATTTCACAAGAAAAAAATTGTAATATGATTTAACAATTTGTTCTGATTTCAAATACAAAAAAATATTAATAGTCTGAAAAATCAAATATACAAAAACATTAACTAAAATAAACTAAGCGGCATCTAATATGATTTACACTATACCAATAAAACTCAGCAAAATTTCAAATCATTATCAAAATACTCCACTTGACGATTTTAAATAACAAATTCAACAATAATCTGATTAATTTTCAAGCATAAAAATATTACATTCTGGACAAACTAGTCATTTAATAATTTTGATTGGTTTTTATTTTTAGTCCGAAAAATTTAATTAAAAACTAAAAGTGGAATTAAAAATGAGGTATTTTAGCATTCAAAAATTATATTTATCTGCTCTTGACATTTTATTATTGCACCAACTCAAAATTTAACTGGAAAGAAAAAATACACGTTTTATTATAAGGATTATTTATTCTAACCATTACAGCTCAAAACAATTCTTTTCATTAATGCAGATTTTGTATAATTTAAAATATCATGAACTAGCTATTTTGGAAATTATGCGAAATAAACGTTATTTTTTTAATTTATATTTAAAAAAATATCCTTTGGATACCATACAACATTAATTTATATTGAAATTAAATTTTTCAATTTTGGTTTATCAAAATAATTTGGTAATGACTCTTAAATATTTTTTTCTTAACAAATTTATGTCAATCTGTAATTCTTTTTTATCCACTTGGCTGCAATTGCTTTTAAATAAACATTTCGTCAAAGATATTCAATTCATTCATTCGTTGCAAATAAAATTGACCTTAAAATTTACAGTCACTCTTTAATTTGAAATTTTGATCCTTTCATAACTTAATTTTGGTAGATTTTATAATATGTCAATTGAAATGATAGTTGAATAAACATCAATTTACCTTTGATTTTTATAATCCTTAAACAAATTAAATAAGATTTTCATATCAAATTTTTCGATTAGTTTATCTACATTGTAACTAGCAATATCAATATTGCGTAAATCTTTAGTTTGAAGAACCCAATCTAATTTTTTAGGAGACAAATAATTTGTTTTAATATTTTTTAATAACATTCTTAACCATGCGAACAAATTCATTCAGCTACCCATCCTTAATGTTTTAAAAAACACATCTTCTAAAAAATTTTCATTTTATCATACCATTTTTTTTTTGATATAACCTAAGAATTTTATTTAAGTGTAGTTTTATTTATATATATTTAAAAAATTACTATTGTTCATTAAAAAAGGAAAAAAATTTTATTAATTCCATTTTTTTATATTCTTTATTCGTAAAATTTTCTGTGAAATTGATCGCGTTTCATTGTGGTTAACAATGACATTGATTTAGATAAAATATTTTTACAATTCAAGTAATGCGAATAATAGCAATTTTCCTCTACAAAACTTATCAGATTTACAAATTGAAAGTACGTAAAATTCGTTACGGTAAATTACAATCACGTGTTGTACATGCTTATATGGCGGCACATAATTACTATCAATTTCCATTCCAGGTAACCTACAAGTACTAAAAATTTTCTGGTACTGCATTGTAATTTTTTTTATTGATTGGATCTTTTCTTTATTTTATTTATGAAAGATATATCAATAAAACAAATAAATCTTCTATTTTTGTGTATAAATACATAGCAAGAAAAACAATTTCTCTGTTTAATCAATCCTCCTAATATTAATGCCTGAAAATTAACATTAATAAATTAACACACAGCTTTCCGATTATTAATAATAGTAAGCAACATGAGCTACTTGTCAATCTGAGCACACCTGATTTAATATAAACTTTGCAATACTTCAAGGGGTACAAAGACGTTTTAATCTGTAACTAAAGGGAAAGCATCAAACTACGTTGTAGAAAGAATTGCATTAGCTTTTATATAACCAGATTTTGTTATATTTTCAAGTAAGTGAGGACTCAAACCTAAATTCTCAAATGAATTCGTAGACTTGGTTTGGTGATGTGCGATTTGAAAATTAAATCTACGTTACATTTTCAAAAGTATAATGCACATGTTTTAAAAAGTTTTTTTTAAAATATATTTTTTTTTTTTTATTTGCATTTGTCCGAATCTAGAACAAATTATCTATTCCCATCAACTGCTAATGGTTATTAACATCACCCATCACTATAATTTTGTCCTACAAAATGAATTCCACCTTTAGTAAAGGATCTTTAACGTGTTAAACATTTATTGTCTCTGAATTACAGTGTTACTTTAAAACAACGAATGCTTTGGTTTTTCTGTTGGTTTTTAAAAAACGCTATGCATGTTTGAAATTAAAATTCTAACCATTAAATGTTTTTAATATTTTGGAGTGTACTAGCGATTGTTATTTTAGTAAGACCTTATTTATTTCGATATTGTATTGAAATAACATGAACATAACTTTAACAGTGTTTAAAAAACGCAGTCGATTCTGATTTACCTTTCTAAATGGTGTAGAATGACATCTTCATAGTAAATTAAAATCAGTCGTTGAATTAAATCAAATCAATTTTTTTTTATGTATATCACCAGATCAATTGATCAAATCAATCAATCAAATCAATTAATCAGGTCAATTAATCAAATCAATTAATCAAGTCAATTAATCAACACAACCACTTTTGTGGCCACTTTTTGTATGCGTGGTTTTGGCGACCAAAGTCAATTCATCAAAGGTTTAATTAAAAAAAAAAATAAAACTTAGTGTTTATTAAATCTCGTCATTACATAACATCGTAATTATAAAGATGTTTTTCTAAGCGAGGTGAAAATCTTGATCACGACAGCATCAGGACTTTTTTTTAACGTTAATAATTCTGTTTTGATATATTGCATAAACGTTTAATAGTTTATTTATTATTGGAGAGCGGATTTCGTAACGTGGAATCCTCACAAGCTCACGGGTTCCGTCTTTCAGTGCTCAGAGATACAATTTAAAGAAGATGCTTTTATGCTAATTTTATAATAATTTAATTTTTCAGTGTTTACTGGTGTGAGTTATAACTAAATGTTGCAGCCATCCAAATCTATCTCAATCAAATCAATCTCAAGTACCACCAAACAAAAATTATTTTATTTCTTAAACCAATCTCATCATCATCATTATAGAATAGTAATTATAGTAATAAAGCCGTTTTTCTAAATGAATATTAAATTGGTTGTTTTGCCTGTGGGTCCTAGAGAACAAATTGAAACGTCACTACTATTCGTTAAATTGTTGTATACAAATCAATTAATAAAATTAATTATTCGGTCAAATCAATCTCAATCATTTGAATCTCGATCAAACCAATTTCAATTAAATCAATCAATCTATCAACAATTAATAAATCAGTGACAATCTGAGTTAACATTTCTTCATAACCTTAGGTAACGATTTGTTTGTATATAACTTATGAGCGACCGTTTACTTTGTGATAAATAACGGACACTCAAATTGTATTTTTAAACGTGAAGGCACTGGAAAATGTTGATTACCAACAATCGTCAATAAAATAATCACTCAAAATAACAATCTCAATCAAATATCAATTAAATAACTATCAATCAAATCAATGAGTCAAACCAATGAACCACATCATAATTTACAGCTTACAAAAACCAATTTTAAACTCAAAATATTTTTTAATTCAGCCCCAATTTCATTTAAAAATAGGTTGCAGTTTCAAAAACAATTTAGAAATAATTTTTTAATACATCCTTAAATTTATGATATTGGGACACAGGTACATTTAATGGTTCAGGCCCTAATTTTTAAGGATTATGGAAATACCTCTGTAAAGATTATTAGAAACTGCGTGCGTGTTGGCGTATTTTACAGTGTGTGTCTTTTCGTATACTTCTCCGTTTGGTCCTTTGTTGTCCATTTGTAGTGTGTGTGAAATGTGATGTCGTGTGTTGTGTGTGTGTGCGCGTTGTTGGTGTGTGCGGGTGTGCGCGTGGCGCTGTGTGTGTTTGTGAGTGCGTGTGTGCGTGTCTGAGTGTGCGTGAATGCGTGTGTGCGTGTGTGCGGGTGTGCATGTGTGCGTGTGTGCATGTGTGCGTGTGTGAGTGTGCGTGTGTGCGTGTGTGCGTGTGTGCGTATGAGCGTGGGTGCGTGTGTGCATGTGTGCATTTGTGCGTGTGTGTGCGTATGTGCGAGTGTGCGTGTGTGGGTGTGAGCCCGTGCTCGAGTGTGCGTGTGTGCGTGTGTTCGCGTGTGCGTGTGTGCGTGTGTGTGCGTGTGAGCGCGTGAGCGTGTGTGCCTGTGTGCGTGTGTGCGTGTGTGTGTGGGCGTGTGCGTGTGTGCGTTTTGATGTGTGTACGTTTGTCCGTGTGTACGTATATGCGCTTGTGCGCGTTTGCACATGTTGAGTGAGTGGGTGTGCGTGTGCGTGCGTGTATGCGTATGTCCGTGCGTGCGTGTGCGTGTGTCAGTGTGTAACTTTATAAGTCATTCTACAATGTGTGGATATTGCGTGTGTGGCGTCTCTGTGCGTGTGTGTATGGTGTGTGTGGTGTGTGCGTGTGTATGTGCGTGTGTGCTTGTGTACGCGTGTGCGTGTGTCGTGTGTGCGTGTGTGCATGTGGACGTGTGTGCGCGTGTGCGTTGTGCAGTGCGTGTGCGTGTGGTGTGGCGGTTTGTGTGTGCGTGTGTGCGCGGTGTGTGTGTGCGTGGTGCGTGTATGTGTAATATGGTGTGCGGTGTGTGCGCGTATGTGGGCGTGTGTGCGGTGTGATGTGCGTGTGCGTGTGCGTGTTCGTGTGCGTGTGCGCGTGCGTGTGCATGTGCGTGCGTTTGCGTGTGGTGTGCGTGTGCGGTGTGTCGTGTACGGGTGCGTGTGAGTGTGCGTGTGTGCGTGTGCGGTTGTGCGTGTACGTGTGCGTGTGTGCGGTGTGCGGTGTGCGTGTGCGTGTGTGCGTGTGTGCGTGGTGCGTGTGTGCGTGTTACGGTGTACGTGTGTACGTGTTGCGTGTGTACGTGTGTCGTGTATGTACGTGTGGCGCGCGTGTACGTGTGTGCGTGTGTGCGGTGGCGTGTGCGTGTGTGTGTGAGCGCGTGTGCGTGTGCGTGTGTGCGTGTGGTGTGTGGCGTTTGCTCATCATGTTGCGTGGTGCGTGTGCCTGTGCGTGCGTGCGTGTGTGCGTATGTGCGTGCGTGCGTGTGCATGTGTAAATGTGTAACGAATTATAAGCTCATTCTACAATGTGTGGAACACTCATTACAACATTGGCCATGGCGTCTCTAAGTGCGTGTGTGTATGGTGTGTGTGTGTGTGTATGTGCGTGTGTGCGTGTGTCCGTGTCTGCGTGTGTGAGTGTGTGCGTGTGTGCGTGTGTGCGTGTGTGCGCGTGTGCGTATGTGTGTGTGTGCGAGTGTGCGTGTATGTGTATATATGCGCGTGCATATGTGCGCGTATGTGGGTGTGCGTGTGTGCTTGTGTATGTGCGTGTGCGTGTGTGTGTGCGTGTGCGTGTGCGTGTGCGTGTGCGTGTGCGTTTGCGTGTGCGTGTGCTGTGCGTTGCGTGTGCGTGTCGTGTGCGCGTGTGCGGTGTGGTGTGCGTGTGTGTGCGTGTGCGTGTGAGCGTGTGCGTGTGCGATTGCTTGTGCGATTGCTTGTGCGTGTGCGTGTGTGCGTGTGCGTGTGTACGTGCGTGCGTGTGTGCGTGTGAGCGTGTGTCGTGTGAGCGGTGTGCGTGTGTGCGTGTGTACGTGTATGCGTGTGTACGTGTCTTGTGTGTACGTGTGTGGGTGCCCATCATGCACGTGTGAGCGTTTGTGTGTTTGTGTGAGCGCAGTGCGTGAGTGCTCACGTGGGTGGCGTGCGTGTGTGCGTGTGGTATTTGTGTGCTTGCATGAGTGTGCATGTGAGTGAATGGTACGTGGGTTTGCGCGCTTATGTGTGTGTGAGTGAGTGTGCGTGTATATGTGCGTGTGCCTGTGCGTTTGCGTGGCGCTTGCGTGTGCGTGTGCCATTGCTTGTGCGTGTGCGTGTGCGTGTGCGTGTCGTGTGCGTGTGTGCGTGTGCGTGTGTGGGCGTGTGGTGTGTACGTGTGTACGTGTGTGCATGTTGCGTGTGTACTGTGTACGTGTATATGTGCGCGCGTGTGCGTGTGAGCGTGTATACATGTGTGTGTGTGTGTGTGTGTGTGTGTGCTGTGTGTGCGTATGTACGTGTGTGCGTGTCTTTGTGGTACGTTGTGCGTGTGTCCGTGTGTCCGTGTGTGCGTGTGTGCTGTGTGCGTGTGTGCGTATGTGTGCTGTGAGCGTGTGTGCAGTGTGCGGTGTGTGTGCGTGTGTGCTGAGTGTGTGTATGCGTGTGCGTGTGTCGTGTGTGCGTGTGTGCGTGTGTGCGTGTGTGTGCGTAGTGTGCGGTGTGCGTGTGTGCGTGTGTGGTGTGTGTGTGCTGTGTGCGTGTCTGTGTGCGTGGGTGCGTGTGCGTATGTGCTTGTGTGCGTGTGTGTCGTGTGTGTGAGTGTGCGTGTGCATGTGTGCGTGTGTGTGCGTATATGCGTGTGTCGTGCGTGGTGTGAGCCTGTGCGCGTGTGCGTGTGCGTGTGTTCGTGTGTGCGTGTGTGCGTGTGTGCGTGTGTGTGTTGTGTGTGCGTGTGCGCGTGTTTGTGTGCGTGTGTGCGTGTATGTGTATATGAGTGTGCGTGTGTGCGCGTATGTGGTTGCGTGTGTGCGTGTGTATGTGCGTGTGCGTGTGCGTGTTCGTGTGCGTGTGCGCGTGCGTGTGCATGTGCGTGCGTTTGCGTGTGCGTGTGCGTGTGCGTGTAGGTGTACGTGTACGGGTGCGTGTGAGTGTGCTTGATAGTGTGCGTGTGCGATTGCTTGTGCGTGTACGTGTGCGTGTGTGCGTGTGTGCGTGTGTGCGTGTATACGTGTGTACGTGTACGTGTTGCGTGTGTACGTGTGTACGTGTATACGTGTGCGCGCGTGTACGTGTGTGCGTGTGTGCGAGTGAGCGTGTGTGCGTGTGTGCGTGTGTGTGTGAGCGCGTGTGCTTGTGTGCGTGTGTGCGTGTGTGTGTGCGCGTTTGCTCATCATGTTGCGTGAGTGCGTGTGCCTGTGCGTGCGTGCGTGTGTGCGTATGTGCGTGCGTGCGTGTGCATGTGTAAATGTGTAACGAATTATAAGCTCATTCTACAATGTGTGGAACACTCATTACAACATTGGCCATGGCGTCTCTAAGTGCGTGTGTGTATGGTGTGTGTGTGTGTGATGTGCGTGTGTGCGTGTCCGTGTCTGCGTGTGTGAGTGTGTGCGTGTGCGCGTGTGCGTATGTGTGTGTGTGCGTGTGTGTATATATGCGCGTGCATGTGCGCGTATGTGGTGCGTGTGCTTGTGTATGTGCGTGTGCGTGTGTGTGTGCGTGTGCGTGTGCGTGTGCGTGTGGTGTGCTGTGCGTGTGCGTGTGCTGTGCGTGTGCGTGTGCGTGTGCGTTTGCGTGTGCGTGTGCGTGCGTGCGCGTGTGTGTGCGTGTGTGTGCGTGTGCGTTTGCGTGTGCGTGTGCGATTGCTTGTGCGATTGCTTGTGCGTGTGCGTGTGTGCGTGTGCGTGTGTACGTGCGTGCGTGTGTGCGTGTGAGCGTGTGTACGTGTGTGAGCGTGTGTGCGTGTGTGCGTGTGTACGTGTATGCGTGTGTACGTGTCTTCGTGTGTACGTGAGTGTGGGTGCCCATCAATGCACGTGTGAGCGTTTGTGTGAGAGCGCGAGTGCGTGAGTGCTCACGTGCGGGCGTGCGTGTGTGCGTGTGAGTATTTGTGTGTGCTTACATGAGTGTGCATGTGAGTGAATGGTACGTGTGTTTACGCGCTTATGTGTGTGTAAGAGTGAGTGAGTGTGCGTGTATATGTGCGTGTGCCTGTGCGTTTGCGTGTGCGCTTGCGTGTGCGTGTGCCATTGCTTGTGCGTGTGCGTGTGCGTGTGTGCCTGTGTGCGCGTATGCGTGTGTGGGCGTGTGAGTGTGTACGTGTGTACGTGTGTGCATGTTGCGTGTGTACGTGTGTACGTGTATATGTGCGCGCGTGTGCGTGTGAGCGTGTATACATGTGTGTGTGTGTGTGTGTGTGTGTGTGTGTGAACGTGTGCTTGTGTGCGTGTGTACGTGTGTGCGTGTCTTCGTGAGTACGTTGCTGCGTGTGTCCGTAGGTCCGTTTGTACGTGTGTACGGTGTGTGCTGTGTGCGTGTGTGTGCGTGTGTGCGTGTGTGCGTATGTGTGCGCGTGTGTGCGTGGTAGCGTGTGTGCGGTGTGGTGTGCGTGTGTGCGTGTGTGCGCGTGTGTGCGTGTGTTGTGTGCGTGTGCGTGTGTGCGTGTGTGTGTGCGTGTGTGCGTGTCTGTGTGCGTGGTGCGTGTGCGTGTGCTTGTGTGCTGTGTGTGTGTGCGTGTGTGCGATGTGCGTGTGCTGTGTGCATTTGTGCTGTGTGCGTTATGCGTGTGTGCGTGGTGTGAGCTGTGCGTGTGTGTGTGCGTGTGTTCGTGTGTCGTGTGCGTGTGTGCTGTGTGTGCGTGTGGCGTGTGCGTGTGTGCGTTTGATGTATGTACGTTTGTCCGTGTACGTATATGAGTGTGCCGTGTGCACATGTTGAGTGAGCGTGCGTGTGAAATATGTAACGTTATGCATATACAATGTTTGCCTTGACAAGTGTGATGACGTTTGATGCGTGTGTGTGTGCGTGTGCGTGTGCGTGTGTGCGTGTGCGTGTGTGCGTGTGTGCGTGTGTGCGTGTGCGTGCGTGTGTGCCGTGTTGCGTGTGTGCATGTGGGCGTTTGTGCGCGTGTGCGTGTGTGCGTGAGTGCGAGTGCGCGTGTGTGCTTGTGTGTCCGTGTGTGCGTGTTTGTGTGTGCGTGTGCGTGTATGTGCATATATGCGTGTGCGTGTTGCGTATGTGGTTGTGCGTGTGCGTGTGCGTGTGCTTGAGCGTGTGTGTCTGTGCGATTGCTTGTGCGTATGCCTGTGCGTGTTCGTATGTTCGGGTGTGCATGTGTGCGTGTGTACGTGTGTACGTGTGTGCGTGTTGCGTGTGTACGTGTGTGCGTGTGTGCGTGTGTACATGTGTCTGAGTGTGAGTGAGCATGTGTGCTTGTGTTTATGTACGTGTGTGCGTGTGTGTGTGTCTTCGTGGGTACGTTGGTGCGTTTGTCCGTGTATCCGTTTGTACGTGTGTGCGTGTGTGCTTGTGTGAGTGTGTGCGTGTGTGCGTGTTTGTGCGTGTGTGCGTGTGTGCGTGTGTGTGGCGTGTGGCGTATGTGCGGTGTGTCATGCGTGTGTGGCGTTGTGCGCGTGTTATGTGGTGTGTCCGTGTGAGTTGTGTGCATGTTTCCGTGCTTGTGTGTTTGTGTGTGTAAGTGGGTGTACGTTTGCGTTAGCTTGTGCGTGTGAATGTGCGAGCGCGTGTGCGTTGGTGCGTGAATGTGCGAGCGCGTGTGCGTGTGCGTGTGCATGGCGTGTGCGTGTGTGTGCGTGTTGTGTACGTGTGCGTGCGTTGCGTGTGTGTGCGTGGCGTGTGCGTGTGCGTGTGGGTGTGCGTGTGCGTGTGCGTGTGCGTGTGCGTGTGCGTGTGCGTGTGCGTGTGCGTGTGCGTGTGCGTGTGTGTGTGTGTGCGGTTTGGTGCGTGTGCGTGTCGTGTGCGTGTTTGTGACGTGCGTGCGGCTGCGTTGTGTGCGTGTGCGTGTGCGTGTGGCGTGTGCGTGTGCGTGTCGTGTGCGTGGGTTGCGTGTCGTGTGCGTGTGCTTGTGCGTGTGGGCGTGTGCGTGTGGTGTGTGGCGGTGCTTGTGCGTGTGCGTGTGGTGTGCATGTGCCTGTGCGTGTGCGTGTGCGTGTACGTGTGTGTGCGTGTGCGTGTGTGCGTGTGTCGTGTGTGCGTGTGTGCGTGTGGCGTGTGTGCGTGTGTGCGTGTGTCGTGTGTGCGTGTGTGCGTGTGTGCGTGTGTTCCTGTGTGCGTGTGGCGTGGAGATGTGTTCATGTATGCGTGCTTGTGTGTTTGTGTCCGTTGGTGTACATGGGTGTACATGTGCGCTTGCTTGTGCGTGTGAATGTGCGAGTGCGTGTGCGTGCTCGTTTGCGTGCGCGTGTGTGTGTGCGTGTGCGTTTTCGTGTGCGTATGCGTATGCGTCTGCATGTGCGTGTGCTTGTGCGTGTCAGTGTGTGCGTGTGTGCGTGTGAGCGAGTGTGCGTGAGTGCGAGTGTGTGTGAGTGCGTGTGTGCGTGTATGTACGTTTGTACGTGTGTACGCATGTGCGTGTGTGGGTGTGAGATTTGTGCGTATTTTCGTGCTTGTGTGTTTGTGTGCGTTGCTGTACATGGATGTACGTGTGCGCCTGCGTTAACGTGTGGATGTGCGAGCGCGTGTGCGTGTGCGTATGCGTGTGCGTGTGCGTGTGCGTGTGCGTGTGCGTGTGCGTGTGCGTGTGTGTGCGTGTATAACTCCAGAACGAACATATACTTAGTTACTTTTTTTTATTCAAGGTTGTTTCCATTTCTCCTGGAGCTAATTTGAAGTAATTCAGAAATTCTGAAACACTTGTATATTCAAAAATGTAAAATTACTGACATGCAAGTCTCGAACATGTCGCTGAATTGTGATCCAATCAATTTTTTGATATGACGTCTATTTTAGCGGCAAGAATCCCTAATGTAGAATTCAAAATTTCAAATTTTTGAGTGTGTCTATAAATGTTAATTCGTATGAAAGTGTGTAGATGAATGAATGAAAGAAAATTTAATTTTATTGAACTTGTCTTTATAAGGCTTCTTAACACGGTCATAAAGTTCAAAATTGATTAAATCAGATTGAAATTGATTAAACTGTATTACCGGTATTTTATAGAACCGGGCGGCTTTGGAATTTTTGTAAGTTAGGATCTAGGTGTCTATTAACCTCTGTATGATATGACGTTGTATACATCCATCTGTCGTAGATTGTCGTTTTTTTTACAACGTTGCCTATTTTCGTTATGAACGTATTAAAGATGACTTGCATAATTATCCTAAAGAAGATATTATGAAAATTATTTCATTTGTTTTAATCTCCACTTTGTAGCTTGGAAGGTCTTGATTTATTCCATGCCAGATATGTACCTACTAATAATTGCTGTATCAAGTGCTGGACACACACAATATATTTTCGAACTTCGGCATTATATTTTTCGGCTATGAGTTACTATTACTCTAGTCAAACGCTTCTGTTTCTAAAATATAAATTCTCAAAAGTCACCAAGCTATTTGTTTTTTTCAAATTTCGCAAGTTAGGTTTACATATTGTTCTAATTACTGTGAATAGTGATCAGGAAGGATGTCACTTTTGTTGCTGCACGTGTGTGATTAGCAGTGAATCGCTTATTGAAATCTGAACTCTAGTACCTTTTGGAATTCCAGTTGAATTTACGTCAAGCTGTACTTACTGCATTGGAATTAGAGGCAAGTACATGTCTAACCGTATTTCATCATGGAATAGATTTCGCTACGATGTTGGTGCAGTACATTAAACGGAAAGGGATCTTACTGCTTCTTTCGCTGCCTTCTCGGGGATACATATATTTGTTTTTTTAAACGTATGGAAACAAGGTCACCTAAAGAAATTTTGAAGAAAGCAAACTTTTCATTCTCTTTAAGTCATTCAAACTAAAGTCGAGTCCAGTTATAAAAAGGGTGAACGCTCTCGCTCCATGAGTTTCTCATAAGCATTTGTGGTTACTGAGCACCTAAATATTTCTCAGCAGCGAAACTTGACTTCATCTTGCCTCGAGAAGGAATCACATAACTCTTGGAATATCCTTCAAATATTGAAAAAATCGATTCTGCTAAGGGTCCTACTAATAATTATTTCTTTTCTGCTTGTTTCAAACTACTGACAAAAAAAGCACTAATACTTTTCTCATGAAGTTTCACTATATACTTTGGTGGATATGGTAGTTCTAGTCGAACCAGAGTTTCTTCCACTAGACTACAAATAACGTCTACTGAGCAAAATGAAATCACAGATCGGGTTCTCCGGAAAGTGCTATTTAATCTACTCTTAGCGCGATCTTCAGAGGACACGCAACTACAAGTTATACGATGCAGCCTTACTCCTTACTATCAAACATTGCTAGTGCAAATTATTTCTCTTATGCAACTTAATTTAGGGATAAAGCTTGAACATAACAAATATGCCATAGATGATTTCAAACCGCTACCCTCCAGGCGTTTGGTGAAACTTCTTGAACCTAGTTTTATTTACTTAAATTTTAATGGTGTCTTTACGACCTCCTCTAAAGTGCCTTCACCTGCAGTAAATATTAGTCCTGTATTTCAAACATTACTAAGGCTGAGGTGAACTTGACTTCACAAAAATGAATTGTCTTGCTTGAAGTAAGAATTCGACGGAGTGGAAGACCGCATTTTCTCTAATCTCGAATTCTCGATTTAATAATCAGTCTTACTTATTTTATTTTAAATGTGCAACGATGAGCGATCTTAATAATGTGTTATATTTAATGTTAATAATGGATTGTTGTACTATATTTGCTCTCATTCAAATACTAAGGTTTCATCTCTCGTTACTTCCTCATCTACCTTGTTGTGGAAATAGTAGTAAGTGTCACATTCTTGGCCATATTCTTTTCCTTTTGACTATGAAGAACAAAACTATCGTAGTTACCTAAAGAATCATAAGCACAACCCCCAACTATAGACGTTATCTTGGAACATATTAATTTTTTCGCAAAACCATCTTCTGCTGAATAGCAGTTTCTACAGAAACTTTTGCGTGCTGCTTTTCTTGCAGATTTTGATATGATTTGGTGCGCCTCGATAATTCAGCATAAAGTTTTAACCTCAATGTAATCATAAGGAACCATAAGAAACTTGATGATATTTGCTTTGGGCATAGTGGAGCCCGCTAGTAGTCCACTGTTTAGTCCAACTGTACTGATTAGACAAAAGAAAATCATATCCCGATAAAATCGTTGAGATTCTTTAGACATCTATACCGTCTGTAGCTACCGACCGTTTTATCCCTTCTCTAACTACGACAATGAGTGCTTCCTTTATTTCATCTCCAGAATTTGAAAAAATTTTTTACAAGTTCCATTCACTGTAATAATGTCTATGACTTCTAATAAACAACGCACGAGATATTGATCTCGGATGTTTGAAAAACATTCTTCTAACAAGTGATTAGGTACATTAGTTGTTCTTTATCTAAGACTGAACGCCACTATAGGACAACCAAAAACAAATATTATTCCGTGGTTTGGTCCTTATAAAAGTTTAGGTAGTAGATTGAAGGTTCTTACTTCTCCGCAGTCACGGGTTACGATTTACTGATTTGGTATAGTAAGCTGCGGAATTTTTCTGGGCGATTTGCTCGTTAGGAGATCCGGTTACAACAATACGAATTTTACACCATTTACCAAAAAGGTAAAAAATACATCGTTCAAGACGATTTATCTCGCCCAGGACCTAACCTAAAGATAATTTCTTCTGACTCTCCTACTACAACTTCTCTTTCCTTTACTGACTAGTGGTATGGTTGAAAGATCCCATGCTATCCTTTCCTAAGAAGTTATCCTCCTGATCTTCAAAAAGAAGAACGTTTGAACATCTTGAGAGAAAAACCATTATGCTGCCAGTTCAGGGCATTGCAAAGTGACAAAAACGGTGGATCACATTTTATGTCAGAAAATGCCATATCTGCGTTGCCCACAAGGCAGAACAGGTTGTGTGTCCCAAATTTTTCGTTTTTCGTCGCTGTTTCTATTCAGGTTAATTTTAATGTAAATATCCTTAGGAATTAAAGAAAACTATATATTTTTCGTTGTCTATTACCAAAAATTTCCTTATTCAATTATATACTTTCAGTTTTACTGTTTTTTTTATCGGCCTATAGTCAGTCTGAGGTTAGAAAAAAAAGGGTCGTAAGTTGCCTGGTATACATGTACATATGAGTGAATGAGGGACGATGACAAGCATCTGCTTGCCCAAACCCAAACCCACAAAGATTACAACCTTAATTTTTTTTAAATCATTTCATATCAAACAGCATACATTTTTAGTTTATGTAAAGTAATTGAATACTGATTGATAATAACCATTTAATTTTTTTTTAATTCTTGGTCGTACGATTACACACTGCCTTGTTCACTGACTGATCACACGCACTCTCGTTCTGTTCTCAAAGCACTACTGTATTGATCACAATAGATATCTCTATAATGTAGAAAATTGCTGATATTACTAGTAAATACTTAAATTCCAGACACAAATTCAAAGACAATTTTACTAAAATCAAAGAAAAACTGAAACATTCTTTTCAGAAGTAAAACATATCCCGTGTCGATGTATTTCAGCCTAAATTTGCTGTTAACTTCATAGTTAAAGCAAAACTTTCTTATGTGTAAGGAACGTTTATAGAGATGCTTGGAAATAAGTTATTCCTAGATCTTGGCCCACAATACAACAGAATAGAACGATATAAATAACTTACCCAATTATCTAACTTTTTGCTTCGTTCCAAAAGATAAGACTGAAGACGTGGTCCTATACTTGGATCTTCAAGAAACTTTTTAGAAATTTCATTTAATCGAGAGAATTGCTTTTCATTTAATAGCGGCTTCATTGTTTTTTTATACTTTTCTATAGTTTGTTCTAGAGAAGGCAATGGTAGTTTTGGTAATTGCTGATTCTAAAAAAATAAGTCATGTTTTTACCGTGTACTTAATTATTTACAAGTAATGAATGTTTCCAAAATCTTTTTTGTGTAATTTGCTTCCATTTTGATTATTTAATAGACATATTAAGAAACGCGATGTCATCATCTCCGATGTCATTATAGCCATTAATTCACCGAACATTTAACGAAAATTTTTAGGTTAGCAAAGATTGATCCGGAATTATGTCATGCATGTCACTCTTATAAAATGTGTCAAAAACAGGATTCATCCAGTGAAAAACTTTAATATGAACAAATTCGCAACCGAATTATTGGCAATTTCAGGTATTTCAGGAGGCGTACATGCAATATTGTCTTGATTATCTTCAATTTTCGTGTTTTGTAACGGAATTTGGATAAAACAAATGGCGACTAGATCAATTAATTAAGACGTTGCCAATCTCAACAAAAACCCTAGATCAACTAAAGTATAAATTTTTTTTTAATTTTGGTTTAAAAAGAGCAAATTACATAAAATAGCATAAAAAACGTGATTCATAAGCCCTTGAAGCACTCATTCTTTAAAAAACGCCTCTCGTTTTTATAAACTTGAATTCATGCTTCAAGACTAGTCTTATTTTATAAAATATTATAAACAAATTTATTCTACAGTTGTTTTATAACTCAACAAATTATTTCTTACCTCATCCACAGCAACCATCTCACAATCTACAGATATTTTCTGAGAGAGAAATACACGTTTACCATGACGTAATACCTGTTCTGTAAGAAAATATATCTAAGGATAGTGTAACTTAAACAGTATTAATAACAATAGTAATAATAATGGAAATATTAGTAATAATAGTAGTAGTAGTAGTAGTAGTAGTAGTAGTAATAATAATAATAATAATAATAATAATAATAATAATAATGATTGAATTTGAATTCTGAATTTGAATTTCTTTATTTCCAAAATACTTACATGTTTGGTCCAACTAAGTCTATAAGACTTGTTTGTCGGTACCATTATATACATATATACATTTAACTATACAATAAGGAAAATATGCAATAAATATTTTTTTTAGTACTCTCACAATAACAATAACAATAACAATAAATGATAGTATCCATTGTTTTGTACATTTCAGTAATATATTGTAACTTACACGCTTCAACTCCAGTATAACTATAACTATAAATTAATAATTTTTATAGTGTAAAAAAAAAAGAAAAAAATATTAAAAAACTAAAATTATGTGTACATATTTAAGTATAATCATAGAACATATGTGTTTGTAACGAATAAACAATTAAATCACTTAGGAAAGGAAATCGTTTTAACGTGAAAAGAAAAATAAAGCTTTAAGTGATAATAATTAAATATATACATGTGGATAAAAAATTGTGTTTGTAATTCTCTCTTTAACGTAAATATTTCGTTTAAAATAAGTTATAATCTATCACCAAATATTTTATGCAGTCAAATATACCTAAATTATGATAAAACTAACACTAGTAGTTGTTTACTGATTTTACATTCAAGTGTAAAAATTTAAAGGATTTGTATAAGTTGACCCTATTTAAAATGTACATATTTCTATCTTTATATATAAGGTTTGTTTAAAAATAATTATATCATTTATTTACCAAGTATTTCATTGATCATCATATTATTATCCGAGAAAAAAGAAATTTCTATAATTTTATAACCTTACTAAAATTAAATTATCGCCAACTTGTAGCAATGCTTTAACTTAAGCCAAAGTATAATAAAAAATTAAATTGTAATAATAAGCACAATTTAATTGATAATTGCCGCTGCTCATCAGTAGATTGAGATAGGGAGGGTTCTAATTTAGCTCTGATTAACCTACCTGAAATGCGTCTTGTTTCTCACCTGTTTAGTTATTTTCATTTCTTTAATTACTAAAAATGCAATGTAAAAAAAATTATAAAATATAATTAAATGAATTCTCAGGCACCATGTTATCTTTGACAGGAATAACAAAACCTATTTAATGAACATTAAATGCTTTCTAATAATAACAAAAAATAACAATATGCAATAAAGTTTATTACCAAATTTATGGATAATAGGAGAGAAAGAAAAAGGTTTTAAAGCTAAGCTTAAAAACTAAAAATTCACTACTATATAAATACCTCTGTATAATGGTTCCAGTGTTCTTTTTGGATACGGAAATGTCAACTAGTAAGATAGCGTTTCACAACATCCTTGAGTCTTGTAATAACTCGATTAACTATGTGTTTGTAGAAATTTTCAATCAATACGTATTGTATTCTTCCATTAAAGATTATTACGAATACAAGTTCAATGAATAAAAAGAGGCGTACTTAAAAGTGAGTAATTAACAAAAAAATAATGTGGTAATGTAAAAAAATAATGTTGTAAAAAATAATGTGGTAAAAAAATTATGTGCCTAAAAAGCAAAGGCTTTAGCTAAAATATAATGAGAAAAAACAAACTTACCATCAAAATATGATGGCACACTATATAAAAATTAAGTAAAAATCATTTTATTGCTGTTAACAGTCAGCATTAACTGAATTACCAAAAGCTTTCTGATAACTCAAGTATATATAATATTCACGCTTGCGCGAATACAATAATATAAATCCAATTTTTAAGAAAGGAACTAAAACTATTTATGTAATATTACACCCAAAAGATTTGTTCTAGAAAATGCAATTTAAGTTGCCAGTTTTCAATTCTACATAATAATAATTAAAACTTTTCTAATATTATGCCAAATAAATTAATGATTTTAGATTAACGTATTTTTTTTGTACAACCACAAAAAAAGGTTGTTACACACCCCTCTAAAATTTGGACTCGGAGATCACCAAAGCGGAGATTCCAAACACTAATCTAATAAATGAATTATTAAAATTTAAAAAAAATACAAAATGTTAAGCTAATTAAAATATAAGCAATATTTAAAAAATAACAAGAAAATGTACGAAGAAGTACGGAAAATGTGGTGACGTTGGTCAGGAAAGACCCTCGCAACACCAAAAAGCTAATGACGCGCTACCACCCACACGCCACTAGTCGAGAATCAAGGACCCGAAACCTTAAATAAAGTAAAAACTTTAACTGGTGGGGTTAGTGAAGCAAACCACCATCAGAAGAGCAAAATGAGTATCCGGTAAAAAATTTGAATCTAAGGTAAAAACGAACGGAAACCGTAACCTACCATGACCTGAAGGGACAGTGGGCAGAGAACCAGGAAACGGTCATCGTGCAACTTCATAAAAATCAAGGCTAAACGCCACTCTACTCGAGTATAAGTATTAAAAAAAAATCCTTTCGGACTAACAATAAATAATCGCGAGATTTGAGGTCGAGAGAGCGGTTCAATTACCCTACCCCGGTGGTCTCAAACCAAGCCTCCTAGGTACATAACACAACTCCACAGTCACGTTCGATAAGTAAGTCAAAATCGGTAAACCAAGATACGACTATTTTCATGGCAAATTAGCTCAGGATGCTTCGTCGTGGAGAACAAGAGAGGCCACTCTACCCTTCACGAGATTCAGGTTTCATGTTGTTCCACAGTCATCGTCCAAGACCCAACATACCCTAACTAACACGCACGTTTATAAATAAATCGAAATCTAGGTGAGATAGCAAAGAGAAAGATGATGCACTCTTACGAACACAACAACCCCCTCCTAAAACTACCAAAACGTCATAGTCAGGAAGTGAACTAATCGAGGTTGACACGAGGCGAACCGAAGTCCTCAAGCACCGTCCAAGAATAGTACACTACACAAATCAGGAAAAATAAAATAACTAAATTAATCAAAAAATAAAAATGTATAGAAGCATTACTAGTTTTCTTATCCATGGTTATGAGTTTTACACGTCAAATTAACGATCAGAGGTAAACTCAAAATAGTTATCTTCAATTTTACTATTGTAACAATAGCAAATGGAAAATCCAATAAAGAAAGATAATCTGCCTGAGAACTAATGTCCCACAAAGTCGGCAATTCAATCACACAATGGGATCTAAATATCAACCATCGTGCTAAACAAATGTAGCAAAAATCATGCTAACAAATGTAAAAAATAATTAAGTGGTTTGCAAAGCCACAACAATATAAAATAAAATAATGTGCGAAATAAGCACAAAATAAAATTATTTTGAAAAATTATCAAAATAATTAAAAATATAAATAAGAAAACCAGAATGTAAAAATACTAAAATAAAAATAATTAAAAAGAATTCGAAAAAAATAAGAACTAATGTGGTTTTAAATCCTTAACATGAAAAACACCTAAGGGTTTATTATCAATAGGGGTGGCCAATCGGTACGTAGTTGGACCTACCACTTCAATAACTTTGCTTCAATAAATTTTGGAGCTAACTTTTGACTATAATTTTAGTCGCATCAGATAAAGTAAAATTCTTTTTCCAAACCAAATCGCCAACGTTTAATTTCAACGGACGACGTCGCAAATTGTAAGATTTTGAATTTCTTTCGTAAGCTGCATGTAAATTTTGTTTAACATGTTTAAAAATGGGTGAAAGTTCATTTAAATCTTGAACTAATTGTTCACGGTTAGTAATAAATAAATCATCCTCTTTGAAATCCTTTAGTCGACCATAAAAATCTCCAGAAATAGGAACTGTCCGACCAAACGCCAAAAAGGAAGGTGAAAATTTCGTAGACTCATGAACAGCGTTACGAATACAATTAAAAACAATTCAACATGAAGAAGTACAATCTAAGAAAATACAAATGGAATTTACACAAATAACACAAAAATATGTTAAACTTTCGCATCTAAACTACTACCATTAAATTTTAAATATACAAACATGAACAGGACTCTTAAAAATTTGTAAATATTCCAATTAATTTGGAAAAAATCTTAAGCAGGAATACTAACTAAAGTATTAATATTGTCATTATGTGACAAAGAAATAAAATAATCTAAATTTATAATTCATTTCAAAGTTTTCGTTAAATGGATTCAATAAATTCTAATAAATTTAATCGTATAAAAATTCATTATCAAAAGTAATGTAATTCAAGCGTTTCAAAATTTAAATAAATGTATTAACAATTGAATGTTAAGAAGTTTATCAATAAACAAAACTGAATGGAATAAATCATGACCTAAAATTGAATCTATAAATCGTTGTAAAGTATCATTGTAATGCATTTTTTAAATAATTAAGATTACATAAAATGTAATCAAATAAATTTATCAATTTAATTACGTCTCTCACCTATCAACCTTTCCGTTCCATTTACAAATAAACAAATGTTAATTCTACTAATATAACTCATCAATATATAACATCAATTAAATAATTAAAATTTGACATCGTAAAATATTACACAAACAATAAAGAAACACATAAACACATAAAAATACCAAGCTAACATACTAAACTGTAACACTCCTTAAAATTATGTCAACTTTACATAAACAAACCAAAATGAAAACAACTAACATTAGAAACAACACAATTCAGGCCCTTTTTCGACATCTAACATTAACACAAATGAATAAAAACAATAAATTTCAAGCAATAAAAATCAAAGTCAAGTAATAAATTTCAAGTAATAAATTTCAATGTCCCTGCTCGGGCCAAAGTATAACCTTACTAAAATTAAATTATCGCCAACTTGTAGCAATTTTAACTAAGCAAAGTATAATAAAAATTAAATTGTAATAATAAGCACAATTTAATTGATAATGTGCCGCTGGCTCATCAGTAGATTGAGATAGGGAGGGTTCTAATTTAGCTCTGATTAACCTACCTGAAATGCGTCTTGTTTCTCACCTGTTTAGTTATTTTCATTTCTTTAATTACTAAAAATGCAATGTAAAAAAATTATAAAATATAATTAAATGAATTCTCGGGCACCATGTTATCTTTGACAGGAATAACAAAACCTATTTAATGAACATTAAATGCTTTCTAATAATAACAAAAAAATAACAATATGCAATAAAGTTTATTACCAAATTTATGGATAATAAGGAGAGAAAGAAAAAAGGTTTTTAAAGCTAAGCTTAAAAACTAAAAATTCACTACTATATAAATACCTCTGTATAATGGTTCCAGTGTTCTTTTGGATACGGAAATGTCAACTAGTAAGATAGCGTTTCACAACATCCTTGCGAGTCTTGTAATAACTCGATTAACTATGTGTTTGTAGAAATTTTCAATCCAATACGTATTGTATTCTTCCCATTAAAGATTATTACGAATACAAGTTCAATGAATAAAAAGAGGCGTACTTAAAAGTGAGTAATTAACAAAAAAATAATGTGGTAATGTGGAAAAAAAATAATGTTGTAAAAAAATAATGTGGTAAAAAAATTATGTGCCTAAAAAGCAAAGGCTTTAGCTAAAATATAATGAGAAAAAAACAAACTTACCATCAAAATATGATGGCACACTATATAAAAAATTAAGTAAAAATCATTTTTGCTGTTAACAGTCAGCATTAACTGAATTACCAAAAGCTTTCTGCATAACTCAAGTATATATAATATTCACGCTTGCGCGAATACAATAATATAAATCCAATTTTTTAAGAAAGGGAACTAAAACTATTTATGTAATATTACACCCAAAAGATTTGTTCTAGAAAATGCAATTTAAGTTGCCAGTTTTCAATTCTACATAATAATAATTAAAACTTTTCTAATATTATGCCAAATAAATTAATGATTTTAGATTAACGTATTTTTTTTGTACAACCACAAAAAAAAGGTTGTTACAATTTATACACAAAAAAAAAAAAAAATTCTATACGTTTCTTTTTACTAACGCAAATTAAAATTAAGTACGTTGTATTAATCTATAATCTAAGTTTTAATATCTATTATTTATATTACAAATGGAAAATCATGTATTTGTATTAAAAATGCCTAGAAAATATCTATAAAAATTCCCAAAATATGTAATGTTATTAAACTAAAGATAGTACCAATACCGAATGCTGCATTATTTGATAATTATATCAATATCGTTTAAAGTGTTTACGTACAGTGGCTTTTCCGATTCATTTTTCCTAATTAATATGCGTCCTCTGCTTACCCAGACAAATTTATAACCGTACACATACGCCTTCTTTTTTACCTCCTTAAACAACACCCTATTATGCGCTGATAAGTGCTCATTAAAGTACAAACGCTTTTCAGTTTTTTTTTCGCTCTCTAACAAGTTACGCCACCAGTCTTTTCCCGCCTTTAGCACGGTTTTCTTGATATCCTCCGTTTGAAACTTTACTAATAGAAAATTTGTTTTCTTAAGCTGTATTTCCTGAACGTTTTTGAATTCAGCATCTGAACACCCGATTTGCTGCATAATTATTTTCAGTTTATCTTCTGGCGTTTTACATTTGTCGTCATCCATACCGTGTATCTCGACAAATTTTCTCTTTTTCTGTTGTTCTAACTTATTCACTTTAAAACACAAATCCTCGATCTGCTTGTTTCTATCTTCAATTATTTCTTTCAAGGACATGATTTCCTTCTTAAGCACCTTATTTTCGTCAGCTACTTCTGCCACTGCGATTTTTAATTCACAAATTGATGAGATTATCGTATCAAAATATCGTTTTAATCCCGGGCTGACCTCATCAGTAACATTTACATCTGTTTCACAATCAGACCCTGAAGTAGCCGCTATTTCCGTTTTTTTGCGTTTTCCTTCCCCTACAAGTCGTACATCGCCAGGCTAGTTTTGCAGTTTTTGATTTTGCCCTGTATGTTGTCTCAGATATGGAACAACTGTAGTGATAAGCACTGTTACAGCCCATACAAACAATTTCTTCCACACTTATCTCCCTGTTGCAGTGATTACACTTGATAATGAACACAAATTTTTATATTTTACATAAAAATCATCTTCAGAGTACAAATACACAATTTTCAAACACTATTTGTTTAATTTCACACAATTTAACGATGTATTACTAGGAGCGAAGTAAACACGTCACTCTATGTGAGTACTAAACTAATAAACTAAATAAATAAACTAAAATAATAATAATAATAATAATAATAAAAATAACAAATATAATAATAGAAACCATTATTATTATTATTATTATTATATAAACAGAACGTTAAAAAGTGGTTAATAAACAATACAAATTAGTAATTAATTACATATCTTTATTTATCTTGTTTGTTACAACGCTTATTTATAATTAGAAATGTGTATATACCGTATTGAAACTATTCAAATTATCATGTGTATTGTATAGCATATAATTTATTTTATTTATATTTTATCAAGAATACGATTTTTTTTCTTTCTTTTCCTTATGATTTGTAATCAGAAATGTGTATATATCTTATTTATGAAATTATTGTGTATATCGTATAGCATATAATTCATTTTTACCTATATTTTACTTAGAATCAGATATTGATTTATTTATATTTTATTTAGAATCCGACATTATTTATTTATTACCATTTTTTCTTATAGACATCTAAAACGTAGCAGCATTGTATATAACTCACCATAAATTATTTCATTGATTGTACGTACTTTGAGCGTCATTAAATATTAGTTTAATTAAAATAGTAATACAATGTACACGATTAAGTAAAGGTACAAACAGTCTTCTGACTTCGTTTTGACCTACGACAATGTATATTTTTATGAAATAAATAAATTCAAATTCAAATTCAAATTATTATTATTATTATTATTATTTTTAGTTTATACAGAAATTATAATGGTTTTGAAAACGTACTAAATTTGACATCATAATCCATGATTGAAAAATATTCAATTTTTAATAATTTTATAAAGAAATTTCACACTTTAAAACCATAGTGTTGTAGGGACGACATTTTATTTTATCTATGATCAGTACTTATTGTGAACGTTTCATAAACTTAGTGTGCTTTATATTTTTTTTCTAGTGGACGTACAGAAAAAAAATAAATTATTTATAGCTGTAAATAGTACATTTGAAGTTGCTCATTATCAACAAAATTATCTCTTTTTTTATCTCCCCTTTACGTACTTTTCCTTATAGTTTAATTTTTATATGTTTAAATGTACCGTTTTTCAACAGCAATAATGAATCTGTTAATTTTTGAAATATTAAGTTAAGCATGGGTTAATGAAAAAAAAAGTTAAATAAATTATATAATTGACTATATGCTTACAAAAATATTAGTATACCAACAAAATAATTTTCTTATTTTCAAACTAGATTTCTAATTAAAGTAGTTCTGTAATTGTGGATGAAAGATATAAAAAGATGCTTTTGTTTTTAAATTCTTTTAATATTTAATTGTAACAGTAGAAATACCGTCCAATATGTTTTTTGTTAATAATTGATTTATGTGTAACGTGTCAAATGTTTAAATATGGGAACCGACTGATAAATCTAAGACTGCTGGACCCAAAAATTGTAGATATTTGGATAAATAAATCATTCATTCATTATTATTAATATTATTATTATTTTTTTTTTAGGAATTTAATGGCATCAACTGCTATGGTCTTACTGCCATTTAATTTAATTTGTTATATCCTATTGTATAGTCCAGTTTGTTTCAAGAAGTTTAGAACTTTGGTTATTCCTTCGGAGTTGTCTGCTGTTATCTCTTCTAGCCGATTCTTGGGTTTTAGACGTTCTCTTATGTGTTGTATAATGGGTATTCTATAAATATATGTTGTATTGATATGATTTTATTGCAATTAACACATTTCTCTTCCTCACTTTTTCTTAGTATATTTAGGTGCGTTATATTGGTATGCCCGATCCTAATCCTTGTTATGATTACTTCTTCCCTTCGTGTTATATTGTATGTATTATGCCAGGTCTTTAGGTGGGACCTTTCTTGATTTATTGCCAGGTGTGTTTGGCACCATGTAATTGGCCATTGTTCCATCAACTTATTTCTAAGGTGATGTTTCAGATCAATTGGTGAGACTTGAATATCATCCTTTAATTTTTTATTTGTCGCTTGCTTTGCTGATATGTCAGCGCATATGTTTCCGTAAATTCCGATATGTTCCGGCACCTACGTCAAAGTTATGTGTTTTGAAGCATTGCTTTCTAGATAGTGGAGTTGGTCTCTTATTTTTTTTTTTTATGATTGTGAACCTGAACAGACTAAATAAGGCCTATAGTGCTAAAGCACTCAGGAACACTTAGGAGGATGGATAGAGGGATAATGAATTGCAAAATTATTTGATTTAGTAGTGGATGTGTATTGGTTTGGTTCTTAAGGTCTACTAGAGAGCTTAATGAATCACTACAGACTATGTATTCCCTCTGCTCTTGGTGTCTGCAAAATAGTAGCGATTGCCAAATGGCGTATAACTCAGCCGTGTGTATACCGGTAATACAGTTATGTGACCAAATATGGCTTTCTTTGGCAAAAAATATTGCGCCACCTGTTCTGGTCCGTGTTTTAGAGCCGTCGGTGTATATTGGTCTCGCGTGTGGATATTTGAGCATTAGCCAGGGTATTATATTTCTTTTTCTGCAAGTTCTAACTCAAAGCGCGTCTTTAAGTTTAACTAGGGTGGAGTCTCACAATCAGTATGATTTGCTACTGTAGACAGGCAAACAAAGTTATGTATTAGTCTTAGCTCTTTATGATAGTCGGTTTACTTACAATAGGTCTTTTGTGATACTCGTTTATTGTTTCGGTGTCATCTAGTAATCTGTGATTTAACTTGTTTGGTGTTGCTAGTATTTTAATTATGTAGTTACATAGCAAAATATCACTCCTGGTGTTTAAACGTGGGATACCCGAGTCTTCATACACAGACAGCAGAGGACTAGTTCGAAATGCCCCAGTTGCGAGCCTTATTCCCTGTGCATGTATTTTATCTAGTTGTTTTAATGATGTCGGTCTCGCAGATGAGTATACTACACTACCATATTCTATTGTACCTAAAACAAAGGCTGTATATAATTGGATCAGTACCCGTCTATGCGAACTCCACAGTATGTTGGTCGTACATGTTACCTATTCTTACATTTAGCAATAAGATGCTTTATGTGTTCTTTGAAATGTAATTTCTTATCAAAGATGACTCCTAATGCTTTGAGTGATTCTACTATGAGAACTACCTTTCCCGCAATAAGCAGGTTAGGATCGCTATGTGGATTTCTTTTGCGACAGAAGTGTATGGCAGCAGTTTCATTTTCAGATAGTTGTAGTCCTATACTTTCACCGTTCTTAACTATATATTCAGTTGCTTTATTTAATTGTATTTCCATATCTTCTATAGATGTATTTTCATAGAAAATCATTAGGTCATCCACACACATGTGGGTCTTTCTTTGAAGTTTGCATATAGCTGACGTTTCTTATTGACGGCTATTTTAATTTCAAGAGTCCACCACGGTGTGTTATTTGACTTAACTATTCCTTTACTTTTAGGAATAGAATTTTTTGCAACGTTGACGATCGCTTCAGCGAATGTTTCAACTTTTTTGTCAACGGACGAGGTTTCATTTAAATACTTTGTATGTTTTTGAGGAATATTAATTATTTTTTTCTTTATATAGGTGGTAATAATGACTAGATAGTGGTCACTATTATAAAGTTCATTCGATGTATCCCATTTTAAGTTTAATTGTATTTCCCTTGCTATTGAAATGTGTTTTCTTATTATACTGACTTTCATAAAAATTGCAACACCTAAAATTTGTTGAACGATTTTATTGAAACTTTCGTCAACGATTTCTTTCATTAGAACAAAGAAACGATTAAAATTTGAATAAAATCTAGATAGTAGTTTTGTTTTGTTTTTTCTTTTGCACTTAGTAACAATAAATGTTAAGAAATAAACCAATCAGTGTGTAATTAACTGTCAATTTTTCAAATTGTTTGTTCACAATTTCGTTATGAACTTGGGAACAATGCCAAGAGTACGTCAGCATCAACATTTTTCCCAATTGACTGATTTTGAACGTGGCGTATTGGCATGAGAGAGGACGGACTTTCGCTAAGAGAAATTGCTCGTCGTCTAAACCGAAATGTTACAACGGTATTGGGATGTTGGTCCAAATGGTCCGAGGAAGGTGTAAAACAACGTCGCCCTGGATGTGGACGTTCCCGCAGGACTACAGATCGCGAAGAGCGTCACTTAAGACTTTTGGCTACAGGAGACAGATTTTCAACAACTCAGCCGATTGCAAATGATTGGATGAAAAGGTGTAGGACGCAGAATGTTAATGTCATCTGTTTATCTCCGGATAAGGTTTTATGGGCTGCGTTCATATCGTCCATTTTTATGTCTTTCTCTTACACCACTTCACCGTCTACTCAGGCTAGAATGGACCAACGAAAGAGCGAATTGGGCGAAAGAATTGCATCGAATTGTTTTTAGTGACGAGCACCGATTTTGCTTGTGGGCCTACAATGGTCGTAAGAGGGTCAGACGGATGCGTGGAGAACGTAAAAATCTAACATTTTTTATGGAACGCAACACAGCCCTCACACAAGGAGTGATGACCCCCTTGGTCTCCATTGATGGCAACTTAAACGCCGATGGTTATATTGCCAATGTGCTAGAACCCGTTGCGATTCCATATCTCCAGGGGCTGGAAAATCACATTTTCCAACAGGATAATGCGCACCCTCATACGGCAAGGGCTATAATACGTTTATTGGAAGAAGCTAACATTGCCGTCCTCCCATGGCCTGCTCGGTCGCCTGATTTGTCACCCATTGAACATGTATAGGATGAGGTCGGTATGCGACTGGGTAATGTACCACACCCTTCAGATAACGATCTCCAGCTACGGATTCAAGAAGCATGCCACGCCGCCTAATTTAGTGCATTACAAATCGTGGCGGAGCAACACATTATTGAAAATAACATTTTTAATTTTTGTTCTTTTGTTTTCAAATTTTAATCGTTTGTTCTAATGAAAAACATCGTTGACGAAAATTTCAATAAATTCAATGTGTTTAAAAGTGTAAAGCTATTCTATTGCAATAAGTAGAGACGGACAAATGCATATTTACATATTTTTTTGTTATTGGGCATACGAAACTTTTTCTTAAGAATATACACGTTTTTTAACATTTAGGCCCCAAAATTACAAATTTTGTTTTGTATATACTGCATACATAAGGTGTTTTACGTTATTTGAGCGTATACGAGGTGGTAAGAGCATGAAAGTGCATGTTTGCGTCTTTTTTCCGTTCTTTCTTATGTTAGAAAATAAATTTACCAGTATTTGTACCGAGATTTTAAAACTTTAAGCTTGTAATTTCGTCAACTCTCTGGAAGTTCTTTTAACAGACACAAAGATTTGTTTACTCAAATCTTATACCTGCTTTTATAGTTTAAGCCGCTTTAAAACTTCTTAGAAACTTAGGTATTTGGGAACTACGTTAATTAGTACTTTAGTAATATGCACAATAACTACATTGCAGTTATAGACGAAAATACGTCGGTATTTTTGAGGTTGGATATCTTGGAATTTCCGTTTTTTTTGTTTAAGACTGGTGGGGTTGTAGTTGTTTGCAAAAATTTCATTCACTTGTAGCCGTTTGAAGTCAACATGCCAAAAGTGGGCAGCTCTAGGAACGATCTAATTAGAAGGTGATTGAAATCGTATTCGTGTTTTAAACACGATGGAAGTGTAGTGTTTTGTATTATTTGCGAGAAGGAGGTATGTCTGACATGCACGCTTTGTTCTAGTGACATTGTACTCATATTAAAATATACCTAGAACTTGCTAAATAGTTATAAGCTATTTTTGTGTTCTTTATGGTAATTCTCATTTATTATTCTAGACAACATTTTGTAAAGGTTTTATTTAATTGAAAAATGAGTTGCAATATACATTAATTAAACACGTGTTTGTTAAAATATGTTCTTTGCTGCCCTGCAATAATTTAATTAATTAATTAAGTACTCTTACCTACTTCGATCGTTCTGCACCTAAGATTTATTAAATACCATTATTCAAATTGAATAAGTGAGGTTATTTAAACATTGTGAGAATAAAATTGTGATAATTTTTTGTATATAATTTTTGTACATATAATTTTGGATTTACAAGTGTGAAATAAAATTCACAGATTCATTTATTGTATCAATTAATAAAATAACTGGAGAGTTTGGATAACGCTTTAAATAAACATCAAAACATTAATTTAATATTTACAGCAGGTTTAGTCTAAAGATAAATTAAAATTTATAGATAGTTTTGAAATATTAGAGAAATAATAAATTGAAATTATTAATGTGTCTTTTCTAACATTCTAACTTCAAGTTCAGTGGCAAACAGATTCTTTTTTGACTTAGTATACAACTACTAAATAACTAATATTAGAAATATTTTAAAATTAATATTTTGTAGGTAAAAGTCAACAAAAGGTTTCAATTAGATCAACATATCAATACGGGTCCACATCAGAAAACAAAAATGAAAATGCAGCACAACAACTATTACCTACTTATGTGAGCCAAACCGAAAATGTCAATAACTTTGAAGATCTGTGTAAAATGTTGGTTTCGTGCAATATTCCATTCCACAATTTGGAAGAATCTGAATTCAGGTTCTTTAGAAAATATTCGGAAGAACAGGTACTTTCTCGACGTAGCTACCAGGTCATGTCTTTCACAACTATACGAATATACTATTAAAAACATAAGGGATGTTATTTCAGATAATTATATCTCGTTAAGTGTGACGAAACGACCGATGCTAAAAACTTTGTTGTTGGTATTCTAATTGGTAATCCTTCTTTTAGTTATTTAGTTGCCGTCAAGCAATTAGAAAAAACAAATCATGTAACAATTTCAGTTTATAAATGATAGTCCTAGTGTGTGAGTGTGTAGTGTGTGTGTGAGTGTGTGAGTGTGTGAGTGTGTAGTGTGTGAGTGTGTGAGTGTGTGAGTGTGTGAGTGTGTGAGTGTGTGAGTGTGTGAGTGTGTGAGTGTGAGTGTGAGAGTGTGAGTGTGTGGAGTGTGTGATGTGTGTGTGAGTGTGTGAGTGGTGTGTGAGTGTGTGAGTGTGTGAGTGTGTGAGTGTGTGTGAGTGTGTGAGTGTGTGAGTGTGTGAGTGTGAGTGTGAGTGTGTGAGTGATGTGTGTGTGGAGTGTGTGAGTGTGTGAGTGTGTAGTGTGTGAGTGTGTGAGTGTGTGGTGTGTGTGTGTGAGTGGTGTGAGTGTGTGAGTGTGTGAGTGTGTGAGTGTGTGAGTGTGTGAGTGTGTGAGTGTGTGAGTGTGTGGGTTTTGGGGGTTGTGTGTGTGGGTGGGGGTTTGTGGGGTGTGTGGAGTGTGTGTGTGTGAGTGTGTGAGTGTGAGTGTGAGTGTGTGTGTGAGTGTGTGTGAGTGTGTGAGTGTGTGGTGTGAGTGTGTGGTGTGAGTGTATGTGTGAGTGTGTGAGTGTGTGGTGATGTGTGAGTGTGTGAGTGTGTGAGTGTGTGTGAGTGTGAGTGTGTGAGTGTTGTGAGTGTGTGAGGTGTGTGAGTGTGTGAGTGTGAGTGTGTGAGTGTGAGTGTGTGAGTGTGTAGTGTTGTGTGTGTGAGTGTGTGAGTGTGTGTTGAGTGATGTGAGTGTGTGAGTGTGTGAGTGTGTGATGTGTGATGTTGTGAGTGTGAGTGTAGTTGGTGTGAGTGTGTGAGTGTGTGTGTGTGTGAGTGTGTTATGTGTTGTGAGTGTGTGAGTGTGTGAGTGTGTGATGTGTGTGAGTGTGTGGAGTGTGGGTGTGTAGTGTGTGAGTGTGTGAGTGTGTGAGTGTGTGAGTGTGTGAGTGTGTGAGTGTGTTGTGGTGTGTGATGTGAGTGTGTGAGTGTGAGTTGTGAGTGATGTGAGTGTGTGGTGTGAGTTGTGATGTGTGAGTGTGTGTGAGTGTGTGAGTGTGTGTGAGTGTGTGAGTGTGTGTGTGTGAGTGTGTGTGTGAGTGTGAGTGTTGTGTGAGTGTGTGAGTGTGATGTGTGATGTGTGTGTGAGTGTGTGAGTGTGTGGGTGTGTGTAGTTGTGTGAGTGTGGTGTGGTGTGGAGTGTGTGAGTGTGTGAGTGTGTTGAGTGTGTGAGTGTGTGGTGTGTGAGTGTGGTGTGTGTGTGTGAGTGTGTGAGTGTGTGAGTGTGTGAGTGTGTGAGTGTTGAGTGTGTGTGTGGTGTGTTGAGTGTGTTGAGTGTGAGTGTGTGTGAGTGTGTGAGTGTGGTGGTGTGAGTGTGTGAGTGTGATGTGTGAGTGTGTGAGTGTGTGAGTGTGTGAGTGTGTGAGTGCTGAGTGTGTGAGTGTGTTGAGTGTGTGAGTGTGTGAGTGTGTGTGTGTGTGTGTGAGTGTGTGAGTGTGTGGTGTGTGAGTGATGTGAGTGTGTGATGTGTGAGTGTGTGATGTGTGGTGTGAGTGTGTATGTGTGATGTGTGAGTGTAGTGAGTGTGTGAGTGTGAGTGTGTGAGTGTGTGAGTGTGTGAGTGTGGTGTGGTGTGTGTAGTGTGAGTGTGTGTGTGTGATGTGTGAGTGTGTGAGTGTGTGATGTGTGGTGTGTGATGTGTGATTGAGTGTGTGATGTGTGAGTGTGTGGATGTGTGTGAGTGTGTGTGGATGTGTGAGTGTGTGTGTGAGTGTGTGAGTGTGTGATGTTGTGAGTGTGGTGTGAGTGTGTGAGTGTGTGATGTGTGTGTGTGTGTGTGAGTGTGTATGTGAGTCTGTGAGTGTGTGAGTGATGGTTGTGTGTGAGTGTGTGTAGTGTGTGTGTGTGTTGAGTGTGTGAGTGTGTGAGTGTGTGAGTGTTGAGTGTGATGTGTGTGTGTTGTGAGTGTGTGAGTGTGTGTGTGGTGTGTGAGTGTGTGAGTGCTGTGAGTGTGTGAGTGTTTGAGTGTGAGTGTGTGAGTGAGTTTGTGAGTGTGTGAGTGTGTGAGTGTGTGTGTGTGTGTGAGTGTCTGGCTGTGTGAGTGTGTGAGTGTGTGAGTGTGTAAGTGCGTACATCTGCGTTAGACATCCAAATACTTAAATACACTAATCTACACGTAGAGTGCATCATTATAAAGGGATCTTATCGAAACGAGAAAACCTGCAAAAGTATTATATGACATTGACGTTTCAGTTCCACCAGGTTATCGTTTAGATAAAACTCTTAGTAATACTCAATATTTAGAAGTAAATACCGACATAATTAGTAGTATAACAATTAACTTGACTAATGAAAAGCGTGAATTAATAGACATTAGTGAAAGTGAACCATTCACAGGACGCCTAGAGCTGGGAATTAATCAAGTACCCCATTCCATCTTTCAAAAATTCCTATAAAAGGCAGCATCCCTACAGGAAGACATCAATTAGTCACCAACCTTCATTGCGGGTAACATCTGCACAATATTCTTTACCGTCAATTGGTTTAAAAGTTCTCAGCGATAATGGTCGAATCATTAAACGTCTTTCAATACATACATTTTGATTGTACGATAGCTAAATCAGATATTCACACTTCCATATGGATCTTCTAAATATGGAGCTTTCGAATTAATACTTTCTTTTCGTAGAAATCCGCAATGAGTTAGGTTTACAAGTAGAATTCGATGAGCAAAATGGGAAAAAATCTTTTACAGTATGCATACCATTGTATCACATATTTGGAATAATGAAGGATTATCGTCAAGTAATCTTGAATATGCATCAAGAGTTGGTTTTAATTCGATCTAGAAGCGATACAAACTGCTATTATGGTGAAGTTAGTGATGCTGCGAAACTTAACTTGTGTGAAGGAATCAATCAAAGATCTATTATTACTGTTCCATTTCGTCAATGGGAGTTATATGAATTACCTGCTTCAAAAAGAAGCAACCTCAATGAAAACGTCAACTCAACTGGAAAAACCACGCTGGATAGTTGTTGCATTCCAACAAGGTAAACGATACACAAAGTCAGCAAGGGCCGGAAATGTTGATCACATTAACATCAGCAACCTTAAAGTACATCTGAATTCTGAGTATTATCCATATGAAGCAATGCATTTGAACTTCAGTGCCAACCAATACATACCAGCATATCACAATGTTTTGAAATTCCGATGTCATTACTATGGCGAGGAAGATAAATGTTCAACTATTTCGAATTCAAATCATATCCAGTATTTGTAATGGACTGCACTAAACAAAATGAATCCTTAAGTAACTCAAAATTGGAAATGGAGTCTCCAACACCTTTCGATAATGGAATCGTTGTCAATGGTCTTATTCTCCATGACGCCATTGTGCAGTACAGACCACTCACTGGAGAAGTGAAAAAATTATAATTATTATATACATTATGTCTAGTATATAAATAAAATGTTAATTATTCGTTTAGTTTTATTTCATCCACTAAACGATGAAAGTAGTTGCTCAGAAACAAAAAGTTCCAATTCACAATCAGGACATTGATGTCTAGTACTCCAAAACATGGTGATTTACTTCCTAATAGTATACGTGGTATTATATGCGCCCCTCCAGTTATGGTAAAACAAACACAATGATCAGTCTGCTTACTGAGAAAAATGGTTTGAAATTTAAACATGTGTACGTATACTCTAAGTCATTGAATCAAAACAAGTACAAACTTTTACAGGAAATCTTACTACCAATGAAGGATATAGGGTACTTTACATTCAGTAATAATCAAGATGTGATTGAGCCTAATTGTGCAAAATCAAACTCTATTTTTATCTTCGATGATACCGCTTGTGAAAAGCAAAATAACATAAGGGCATATTTTTCTATGGGTAGGCATAACGATATTGACTGTTTCTATTTGGGTCAAACTTACAGTAAAATTCCAAAGCAATTAATTCGTGATAATGCGAATCTAATTATATTATTTGAGCAATATTAATTAAACCTAAAACATGTGTATGAGGGTCATATAAGTCCCACCATAAGCATGAAATTGTTTCGGGACAGTGTTCAAAGTGATGGGTAGGTCAGTTTGGTTTCATCGTCATAAACAAGGATGCTGAAGTTAATAATGGTCGCTATAGGGATAGGTTTGATCAATATATACTACCTTAAACTGCGTTCAGTAGTTGAGTAGTTACTGACACGTTTAGGTATTAAAAGCTATCTGTTTAGGGTAAATCAGTACCTGCTCAGTGAACCTGTTTTCCTACAAACGTTTAATGAATATATAATACCCTAAACCGCTTTCAGTAGTTTAGTAGTTACTGACCCGGTTAGTTATTAGCAGCTATCTGTTTAGTGTAAACGGGTATCTGTTCAGGGTAAACTAGTACCTGTTCAGTAAACCCGTTTTGCTACAATGGATAATAAGGAGATGATATTAAAGAAAAAAATTATTCAGGCTCATAAAATAATACAGCAGAAGTAAAACAATCTTAAAACTGCTCGTATTGATAACGAAAGAATATTTGAAAGTACCTATAAGCCCCTAATAGAACATCTAACTGAAATAGTAAATAAAATCGATCCTGATGGAAACCACCTAAAAAGTAGTCTATTGAAGTTAAACGCAAAAAACGCCCCTATTCATATTTCCAAGAAAGCATGCGACTACCCCCACCAGCCCGCTAGTTCAAGTTCAAAGGACTGCACTCACCGTCACTAAGTGATTCAAGAAAGGGTGCTACTAGCACACTAGCTCAGCTTCCGTTTTTTTCAAAGAAATCCTCCTCCAGGCCTTAGTACTCCATCTTTCTTAGATACATCTGTCATAGGAGAGATTAATACTAAGGAAGAAGGAGGAGAACTATTAATACCACAGATGATTCTACTACCCGTAATAAACCCATCTCAGAAGAATTACTGGAGCAGTACTATGAATTACCCGTATATACGTTAAACGTATTATGACGGATCCTGATGATGCTATTTATCACACTTATGGAGCCCACTATGATACCAAAACAGACAAATGGACAATTTGTAATACCCCCGTTACAATTAAAGGAAGCGATATGATAATTAAAGACATCGCGCGTAAAGGGACTCCAAGTTTATATGATCTGCTTATTATGAATGAACCCGATTTAAATCTAGT
Source organism: Vesta saturnalis (assembly GCA_036346205.1). Taxonomy (NCBI): domain Eukaryota; kingdom Metazoa; phylum Arthropoda; class Insecta; order Coleoptera; family Lampyridae; genus Vesta; species Vesta saturnalis. The sequence continues at coordinate 226,575 of JARFJB010001942.1, forward strand.
AAATTCAGAAGATAGAACAAATTATAAAAGTATTTTAGAAGCTGCGAATGTTGCAAGGCGAGATTATTATGTAAGTGGACAAATTCGAGGAAGACGAAGCAAAAAGTATACACAAATAATCATGAAGATCATGTGAATAAACTTTCTGTCTCAAATAACCCCATAAGCAAAAACCCATAGGGGTCAAATCCGGCAATCTTGTTGGCCCATGTATTGTACCACCTTTCAGGAGAGTGCTGATTCAAAAAATTTGTAATTAAACGAGTTGAATGAGCTGCACATCCGTCTTGTTGCAAATGAAAATCTTCTAAATTCACGTTTTCCATGGCAGGTAAAAAAAAAGTTTCCAAGCACGTCCAAATAGGAATGTTGGTTTAAATTAGTGTCAAAAAAATATAGGGAAATAATTTTATCGTACCTTATTGCACACCATACGTTTACTTTCTTGTACCATTGACTGTTAGCTACTATACGAAAATGTGGATTCTCATCAGACCAATACCTACAATTTTGTGAAGACACGATGCCATTAGTTGTAAAACAAAACAGCAATCGCTGGCCATCATCTCCAGCTTCCAATTTATGGATGAACGTGAGTTTAAATGGTATAATTTTACTTTCTTTGAGAATTCTTTGTATGTGCGATTTACTTATTCATAATTCAGTAGAACGCTTTGTCAATGATAAATGATTATCAGTGTTCACGGATTCTATCACCAACAGTGCAGCAGTATCTTCGTGATCATGAACTAGTTTTTTTTTATTCAAATTGACAGAAATTGCGACCATTCGAAATCGCTCGTTAAACTTATTAATAACATGAGCATAAGATTCTTCCCCAAGTCCACAACATTGTATTAGGGGAATGTGCTCTTCGAGAGCCAACATTTTTAGTACAAAAACTACAGAACAAGTAAAAACTAAAAACAACTAATTTGCAAATTACTGAGATAAGTAATCAATGTAGAACAAATACTTCAAAGTTTTGAAGTTTATCTAAGATAATGACAGTAAATTGTTTGCTTTATTACGATGCGATTATTCGTTCGCACAATACAAAAAAAAACGCGGATTTGATGAAAGTGAACGGATCTTTGTGAAATTTTGTATTGTGCTATAGTTTTATTTTCTTAACAACTTTTCTTAGTGACACTTTGGCATACTATCAACGAAAAATGTACTTTACTTGAAACGAAATTGACAAATACCGGATTTTTGCTCAACTGTAAAGACCTAATGATTTTAACAAATCGAAAGTAAACTAAAAATAAGTTCTAGACCACGGAATGGGACTACTGGCGCAGCCGACTGGCCAACCATCATGCCGCAACCAACTAGCCGCAGTACCAACTACGCCGTCCCTACTGGCCGCCATTCAACTGGCCGTACGATTATTTTTTTAAATAGCGACATCAATTTTTTTTATATTTTCAAAGAGAACATTTTCTGAATTCAACAATGTATATATTTCAATTTTTGCAATTAATTTATTTAAATAAACAATACTTTAATGTTTTAATAACAATACAACAAATATTTAATTGTATTAAAATAGTAGGCGACGAAAATTTCTTAATTACCTAAATTAGTTATAACACTGTGTTAATCTTAATAGTAACTACAAATAAATATTTTTTTATATTACTATTAAGACATTAAATATTGTTTATTTAGATAAATTCCATATTTCCATATTTTTCTAAATATTTAATATTATGTAATATGCATTTGATTAATTGCTGTATTGTTTATTTAGCTTGTAATATATGATAATAAAATGTGGCAGAATAATTTCTTTCAAAATTTGTTATTTTACAGTTTACTAATTTATATTGATGCTTTAAAACTTGTTTTACAAGGTAATAACTAATATAACCTGCAGTTTTAAAACAGAACCTGGTTCCAGGTAGATTGGCAGTAGGGAGAGTGGCCAGTTGGTCCAGTTGTCATCGCGGCCACACAGCCGCGGCAATGCACCACTCGGCTGCACCAGTTTTACTAGACCCCTAGACCAAGCAGGGCGTAATCCTAAAATATGAAATTACAATTCGAAAATTTTTGGTCCATCATACCTATTGTGAACACAATCCGGTGACACACTGTATACTATTTTTCAACGTTAGCGTTTTACAAAATGTTAATCCAAATTGTGTAAATTAACAATACGTCTTTAGACTGTTTTATATTAGCTTCAATAGATTTTGTAGAAATTGAGTTCGAAGTATAAATCTTTCAGCAATTTGAGTAAATACATTTGGTAACCTTTAGTCTGATTGGTATAATTTAGTAAATTATTACGTCTTTGATATATTTCCTATAACTGCAACCCTTTCTAAGAAAAGTGGGAGAAATTAATTTCTCAACGTTTAACTATATGAAAGCACAATATAAATGGTATAAGGATGTCAAGTTTCATGCTTCCTTCCGAATGGGACCGTATCTGAAAGATCTTTCAGTAAAAATAGTGTAACAGCTCAAATTTAATAACAGAGACCTTTTATAAATGTTAAGCGGTTACATCGTTGTATATTTTATAAAAATGTGTACAAAAAATCAGAACTGCTATACTGTAATGCCGGTCTGTAAGATCACATGGTATAAACATTGGTATAACTATTCTTTACCTTCTTGGTTACACTACATTTATTGCAACTTATTTATTTCTTGCATCATTTATACTTTTAATTTAAATTTATATTCTTTTCTTTTATTCGTCATACTCAATCCAGAATGTATTAGATATGCAGGTAGGGAAGCGCAAACATTCCACCTTCTCACATATGACGTGGAAATAAATAATTTTTTAACATAGTTCTGCAAGCTCTCTTGGAATTAATAGACATTAGTTCATATTTAAGTATTGATTTTTATAAACAATTTTTTAGGTGCACATGTGATAATTACGTTCCAAAATGCAATAATGATTTACATCAAAGCTGTTCACATGCCAAAAACTAAATTAATTTGTAAGGTTTATTTGGTTTCATATCAAGAAGTTTTATAAAAAATAGTTATTTAAGAATGACTCCAATATTGAAAAAAATTGAATGAATGCCTCAATCCCACTTTAGGAATTTTTGATGTCAAATGACGCGTTGGTTAAAAAATTACATAAAATAATTAATTTATAAATTCTGCATGTTGATATTTTCGTGTTTCTTAAATATGCAACAGTTTCAGAAATACTCAACAATCAAAAAAAAAAAAACTGTGCTTAGCAAACCTCCTATATCCTCGCTAAAAGTACGTAAGTACAACTTTTTTTGGAGCTATTGTAGAAACAAACATACATACGCACGTCGAAATTTTGCCAAACGTAAAATGAGGTAATTAATCGATTTAGGAAGTACAACAATCTCCAGTATATAATCATACCATAATCAAACAACCAATATTGATATCAAAATGCTTAATTAAAAATTTCCTTCTAAAAATTAAGAATAATGAAGCTTTAAGATTAATTTATAGGATAAACAATAAAATTAAATGTACTGCAAATTATCTTATTTCAGCGGTCGCTTGCTATCCCATCTTGAAAGTAATTTAGTTCCATGCCTGGACGTTGGTATGTGATCTGTTGAATTGTTCACTTCTTCTACTTCAACATCCAACGGATGTATCGCTAAAGAAATTTTCGAACATTTTTATTTGCTCAAATGGTTTAGAATGTTCGAAAACGTCCAAATACAAAATTTGAGCAAAAAACCTTGTGTGTGTACTCCATAACTTTCGAAGCACTTGACATATCAACTTGACATTTGGCACACATATAGATTTCAATTACCCAAAGCGACTGATTGTTTTTGGAGTCAGCGGGTTATGGGGAAAGTACCCCTTTTGCAAATTTTTATTTTTTAGATTTTTTTCCTTTTAATATGTGATTAGTAATATAATTTTGGGTATTTTTCGTTCCTATAATTTTTCTGTACAACAAACGGTTTAAATCGTCACTAATAAAAAACCGGTTTTTTCTAAATATCTCCGGAACTACTCAACATATTCAAAAAGTGAAAATACCGTTAGATAGAAAATCAAACTTTTTATCGAAAAGCATGCTCGTAATTTTTTGTAAAGTTAATCGTTTTCGAGTTATTTACAAAAAAAAAACGATTTTTTTATGTGGAAGTATTGATACAATTTGCAGCGGTTTTTACTTTGTACCGATTCAAACAAAAATAAAAATTAATTTGTGGTATTACCAATATACAATTGCTTACCGTATACGTATAAATAAATATCGAAAGTTTCTTCTCGTATTTTCAAAAAACTAATTTGTTAACTGCTAGTGCATAATAACGCACTTTCCGCTTTTTTCTGTGTAAAAAGTTAAAACACGTACCTTCAAATGTATTCACCAGATTTTGGCTTCGGCGGAGTAATAATGGATACATCGTAAGTCACTTTCCGAATTCGAAAATAACAATCAACCATACTTAAAAATTAAGCAGTTTTGTGTTAGCATTGATATCTAATCAGTACGTTCTACAGATTGGGAATGGTAGAAGATAATTTTTTCGTGATATTTGCAAATCTATTAAATTTCTACCACTGCTACACAGTTCACTATGTATCTGATTTTAAATACCAACGCACACAAGTTAACATGAAATATTGTTACAAGCAATAGCCTTAGCGGGGAACTAGACGGGTGATCCAACCTTATTTGCGTGCCTAACAGGTTTAATTACATTATTAATATCTTTAAGGGAGTAACCATTAACTTGTGGTGAAGTTTTTAGATGACCAAATTCATTTTCCAAACGTATTCAGGATCACATATTCGTTTAGCACCATCTACTAGAGCATAACACTCATTTTTGACATGGATGATGAAGATACATTTCAGTGCGTTCGGTTCGGTAAACCTTAAAAGGACAAAGATTTGTTTTACAAAACCAGCAAGTCTACAAATGGTGAAAAAAAAATGCTTCCTTTTTCATGGTAAACTGAACGTTTGAATGAATACCATACATAAATATTTCAAAATTCATTTAGTGCTTCTTCTCACATATCTCCAAATAACGAAAGTATCATTAACATATCTCTACCCAACTATAGGTACTTTAATGTAAAAATTAGATACTACTGGATTTCCCGTGGCTACTCTATCAAGCTGTTCAACTTCAAACTTTGAACCAATCACATTTAAATTAACTGATGTGTTATAAAATACTTATCGTTTTCGTGTTACCAAAAAAGTGCAGGTAACTACAACAAATAAATACAAAAATGAATTACTTCTTAAAATTAAATATAATTTGACTCCTATTTATCACCGATAATAAGCATAGCACTAATTATATTATCCCTGAAAATAAATAATAATGAGACAGTTTTGAAACAAAAATGTATTTTTTACAAAATGTAATCAATATGTTCAATGGTTTCTTTCAAAGAAACATTAGTCAACAGTGAAACAACATCAAAACTAAACCATAATGTGACTGTATCTCATATTAAAATTACGCATGGTTTAAAGGAAATGTGCAGAATCCTTGATATAATAAAGTGTTTTTCTATATAAAGCTGTTGTAAAGAGTCGTCTTGGTTTAACCAATTTAGTTAACAACATAAAGAATAATAAATAAAATTCATCTAATTACAGCACGCAAGACATAATCTGCCTTTTCGCGCTCAGTCTTGGCCCTATAATTTGCGAAAAAGTTGTGAAGGTAAAGCGAGTCTATCCTACCTCACCATACACCAAAAATAAAATAGACCGGGCATACGCTGTATATTTGTGTACATTATTTACCAGCTAACAGTGTTTACTGGTAAAGTTGCGAAAAGTGCGGGGGGAAGTAATTGATGGAATTGGTGAAAATCCGGTATGTCAATTCACCATAGGTGTACCAAACAGTACCTAAACCGTTAACTCCGGAGAATCCTACTGGCTAAGGTAAATATACACTTAGATTAAGCTACCTTCAAGGAAACAAAACTTCCTCTATTGCAATTAATTATATTCTGAGCAATTTTTTGATACGACGCGCAATTTAGTAATTTAAGTGATGGTTAATTTTTTCAATACCTGAATAAGGATTAATTTTATAAGAAAATGGGTAGTACTATTTTTTAAAGAAAATTTAGTTTTACATAACTTTTCTTTATGAAGTTTTTTAATATAACGCAAGGCAAGTCTAAAAATTAATTAAATAAGATTGAAAATGACTGTATTAACGATATTTTATAGAAGCCGGCGGATTTGGAATTTTTGTTAGTAGCTAGATGTCTATTAACCTCTATCTGACATGGAGATTTAAACGTCCATCTAACATAGATTGTTGTTGCCTATTTTCGTTATGGACGTATAAAAATAGGTTGCACGATTATCCTAAAAAAAAGTATTATTTTTCACTTTATATTTATATTTAATGTTAATTAAATAACGAAACTCATTGAAACAATTTTGTAGTTTAAAATTTATTTATAGGCAAAATTCAGTTCTACCAAGGATTATAGTGAATTGCGCCTTTGAATGATGCAGTATTTGTATGAACTATGGCTAATGGCGACGCCATCCACTTTATTTTACATTTCAGCTGGAATTGTCACGAATAATGGAACAAAGATGCTAGTCACACCGTATTATTTAGGTATAGATTTGTAAATAGATGTATTAAACCTGTAAAGTGTTCCTAATCCTTAACTTTTTAACGACACACACAAACTATTACCCACAGACTTTGAGTTAGAAAAAGGGCAAAGAAAAGTGTAATTGTTTTAAGTGTTAAAAAGTAGGGTAAAGCACTATCCAATTGATCATAAAGAAGTGACTAATGTAAAACGTTTCGCAAGATTGTGCCCTTAAGAGAATATTGGTAAAACGGCATTACTCGAATACCATAAATTTGAAAAGAATTCATTCAGTATTCTAATTGATTGTGTATTAAATCAAAGAGTGGATCTACCAACTAAGTTTTACATTTATACTCAAAATCTACTTACATGTAAGTACACTTTGTAATACACAATAGGTTTAGTTAGTATTGTACCGGCATCGCACCCTCTTTTCTCCTCGAGTGGATTTTGATTGTTCTAATTATTAAAGAACACGCACACGTGCACATGCACACGCAGATGCACACGCACGCACACAAACAATACACACATACACATACAAACTCACGCACGAATGTACGCATACGCATGCTCGTTCGCATATGCGCGCGCATACGCACGTAACACGTAAAGCGCACGCACGCACGCCTGTACACCCGCATACACGCACACGCACATACGCGCACACACCACACACAGACACGCACACGTCACGCACGCGCACGCACACGCCCACGCCCACGCGCACGCGCACGCACACACACTCACACTCACTCACACTCACACTCACACTCACTCACTCACTCACTCACTCACTCACTCACTCACTCACTCCTCACTCCTCACCACTCCACACTCACACACTCACACACACGCAGACGCGCACACGCACTCGCCACTGCACACGCACGCGCAACGCGCGCGAACACCACCCACCCCTTTTGGTTACATTTTAAAAAAAGAAACAAATTAGTAAACTGTTGTTTACAGCTACCTTTCATTTGTCTTTCTTTCTGCCAAAATGAGTGAATCTAATGAAGAAATCCGATACATTGTAAGACTTTATTACAAAAAAGAAAAAATGCAATGCAAGCCGCGAAAAAAATTTATGACGTTTATAGACCTAATGCAGTGTCAGTGAGAGTAGCACAAAGTTGGTTTAAGCGTTTTCAATACGGGAATTTTGATGTCAAAGATTCACTTCACTATGGTCGGCCCGTTACGGATAAAAAAACAGTTTTGACCCATTTGAAAAAAGCTGGATACACAAAAAAGCTCGATATTTGGGTGCTACACTAGCTCACTTAAAGAAACATAATGAACCGTGTACTCATTTGCGATTCTTTATGGACACGTAATTAAACCGAATTGTTTTTGAAGAGATTGATAACTGGTGATGAATCACGTACGACAATTATGAGCTTTCAACGCCAGGCAGAACCATCGATGCGAATTTATACTACCAACAACTGAAGATTAAAGCAAGAAGTTGAGAGAAAGCGTACGTAATTGATCTATAGAAAGGATGTGGTTTTTCATCACGATTAAGAGAGTTTGACCTTCAGATTTCCACCTGTTTCGGTCTCTTCAGAATTTTTTGGGCAGTGTCAGGTTAACATCAAGAGAGGACTGCCAAAACTACTTGTAGCGTTTTTTTATCAGAAGTCCCAAAATGTCTACAGCAACGATACCATGTCATTACCTACAAGATGGCAAAAAACCATCGAACAAAATGGCACATATATACTATAATTAAATGTAAATAAACTTTGAAAAAATGTCTTGAGTTTTCATATAAAATGTGAAGAAACTTTTTCCCAACCTAATATATATATATATATATATATATATATATATATATATATGGTGGCGTTATTAGTGGACTTAAAAGCGGCATTTGGCAGACAGAACAGGGAAAAGCCGTGGGAAAAAAGATAAACGAAAGATTGATAGAAGGGATGGAGAATGAATGGCGAGGTGAGCGAGGAATCCGTCACAAGGAGGGACTGAGACAGGGGTGCCCACTAAGCCCAAGCATGTTCTCGGTGTATAGGGGGTTTGGAGGAATCGTTAAGAGGGTAACAGATAGGAGGGTTAGTGGTTGAGAAATTGAAGGTGTGGTCGCTGACGTACGCAGACAATATAGTGTTGGTGGCAAAGCAGGAAAAAGAAATGAATGAGATGATGCATACGTTGGAAAGGTATATAAAAAGAAAGGAACTGGACGTAAACACAAAGAAAACAAAGAGACTGGTATCCAGATAAGGATGGGGAATAAGAAAAGGAATTGTGGAAATGGAGGGAGAAGGACACGCAGCAGGTGAAAGAATTCACATACCTGGGATATACGATGAGATAGGACAATAAGGAACGAGAACATATAAATGAAAGCGTGAGAAAAGGAAATAATAAAGTAATAGGACCAGTGTGGACTATGGGGGTAAGGTTGTTTGGAATGGACATAAGGAAAAGGAGGCTGCTATTCGATAAATTAATCAAAAGTGTGGTGTTACATGGGGCAGAAGTGTGGAGGTGGAAGCAGCAAAAAGAGGTGGAAAAACTACAAGAAAAATACTGGAAATGGATATTGGGGCTTGATAAGGAAACACCGGAGTATACCATAAGAGAGGGAGTGTAGGAAGAAAAAATACGCGTAGAGGAGGAAGAAGGACAATAGAGTATAAGGAAGAAATGAGAGAAAGAACGGAATGTAAAATATTACAAGCAAGATGGAAAGAGATAAAGGAAGAGAGGTGAGATACGGACAAGATAGCAGGGAAGAATCATAAAATAAACGAGTATGTGAGGGAAGAAGTAGAGATTAAGGGAGAGGCTACCAGAGTATCTGAAAGGAGAATGAAAGAAAGGAAAATGTTCAGATACGGTAATGAAGAGTAGGGAAACACGTATCGGAGGAAAGAGGAAGAAAGGGTGCGTAGATTATGCGGGGAGTTAAGGGAGGATTACAGGACTGTAGAAGAAATATTAGAGGAAACGCGGAAAAGGAGAAAACTGATAATGGGGATGGGAGAAATGGAAGGAGAAAGATAGTCGGAAAAATGTAAATAGCAGAATTGCAAAACTAGATTACTTTGCAACATTGTAAAATGAGCAAATAAAGATAAACTACATATTAAATTTAGAGTATCTCAAAGATACCCTAGCATTAGCATTTGATGACGATTTCTTATTGTTAATGAAAGGAAAAAATTATTCAAAACTGAAATTCAACTTAGAAATGAATAAACTTAATATCAGGCCAAGAAGTACCAAATTACATTTAACAAACAAAAACCAAAGTTACGATTACAAATCGAAAAAGATCGACTAGGAAAAAGGAAATTAATATCTTTCTAAAGTACGCTACAATTAGAACAATGTAATAGAACCAAATTGTTTTTATAATGAAGATGAACAAACAGTTGATCATTTGATTTTGATTATGAAGACTTACAAATTGGACGTCAAAATTTAAGGAATCATGCTGCAACCAATGAGAAGACTTGGCATCTTCCAAAAAATGTATTAATAGAAAATTATCTTAAAGAATTTTTTCAATTCTTAGAAAAATATATTTGGAACGTGTTGGCGATATTGCTTAGACATAATGGTATTAGAATTTTAATGTTCCATATATGTAAATCATGAGTGTATTGTAATTGTAAGTTAAGGCATATAAAGCATGTTATGTTTATAAACAGGACATGCTACATAAATTACTAAATAAAACACACACACGTACGCACGCACTCACGGACCCACACACACAACCACTGCCACACAGGCACACGCGCACGAACGCACGCACGCACACGCACCCACACACAAATACGGACACACACTCATGCACGCAGGCACACACACTCGCGCGCACACAAACACAAAAGCAAACCCAAACGCAAACACAAGTACAACACACCGCAAACACAAACCGCAGACGCCAACTCAAACACAAACGCACATATACACAAGCACATAACGCAAATACAGACTCGTTATTATATTCGTTTACGAAGCTGTTGAGATATACAGGGTGTCGCATAAGTGTTTCATTATATTTCAGGGGGTGATAGTACATTGAAAATAATGAGTTCTTCATATAAACATTATTACAATAATGCTTCATTGGGAAGATATAGGGTGTGAAAGTATTATTAAAATTTTTATTGATGCGTTGACGATTGAAATATTCCAGATGTGTTTTGGATTTGTGTTCATGCGGCCATCGCCCTCGCTAGTAACTTATCTTCACTGTCAACAGTCTTTCATACACTAAACCTTTTACATGATCCCAAAGAAATCCAAAGGGTTCAGATCAGGGGGTCGCACCAGCCAATCCAGTGATTAGGAAAAACCTGACCAAGCTGTTGCCGAGCACGTAAAGAAAAATGCGCAGGTGTCCCATCTTGTTAAAACCACATTCATTGTCTAACATTCAATGACACATCCTCCAAAAGCACTGGTAAAATGTATCTTCAGAAATCTTCATAAACATGGCTAGTTAGCAGAGGAGGGAGCACATTAGGACCAATTAGATTATCACCTAAGATGCCGGTCCAAGTGTTTATGGAAAATTGCCATTGGTTGTTGCAAAAACAATAGCATTAGTGTTATCCAATTCCCACATATGATTATTATGGCTATTAAAAAGGCCTTCTCGAGTAAAGCATGCCTCGTCCGAAAAAAGAACTCGTTCACCAAATCCTGTTCCCTGAATGCTTCTGTAACCACCATCAACTAAAACGTCGTCGACATGGGTAATCTTCTGGGCTTAAAGTTTATACTTTTTGAAGATGGTATGGAAAAAGTTGTTCTTCGCGCAGATTACGCCAAACTGTGGATCGTGCTGTATTCGTATTATGTCCAATAGCCAGGATACTGGTGGAAATGGGCGGCCTAAATGTCTACGGTGTTGTAGCCTGCCTGTTTCTCTAAGACGGCTATGCGTTCTAGCGAAGATACTTTCATGCGGAATTACTGGTCTTGGAAATTTTTCTCCATCGCGAAGTTCTTCTTCCACTGCAATCTGCCTTTCGGTAAATACGATGCATATCCGCAAGTTCAGCTGATGTAAATTGAGCCACTAAATTAATTTACTAATTTAAACCAATTAACATTCAACAAAAAACAACACATTCAATAAAATATATATAAAAAATTGTTACTTAATGACAATATATTAATTTTTAAGGTAGTCATAACGACACAAATCAAAATCCGTCAAACAGTTGACAGCAGCTATCTAAATTGAAGTCAACCGTTATTAATACGTAAAACTTGCGCGTATGCACACAATTTGTGCATGCAGAGGGTTTTTATTTATTATTATTTTTTTATGTTGGATAAAAATAGTCAAGTGAGTATTTTTCTTATAAATTAAATGAAATTTCCAGAAGTATTTTTTTTATAAAAAGCAGTGGCGTAGCATTTTTTTCCTTTCAAAATGTGCTGAGATGTGTCTGTACGCACGACACTGGTGAAATTAAAAATAACCTTTTTACGTAAACAAATACGCCTACATTAACTCTCAAAACATGCCAAATTTCATTTACGTATCTTACGTGGTTTTAAAGATATCAATAAAAATTGAATATTTCAATAAAACTCTCTCTCTATATATATATATATACCCTATCAAGCATTATTAGAATATAATTTTTTTATGAAGAACCACATTATTTTTCGATGTACCTTCTGAACTAAACGAAACACTAATGGGACACCCTGTATAAACCTAACAAATAACTTAATACGCTGGAATAAAATCTCCGTTTAAATAGGTTTTGGCAGCTTATAATTAAAAAAAGGCACAATAGTTCGTCTTAATTTTAGCTTTTGATATATAGGGGAAAGTCGGGTAACGCGGGACATCGGGTAGCGCGGGACATTGCAATAATAAATGTTTTTGGCATGGATAATACATCCCACTAATGCTAGACAGGTGCGCGAATGCATAATAAGCTAACCTCCAATTTTTCATGAGGAGCAGCGAAGCAAGTGCATTGATAATGAAGTTTTTCCGTTTTTTCAAGTTTTTTGTTTGTTTCGTTTATATTTTTAAGCCACATCATCAATTGACCAGGTGAGTTAATATGTCTCTGCCGCATGCAGGTTATAATTTTGAGATTATGTAACTTATTGGTGCTTGACAATCGGCTTAATTATTTGGCGATTCGGGTAGCCGGGGACAAGTTAATTTCGGGTACCGCGGGACAACAGGGAATGCCTTACAGCTTATTCATTTTTTATTTTAGAATGTCAAAGTTTAAAAGCAGGGCGATTAACCGCGGTTCTTGGACCGAAAATAACCTCATCCAAGCTGTAAAATATGTAACCGAACAAAATCATAGCATAAGGGACAACATACCGAAGAGCACACTTCAAAGACGTGTTAGTGCTCTTAAGGGTGGTTTAGAAATTAAAGCAACAACCAAAATTGGTAGATTTGAGGTTACCTTTAATAAAAAATATGAGAACCTACTTGTTAGTCACGTGAAAGACTTGTACAATAGATTAATGCCATTAACAAGAAAAGAGTTTATGAAACTTGCTTTCGATTTGTCAGTAAATTTGAAAATTGAACACAGGTTCAACATTCAACGAGGTATGGTGGGGAGATTTTTATTATGGATTTTTGAAGCGCCACCCAGATCTCGCTTTGCGATCACCAGAAGGAACCAGATTGGCGAGGGCTGTTGGTTTCAATAAACCGCAGGTTAATCTATTTTTTGATAAGCTCGAGTTCGTTATGAATGTTCATAAATTTCCTCCATCACGCACGTACAATGCTGATGAGACCGATGTTTCCTGTGTTCACAGAATTGAAAGAGTTCTCTCTCAAAAAGGCAAGACACAAGTTGGGAAAGTGACGTCCACCGAGAGGGGCCAAAACGCCATTGTTACGAATTGCATGAATGTCACCGGAACTTATATTCCCCCGCTACTTATATTTAAGAGACAGAGAATGAATAATAGGTTAATGTTCAATGCACCACATGAGGCAGTTGGTGTTGCCCAGACCAATGGCTGGATGGATGATTCCGTACTTCTAAAATGGCTAAAGCTAAATATGCTCAACCTACTAATCCTTTAATTGTGGTGTAAGAAACCATTTTGAGTTATATTAAAATATACCGTCATTTATGTTCTTCGCTCGTTTAGTTGTAAATATAAGAAAATTTTAATTATTAATGATTCGTATAATGTGGTAGTCAACTTAATTTGCATTTTGGTGTAAATTAAGTGCATATCTTCTTAAGGGTCTATACTCCCACTTCTATTATTTTTTCTGCTTATATTTTCGAGCAGGCGTCATCTTCTGACTTCCTGAGCATCCATTTTTTTCTCACTTCTTGTGGTACGCTGTTAGATGTAGGAAGCCATACTTTTGGGTTTCCCCCTAAATTTTGTGAAAAGTGCCATTGATTTAATGGTAAGATGATTTAACTCGTTATATTGAAAATCTAAAATATTTGCTTTTGCAGGCACTTTGATTTACACTTTTATTACTTTTGCTTTTCTACTTTAATTACATTTTAAGTACGCATTTAATTTTACTTTTACGTACGCTTTCATTGTATGATTGCAATTTTACTTTTATTGCTGATCTAAATGTAGATCCCAATTTTTATCTGAATTTCGAGAAAATGCAATAAACGGATTATTCAATTTCATGAAGATAAATTTATAAGGAAAATTCCATTTTGGGTGTGGTTTACGACGTCAAGTATTATTTCGAGATATTGCGCAACGTTGATACAAGGATTACATCACCTTGGTTTGCATTTCCGCATTAATTTTTTATAATACCAGGGGTTCTCAAGAAGATTTATTATATTTTGTACAGGTATTTATATTTATAACAATTATTTAGTAATTTAAGGCTATAACTAGTTTTTAAGATATATTTTATTTTACCCTATTATTAACTGTTAATAAACATAGTTTGTATATTTTTTTACATTTTGGTAGAATTTTTATTGTAAACAACCTCCGTTTAGTTATTCTGAGCATAATGACATTCCTGATGCTGCTATTGACAATTTTGGTAATGGAATGTTCCAGAATACGGTCTCCAATGTCAATCATGCAACTATTGAAGATGCAACACAATTCGTGCTGGGCCTTCATCAGAAAAGGCAGTCACGGCCAATGAACTTTCCGAAGGTATGATTTGCTCTGGTGTCAACGAAATTACAGTCGCTGCTCAAGAGCACGCCGATATCAATGAAAACACACGACCATCACCGACTCAAAAAATGTTTCAGAGCTCATCATGTACTTCTACTTCTCCAGATAGCAATGCCGCACTAAGAGTGTTGTAAGAATAATCACCCATACCAAATTGTACCCAAAGAAGAATAGAAACCAGAAAAAGGAAGGCAGAAAAATGTGAAATTCTAACTTCAACTACCTTCAAAATTGCTCTGGAAGAAAAGGTACTAGCCCAGAACATCAAGGATGTAAAGAAAGTTAAGTTCATTGACTCGACTAAAAAGAAGCATTGATTAACGAAAACTAGGGTGAATAAAACAAAAAAATTGGAGTCAATAATGAAAACCAGAGGGAATATAACAAAAAGTTGGATAAAATACTGAGGGCGGTGATGAATATTGAAACTATGGAAAAAAATAAGATGGAAGATGATCAAGATAAAGAAAATGAAGTTTGTTTATGACTAATATACCACGAGAGCTTCGATGAAGACTGGACACTGTAATAAATGCAAAAAATGGGCACACGAGGAATGTGCTGACGTTCACATCACATCTCTTTATTACACATGTGACTTATGCAAAATGTCCTCTTAATTATTTTGTCATAATAAAGTTTTGGAATAAGTTTGCATAGTTTTTTTCAACTGTCCCATGCTACCCACCAGAACTTATCGTTTGGAAACTAATGTCGTACATTTACTACTTTATAGTCAGCTAGATTTAATTTTTTCTTTAATTTCTTGAGTAATGCCCTAATGGCACTACTGTCTAATTTTAATTAGCATCTCTCAATTTTTATAAATGTCTGTTATACTTTAGAAAAAAAGTGTCCCTCACTACCCGACTTTCCCCTATACGTTTTTTCCTAGATCTTAAGTACATGCTTTCCCAATTATGTGTTAACTTACCACAGCACTATAATTTAACATAAGTAGTTGAAATTAAACTTAAAAATATTAAACATATTACATTGTTTTCATTGTAAAATAACATATAACAAAAGTATTTATTAGGTTTGACTAGATTGATGTCAAGTTTCTGTTTGTGAATGATTTTATCAATTTCAAATTAGTTTTTCACAATTTTACACCTCCATCATAATTTGATTAAATTTGCCTTTGACCATTAGAAGGTGTTCTCTTTTGTGATCTTCAAGGCAGTTTGATAATATTTAATTTAATCTACTAAGGATCTAGTTATTTCTTACTAAAATTGTATTCCATTTGGTTTTTCGGGACAAACCTTGAAAATTGCTGTGGCAGTCAACGTATTAATAGCGGGCTTATGTTTGCATTTTTAATTTTCATAAAATTGTTTTAACATCTTAAAGCATTTCTAAAAGATTTTATTACTACTGAGGACGATAACTGTAAGCGTTGTCAAAAGATTTGAATAAACATAAATACAAATATACACTGTTAAAAAATCCAAAATAACTAAGATTGTAAATATGCCCATGAAAGTGTTTAATTAAGAAGTAAGTCTTGATGTTAACACATTTAATATCACAAAACACAAATATAAAAATTTCTCAATGCAGTGCAGAAAACTACTATGCCACATATCTTAAGTACAATTTTAAATATTAGGTTTAAAATGTACACAGTGATATAAAAATTGGTGTTTATAGAATTCATAAAGTACCTAATTAACTATTTTATAGTTATGATGCAACGATAGCTTTAGTTTTATTTTGTATGGGGAGAAACAGTTTAAATTCAGCTGGAAGCTCATCTTCTGAATATAACCTATCCGAAAAGTATACTCTACGTATTCTGCAATTGGCGTGCACTTGTACTCTTAGTGTTTCAACGTAATTTGTTCCATAAGCACGTCTTGTAAAGTCTGCTACATTAAATTGTATTTGATTCCAACCTTCGTCAAGTCTCATTGGCATAGTACATATAAATGGTTTAACTCGCGTTGTTGACTGATAATTACTAGCTCGAAAACGTCTTCTAACATTTTTGTCATCTAATATCTGCAAAACATTGCTCAATAACAGAAATGTGGCAAATCAATAATTGCAGATTACTTACCTGTACTTCAAATGTAAAATACTTCTTCAAATTTTTTACTATCATTACAAGAAATGGTAGTTTAATCCCCAGCGTTTTACGTGGATCTGTAGGGCAGGTTATATATGTTGTACTTACATTGGTACCAACAACTTCCAATACTAATGATTGAATATCTTCATCTGTAATACGCTTGATATGACCATTTTTAACCTTTTTATCCCAAATTTGTAACGGCTTACTTCCAATACTGTATAATATGGAGAGAAACCCACTTTGAAAAGTATTTTTAAACATATTAATATACCACAAATTAATTTGTTAAACCAAAACTAAACATAAGTATAACAAAAATTTGAGTGTTGATTTTGAGGTTACTTCAAACAGATTTTGATCATCGGTAAATGGAGTAGGTAGTGTACTCTAGTAATATATGAATTAATTAAGTTATTTGTTACGCCTTTATATCAAAGATGGCGCAGTGATTCATAAAATTCTAAAGTCTCTAGATACGGACTATAAAATCTAATGAATTGTAAATACCAACACATTCAGAATTGTATTTATTATTTTACATACCATTACGGCCAGAGAAATTCAAATTCAATCGAAAAGCTTCCGTTATTTTAAGAATCATCAGTGTAAAACACCTTTTATTGTCATTCTGACTGAGTTGAAAATAAAGTTTTGGTACTTTTAATTTATTTTGTCACAGATGTCAGCAATATCACTCACTGGTTAATAAAGTAAAATTATTACTCAAGTGAGATTAGCATGTCCTAGAGACAAATTTCGTAACAGTTGGGTATTTCAAAGGATACAACAATCTAAAGCCAAATTTACAATCTAATATCAATAGTGTGAAGTCGGAATTTCTTTGTCTGTAATAGTACCTACTTGTTATATGATCTATTATTGTTACAAGTTAATAGTCTAAATTACGATTCCTGTACTAGTGATTGTGGGCGGATTTAAAGTTAAACCTTCTACTAAATTAATAAAACAAAGTAAATCCTCTAAAATTGTATAAAAATGCTTACTTGAGCTTGATCTTAATCATTGCTATACAATTTTTAATTAGTCTATTCCACTTTAAATGTAAAATTGTTTAGCTAAACCACGTTAATATTTAATTAAAAACTAGAGATGTTAAAAATAGCGTACATGTGTCAAAAGATAATGACATTTTAAATTTTCTAAGGATACGTTATAGTATATTCGTCCGACCAGTCGTATTGATAATTTTACAACGCATACGGTTAGGTTAGGTCAGTAGATGGAATTCACCTATACCTAATTAATTGCTATGGTTGTTACAAGCAAACATGACGAGTAACCGATAACTTACCGTTCTACGAAAGAGTAAGTAAATATATTGACTGAACTTGCTTTTAGTTGATAAAACTCCATACCACATGAATAAAAATAAAACAAACTCTGTTTTTAAAGTTTCACTATATTACTTAAAATGACCATTGTTTCGACAACACAGTGTCTTTATCAGATTCAGTATTTAAACTAAATTTACCTACTTAAAATACTTAGCTTTTTGGGTTTTTTAATGGTATTATGTCTTATATCTATACAAATATGAACGTTTTGATAATGCTTATAGCTATCGTCTTCAATAATAATAAAATCTTTTACAAGTGTTTGAGATGTTAAACAAATTTTTGAAATATGAAAATTGAAAACGTAAACATAAGCCTGCTATTAATATAACAGTCTGATAAACGTATAAAGCCAACTATGGAATGCAGTTTTAGTGTAAGAATAACTAGATCCTTAATAAATTAATTATTGGCTGAATTACAAAAACAAACTCTTCTGAATGCAAAAGATTCAGCACGTGCAGCGGACGATATAGTATACTCGACGTTAAAGGAACTTGCTCCACCTGAAAAGAAAAATATTATTAGAAGTATATAAATTTACCCTAGACAATTGCAGCATTAAAGTAATCATACCTATTCAAAAACCGAACACTGGTGATACACAAAGCGCAAACTACAGACCAATATGTTTAACATCGCGTATAAGTAATATATTTGAAAAAATAATAATAGATTGATTTGGTTACTAGAAAAAGAACAACTCACATCTAAATATCAAATAGGCTATCGTAAAGGGCATTCCACAATAGACTTAGAAAATTTGATCTTAAACAGCTTTCGAAAAGATCACATACAGTAACAACTGGCTTTGATATTCACACCTCATAGGAGTTAATGTGAAGGCATAACGTAATTAAAAACTTGAACAATGGGGAATGAAAGAGAACCTACCTCAAATAATTAAAAGCTTCTCGTCTTTCGTAGTTTAACTGTTGGAATAAGAAATATAAATTCTCAAACGTATATATTCCAAAGCGGAATACCCCAGGGCTCGGTACTGTGTTGCACATTATTTTAGGTTGGAATAAACGAACCAGTTGAATCTATAACAACCTCAACCTACAAATGGCTATATGTGGATGACTTAATTATTTTCTACGAAAATATATCTATAGAAGATATGGAAATACAATTAAATAAAGCAATTGAAGATATAGTTAAGACGATTGAAAGTCTGGGAATAAAACTGTGTCGCAAAAGAAATCCGCATATCGAACCTACCCTGCTATTGCGGGAGAAGCAGTTCCCATAGTAGATTCACTAAAAATATTAGGAGCCATTTTACATAAGAAATTACATTTCAAGAACACTTAAAGCACCTTACTGCTAAATGTAAAAAAGGATTAATTTTATTACCTTCCAACCTACATGTACATATGTGTGGGTGTGTGCGTGCGTGCGTCGGGTTCGTGCGTGCGTGTGTGCGTGCTAGTTTGCGTGTGTGCTTGCGTGCGCGCCTTTGTGCTTGCGTGCGTGCGTGTGTGCGTGCGTCGGGTGAGTTCGTGCGTGCACGCGCGTGTGCGTGTACGTGTGCGCGTGCGTGTGGGTGTGCGTGTGGGTGTGCGTGTGCGTATCGTGTGCGTATTCGTGTGCGTGTGCGTGTTCGTGTGCGTGTGCGTGTGGGCGTGCGTGTGCGTGTGAGTGTGCGTGTGCGTGTGCGTGTGCGTGTGAGTGTGCGTGTGCGTGTGCGTTGTGTCGCGTGCGCGTGCAGATGCTGCTGTGCGTGTGCGTGAGCGTGTGTGTGCGTGTGCGTGTGTGTGTCTGTGCGTTGCGTGTGCGTGTGTGTGTGCGTGTGTGTATGTTTGTGCGGTTGTTCGTGTGTGTGCGATTGTTCGTTGTTGCGATGTGTCGTATGTGTCGTGCTGTGTGGTGTGTGTGCGTGTGCGTGTCGTGTGTTGTGCGTGTGTGTGCTGTGGTGTGTGGTCGTGTGTGTGGTGCTTGTGATTTGCTGTAGCGTGTGTTGTGTTGGTGTGTAGTGTGGACCTTGCCTGCCTTGTCGCTGTGCTTCCGCACTTGTTGTTGCCTTGTGTTGTTCCTTGTGTTTGTACTCGTTCGTGTTTGTGCGTTGTGCTCGTGCTGATTTTGTGCTCGTGTGGCTTGTTTCAGCTTGTGTTGTGCATTGCTGCGTGTGATCGTTTTGTAGCCTTGTGCTTGTGTAGTATCTCGTGTGTCGTATGTTTTACCCTGATCTATGTGTGTTGTTATTATCTCGATGTAAAATATGAGAATATTACTCTAGTTTACGTGAAATTGAAAACTTTTACTTTCTCGTATAGCTAAATTGAACAAGAAATTTTCTATTTAATCCTGTTTTAGATCTTTGCGTTTTCGTTTTTCGTTTTCGAATGTTTGTGCGTTTTATTTTTGGCGAATTTTCGTTTTCGAATTTTCGTTTTACGATTTCGTATTTCGTTTGTGTTTGCGATTTTTCGTATTTGCATTTTTCCGTGTTTGCGTTTGTTATTTCATTACGTGTTTGATGTTTTTATACTGTCTTGCGATTTGTTGTACTTGTGTTGCGATTGTTTGATTCTTCGTGTTTGTAATTGTCGTCTTGCTGCTTGTGCTCTGTGATTTGTGCTTGTGTTTGATTCTGTGTTTGTTGTCTGTCTTGTGTTGTGCTTGTACTTCGTGCTTGTCTAGTTTTGTTTATGTTTGCGGTTTGTGTGTTGTTATTTGCTGTGTTTGATTTCGTGTTTGTGATTGTTTCGATTTTCGTGTTTGCGAATTTTCGTTTTCGTTTTCGTGTTTGCGGTTTTCGTTTTTCGTGTTTGCGAATTTTTCGTTTTCATTTTTGCTGTGCTTTTCGTTTCTGTTCGTGTTTGCGAATTTTCGTTTTCGTTTTCGTGTTTGCTGTGGATTTTTCGTTTTCTTTTTCGTGTTTGCGAATTTTCGTTTTTCTGTTTCGTGTTTATGTTTTTCGTGTTTGCGAATTTTTCGTGTTTGCGATTTTCGTTTTTCGTGTTTTCGAATTTTCTTTCTGTTTGCGTGTATTTTTCGTGTTTCGTTTTCGTTCTGTTTTGTCGAATTTTTCGTTTTCGTTTTCGTGTTTCGATTTTTCGTTTTTGTTTGCGAGTTTTTCGTTTTCGATTTTCGTGTTTGCGAATTTCGTTTTCGTTTTTCGTGTTTGCGATTTTTCGTTTTCTGTTTCGATTTTGTTTCGATTTTTCGTGTTTCGATTTTTCGTGTTTGCGAATTTTCGTTTTCGTTTTTCGTGTTTGCGAATTTTCGTTTTCGTTTTCGTAGTTTTCGTTTTCGATTTCGTGTTTCGATTTTCGATTTTCGTGTTTGCGAATTTTCGTTTTCATTTTTCGTGTTTGCGAATTTTCGTTTTCATTTTCGTGTTTGCGAATTTTCGTTTTCGTTTTCGTGTTTCGAATTTTTCGTTTTCGATTTTCGTGTTTGCGATTTTCGTGTTTGCGAATTTTCGTTTTCGTTTTTCGTGTTTGCGAATTTTTCGTTTTCGTGTTTGCGATTTTCGTTTTCTTTTTCGTGTTTGCGAAATTTTCGTTTTCGATTTTCGTGTTTGCGAATTTTCGTTTTCGTTTTTCGTGTTTCGATTTTTTCGTGTTTGCGAAATTTTCGTTTTCATTTTTTGTTTGCGAATTTTTCGTTTTCGTTTTCGTGTTTGCGAATTTTCGTTTTGTTTTCGTGTTTACGATTTTTCGTGTTTGCGAATTTTCGTTTCGTTTTCGTGTTTGCGATTTTTCGTTTTCATTTTTCGTGTTTGCGAAATTTTCGTTTTTCATTTTTCGTGTTTACGATTTTTCGTGTTTGCGAATTTTTCGTTTTCGTTTTTCGTGTTTACGATTTTTCGTGTTGGAGAATTTTCGTTTTCGTTTTCGTGTTTGTGTATTTGTTGATTGTGCTTGTGCTTGTGCTTGTACTTGTGATTGTGCTTGTGTTGATTCTTGTGTTTGTGCTGGTTTCTGTGTTTGTGCTTGTACTCGTGCTGATTCTTGTGCTTGTGTTTGTTCCTGCTTGTGTTTGTGCATGTGCTTGTGATTGTTCTTGTACTTGTGTTGTATTTGTGCTTGTGCTTGTGATTGTGCTTGTGTTTATGCTTTCGAGTTTATGGTTGTTATTTCTCGTGTTTGAGAATTTTCGTGTTTGTAATTTGTATGTTTGATTTCTCGTGTTTGCGAATTTTCGTTTTCATTTTCGTGTTTGCGATTTTTCGTGTTTGCGAATTTTAGTTTTCATTTTTTTGTGTGCGAATTTTCGTTTTCGTTTTTTGTGTTTGCGAATTTTTCGTTTTCGTTTTTCGTGTTTACGATTTTTCGTGTTTGCGAATTTTCGTTTTTCGTGTTTGCGAATTTTTCGTTTTCATTTTTCGTGTTTGCGAAATTTTCGTTTTTCATTTTTCGTGTTTGCGAATTTTCGTTTCTCGTGTTTGCGAATTTTTCGTTTTTCGTGTTTGAATTTCGTTTTCGTTTGTCGATTATTCGTTTTCGTGTTTGCGAATTTTCGTTTTCATTTTTCGTGTTTGCGATTTTCGTGTTTGCGATTTTTTCGTTTTCGTTTTTCGTGTTTGCGAGTTTTTCGTTTTCATTTTTCGTGTTTGCGAAATTTTCGTTTTTCATTCCTCGTGTTTGCGAATTTCGTGTTTGCGAATTTTTCGTTTTCGTTTTTCGTGTTTGCGATTTTTCGTTTTTCGTATTTGCGAATTTTCGTTTTCGTTTTTCGTGTATACAATTTTTCGTATTTGCGAATTTTCGTTTTCGTTTTTCGTGTTTGCGATTTTCGTTTTTCGTGTTTGTGTGTTTGTGTGTTTGTATGTACCTGTGCTTGCGCTTGTGCTTGTACTTGTGATTGTGCTTGTGTTGATTCTTGTGTGTGTGCTTGTTCCTGTGCTTGTGTTTGTGCTTGCGCTCGTACTGGTTCTTGTGCTTGTGTTTGTTCCTGTGCTTGTGTTTGTGCATGTGCTGGTTCTTGGGCTTGTAATTGTTCCTGTGCTTGTGTTTATGCTTGTGCTCGTGCTCGTGCTTGTGGTTGTGTTTGTGTTTTTGTAAAGCTAACTTTCACAGGAGACAATTTAGAATACAATATCCGATACTGGACCAACCCCTAGTCTGACCCAGACCAAATCCGATCTCCCAAGGCTAAAATACGACCCATACATGGACATTAAACTATGCGAAAAATGGCATTATAAAAAATACTTTGTTATACATTATTGATGTTAAGTTTCTTGTTGTACATGAGATTAATTTGGTAGTGATTACCTTGAGCGACAACTAGATTTAATTATGACCCATAATTAAAGCAAAAAGGATTGCGACACATTGTGACTCGTATTTAAAACCAAAATATATTGCATGTAAATGATACGTATTAAAAAAGGTAAATAAATAAAAAGCGACATTCCTTAATTTTCGATAATTACTATTGCTGTAAGCAGGTTAATCAATTAGTTAATTACACGTTTTATTTTTAAATCAATTTCATTTTAAAATATATTCAAATGAATTTTCACCACAAGAGGACCACAATCTATAGATGGGGATTAAAAGGAACCTAATAATTTAATAACAACAATTATGCAATCTCTTTTTGACAAAAAACGGAATCCTAATAAATATTAATAAACACATTTTAAATAGTCGCTAAACCGTACATTCACATTGTATAACAGTGTAATTAACTGATTATGCAATACCATTAACTGTTTATTGTCATTATAGAATTTAATAGTGTATTTTAAAATCAAATGTATACGTTATCTTTACCTTGATTAGTTTCTTTTAATATCAGAAAAAATATAAAATATGTCCTACATGCGTCATAAAATAGGGGGTGAAAATACACCTCCTATGCGTAAGCGAGTAAAAATAATTAGGTATGCAGTGGGTTGAAAAATACGGACTCACACGTAGGTATATGTAAAAATAGGAATGCAGAGGGCTGAAAAATACGGACTCACACGCAGGTATATGTAAATAATTAGGGTTGAAAATACGGTCTCACACGTGGGTGTGTAAAAATAGGGGTGAAAAAATACGTTCTACACGTAAGCGAGTAAAAATAAGGGTGAAAAATCCGGCCCCCACGTTGGCATATAAAATAGGGTGTGGGTGGCGGGGGAGCTTGCACCGTAAAAAGAGGGTAGGGGAAGGTGTCCCACTACTACTTGTGTGCGCTTGTGTGTCCGTGTGTGCGTGTGCGTATGCGTGTGCGTGTGCGTGTGCGCGTGCGTGTGCGTGTGCGTGTGCGTGTGTCGTGTGCGTGTGCGTGTGCGTGTGCGCGTGTGTATGCGTGTGCGTGAGTGTATGTGTGTGTGCGCGCGTGTGTGTGTTGGTATGCGTGTGCGTGTGCGTGTGCGTGTGCGTGTGGGTGTGCGTGTGCGTGTGCCTGTGGGTGTGTGCGTGTGCGTGCACGTGTGAGTGTTTGTGTGTTTGTGTGTGTGTGTTTGTGTGTGTGTGTGTGAGTGTTGTGTTGGTGTGTGTGCGCGCGTGTGTCCGTGTGTGCGTGTGGGTGTGTGGGTGTGAGTGTGTGTGTGTGTGTGTGCGTGTGCGTGTGCGTGTGCGTGTGTGTGTGTGCGTGTGCGTGTGCGTGTTCGTGTGCGTGTGCGTGTGCGTGTGCGCGTGTGTATGCGTATGCGTGTGTGTGTATGTGTGTGTGTGTGTGCGCGCGCGCGTGTGTGTGTTGGTATGCGTGTGCGTGTGCGTGTGCGTGTGAATGTGGGAGTGCGTGTGCGTGTGGATCTGAGCGTGTGGTGTGTGTGTGCGCGTGTGTGTCCGTGTGTGCGTGTGGGTGTGAGTGTGTGTGTGTGTGTGCTTGTGCGTGTGCATGTGCGTGTGCGAGTGCGTGTGCGTGTGCGTGTGCGTGCGTGTACGTGTGCGTGTGCGTGTGCGTATGCGTGTGCGTGTGCGTGTGCGTGTGTGTGTGTGTGAGAAAAATTGCAAAAGGAAAGGCTTAGAAAAATGATGAAGTTGTTCGGAGAATGTCGAAGTTAGATTAATTTTTTCTGAAAGCAAATAAAGAAGAGAATGAATCTATTTAAGATTTTGAGCAACAGACAACTTCAACAAGCACTGGTAATATTCAACTCACTGGATCTTGCAGAAGAAAACAGCCGTGAAATCGATCCAAAAGCCAGTGCAAATTCAGAAAGTGTCAGTGTCCTTCGGAAATCAGTGAAAGTACAGAGAGTTTTAGTTATGATCCTGGACTGTGGATAATTTATGAGAAATTAAAACAGCATTTTATTATTCACGGAATACTGCAAGATATTGATTTATAGGATTTTAAGCAGTCACAACGACAGTATTAGGTTCGAGTAAGGTATTGTTCAACAAAGTTAAGAAATAATGAAATTATTCAACAGGATTATTTGATTTACTCCTAGAGCACTGGTAATCTATTTTGCCTTCCTTGTCGATTGTTTAAGGGAATACGACCTTTTGCCTCCACATGATTTAAGTACTGGAAAACCAGTTGTCTCATAGGTACGAACGAACATTCACAAAGTCACAAGTACTGTGTTGTTACATTACTTCCAAGACAAAATGAGACAAGTCAAGTAAATGCGCTGCACACCGAATTTTTCAAACGTGAAGTGAAATACTGGAGAGAGGTGATAAAGAGGGTTGTTACAGCTATTAAGGCTTTGGCAACAAGAGGCCTTCCTTTCAGAGTATCTAAATAAATATTCGGCGATCCCAACAATGCCAATTATATGATGTTATTAGAATTTTTATCGGAGTTTGATCCATTCCTCTCGGAGCACATTGAGCAATACGGAAATCCGGGCAAAGGAAATACGTCATATTTGTCGTCGGATTGTTTGTGAAGAAATGATTGAAATTATGGCTGAAGAAGTCCTCAAAGTGATCGACAATGAAACCAAACTAGCTAAATATTATGCAATTAGTGTCGATTCTACGCTAGATATCAGTCACATAGATCAACTATCTTTTATTACTCGCATTATTAAACATATTTTTTATTTTTGGAATTTTGAAAACGGCTAGTGTGGAAAAGTTGGAGATTTACGTCTGTAGTTAAGAAATAAAGAATTAAGTATATCAATTAATTTCCGACGGTGCCACTTTAGGCCTAAACTTTCGAGATTTAACGAATTTTAGCGTTTTCGTAAACACGATATTATTAGTTTCCTAAATCTGTATAGTATAAACGGCTAGTATTAAACAGTTATTGAATGATGCAAACAACGTACCTATAAAATTTGGTTAATGTGGGATAATACCAAGTGGTGCCATTTTAGGCCTGTTTATTGGCTTTTTGAAGTAGGACTGTACGATATTAGTATTCAGTAGGTACCTATACATTTTGTGCAATCTGAGTGAATGGTTGTACAGAACAAATTGTTAAATCATTTAATCGGAACATTAGTTAATTGTCGCTTTCAATTTTCTTCACTTTATATTGTTGTTCGAACTGTGGCAAAATTTCTCTGGATTCCAATCTACTTTGGATGAAGCCATCTCGTCTCTTTTAGCCCGATACGGTGGAAGATGCTTCGGTCGTCAATTTGACAGCTCTTTCGATCGGCTGAGAATGACAAGGTAGTTTAATAATAGCAGTCCCAAGTTTTTTCTCAATAGCCTTAGAATCCGGGGAACTAATGAGATCACGTAACTCTTCTTCAGTGAGATCAGCCGCCAGTGGTGTTTCTGACAAGTCAATAGTATGCCAGTCAATCAAATCCGTGACAGATTTTGCGTTAAAATTGATTGCCGGAATTTTAGAAACATGAATTTCTTCTTTCCGTTCGCGCCTGGCCATCCTGGCATTCAGTATTCTGCGAAAACCAAGTTCTCTTATGTGTTTCTGGTTGTCTGTAATCATTGACAAAACGACAGACTCAGGGTGCCCAAAATAAGCATTGCGCTAAAATACGGGATCGACGATAGCCTTTAGTTTCTCTGATAAGTGTCTGGAGCTTTGAATAGTTTTTAATAAATTTCTTGCTCCATCAGTGCAATACGGCTGCATGTGGAACCACATTGGCCCGTAAACTTTCATAATAAATGTGGCTAAGCAAAGAAGCTCTCCTGTTGGTTTTAAAGTGCTTATGTAAAGGCGCATAATGCGATTTGCCGTAGTCAGCCACCAAGCATGACTCATCTTGCCAGGTTTTCTATTTACCAAATCATGAGACACTTTGCCACTGGAAACAGCTTGTGAAATGTTCCAAAGATACTTCTGGTCGGTGCTTAGATCTTCTTTGTCAATCCTCGGAAATTCGGTACTGATGCCACAATAGGAAGCTCTTCACATTTCTCGAGTTGTTTTCCAATATTACCAGCGAGTTTGGTTGGACCAGTCGTTTTACCGTCCAAATACTGTACCAGATGACGTAGTGGCAGCTCATTAGCATGCAACTGGCAAACTAGCCAATGTAAAGGCTTCTGAAATTCTTGTTCAGCTGACTAATGTTGATGTTGTGAATCTTTCAAAAATTAAGAATGGCCGACGCAATATTTCTAGATGTTGATGAAACAGAACTTACGTGACCAAGTTTTTCGACAATAGTCACATGGTCTTCTGAAACTGAACACCTCGTATTTCCATTAATGCTTAGAGTTACATCTTCTCTCCCAACAAAGTAAAGTCCTTTGATACCTTTATTTTCGACATCATGTTGAAGCAGTTCTCTGTGAAACTTCCGTTCTCGTCTAATTTTGTGTCTGTCAATTACATTTGAATAATCATTTTCATTGACAAACCCCAGATCTTCCAGAACAGAGCTTGCAAGAATGGCTCCCGCTCTATCTGACACTCCTGTTCTGTCGCAGGCTCTAGCAAGTGCTGGAAGTTTTGAGAGTCGCAGTTTTTTAGAGTGAGATGATGTGGTTGGTTTGTTGTAGATGTCTAAATCTTTGTCATCTTCATCATCGCCCGACTCTGAATCACTGCTTTGAGTTATTTCTTGATTGATTGTATGGGACTTTTTTCTGGTCTATTCATAGTTTCCTTTTCTCGAAATTTCCTTTCCTCTCGTTTTTTAATCTGTTTCGTAGTTTTCACGTCGACATTGCCAATAGCCATCTTGCGTATTGCTCGCTGATCTCGTAAAAAAGCTTTCTCAATTTGTGGAACTTTTCTTTCCTTTGGGCAATTGTAGTCATCCAAACAGGCACACTTGTATGACGAAATATCAAATAGCCGCTGTGAATCTGTTTGGAAGGCTTCTAGAAATAATAGGAAGGGATGCTGTTGTCCATATTTTTTTCAATTCGTTCGGCTACAGCTTCAGCTATTCTGCCAACTGGAGGTTTGAAAGAACACTTCTGCTTTAAAAGTTCTCTTACAAACAAAAAATGTTTCATAACATCATTGTATGTTGGCAAGACACGGGTAGCAAGATCATAAGGACTCCCAAATACTTTACACTCTGTCTCAGCTCTAGATTTAACGTTTTTACCGATATAGGTATTATTTGACATTTTTGCGTTGAATTGCTTTTATTTTATTATATTCTTTCTTTTGTCCTGGAATCTCTGTTTTATTAGTCACTTTGGCAACACCGCCTGAAAATAGATCAGAAATTAGTTTTAATTACGATCTAACCTTACATTCACTTCATTTCTTAAACTATTGTTTTTTGCATACCTGCATCCGATTTTGGAATCCGTTTTTGCTATCCGTTGAGCATACCACTTCAATTCTTGTAATAATTGTCTATTAGATGTATTTTTTCTCTGTACTGCAGTTTGTGAAAGTGTAGAGTAACGTAATGTACGAATGTTAGACAGACACAAACAACTCACACCCACTATTATTGCTCGTTAAAATTTATGTTCAAATTATATATTATTACGCATTCTTACCACTGAACTTAGGTCTAAAGTGGCACCGAAAGATGCCACTCAATTTTAACCAAATTTTGTAAGCATGTTATTTGTATCATTCTATAAGTGTTCCACACTAGCCGTTTAATATACACGAAATCAGGAGATAATAATTCCATATTTACGAAATCACAAAAATCGGCTAAATCTCGAAATTTTAGGCCTAAAGTGACACCGCCAGAAATTAACTGATATACTTAATTTTTTATTTCTTAACTACTGACATAAGTGTCCAACTTTTCCGCACTAGCCGTCTTCAAAATTCCAAAAACAAAAAATATCGCTCTTCCCTAATAGACAACCTGTTCAGCGATTCTAAGGTTTGTAAGATCAATTCAAAGGTTAAGAGACAAAAAATAAATAAATAATCAACATTTTTAGAAATTTTATCTTAAGAAGTAGTAAATTTATTTATTTTAATTTTTAGTGTACATCTAAATTTAGAAATCACCAGTACACTATCAAGAGAATATCTCCTTTAAAAAATTAATAAACTAAAGTAAACCAAATCGAATGTTATTGTTTCTTAAAACAATATCTTTTTTTACAGGATTTATACCAAATTCAGGACACAAAGCAGAAGAACTTTACGATGCTGTTATAATGATGTGCGAGCACAATCTTGAATTTGACAACTGCAGAGGTCAACCTCAGTTAAAAAATGAATAAACTTTTACATTACAAGTATGGTCTATTAATGCCGAAAGTTACATCTTTTACAATTTTTTTGTTGAAAATCTGCACAATAATACTTTGCATTATAACTATGACTTATTAATGCTGAAAGTAATCTAAGATTTTCACAGAATAATTTGCCTCTGGATAATATACTTTCTTCATCGCTCAGACCTTCGTTATACAGGGCGTCCAGAAAGGTGTGGTCAAAACTGCTAGGACGTATAGAGGGACTCAAAATAACCCTAGTCTTCATTTGAATTTTTTTCCTATCTTTCTTCGTTATGGAGTTATCGGCCTTCAAAGTCAGAAGTTAAAAATTGAATTTCAATGATAATTTTTAAACCGCTTCTTTCATTACCATGAAATTTAGACACCCTAACTACCTCATAGAAAGGAATTTTTTTGACACTTAACTGGAATTCATTGTACCTTTATTGTACAGATAAAGCCAAAATTAAGATTCTAAATTAACACAATTTTTGACAGTACTGATAATTTTGGAATTTTACTATAGTAGATTCATTCCCCTATCATTTAGCAACAAAAAAGGTACTCTTGCGTGAAATCGATATCTCTTACCATTTTCTAGAAAAATGCATTTTAGTGAATCCATGTAAATTGCGAATTAAGTCAAACAAAAAAATGTTCTATCATTCTGCTAAGTTCATTAGAATTTGAAAATGAATACGAAACGAAAAATATTGAAATAGTAAACTGCTTCTTCTGAACACTTGAATTTTTGAGTTAGGTATACTTATTGCAAATTTGCACTAAAGCGGCTAACTAATGTCTTCAACATTATTATAAACAACACAATAAAAGTAAAGCAACGAAAAATAACTGGGATGGCACTAAATCTCTAAGAAAATTGTTTAATATGAGCACCTCGTTTCATTACACATTTTCTAAAATTACTTAAGGTATGCTGCTGTACTCGAAACAGCATGTTTGGATCATTTCTAATAATGTCACATTTTGTTAATACCCTGTCTAAAAGTTCTTCTCTGCTATTAACAGGTGTTGAATATACCAAGCCTTTCAGGTGGCCCCACAAGAAGAAATCTAAAGGATTAAGGTCGGAAGACCGAGGTGGCCATGAGACGAGACCGCCTCGGCCTATCCATTGATCTGGAAATACGTTATTTAGATATTTCCTTGCAATTCTATTAAAGTAGAGGGGGGGGGGGAGCACCATCATGCATAAACCACATGTCGTGTTTAGTGTTTAACTGCACATCTTCCAGGAACAAATTTAGAGGTTCTTCTAAAAACTTGCGATATTTTGCTCCTGTTAACGTCCCATCAATTACATAGGGCCTACTAAGTTGGTATTAATTATTCCCATCCACACGTTTATTAAAAATCTGTTTTGGTGTTTTGTTTGTATGATGGAATGTGGATTCTTATCGCTCCAGATATGCAAATTATGAGATTTAATAATTCCATCCCGTATGAATCCGGCTTCGTCAGTAAAAAGTACCTTGAAATAAATTCAGGTGTTTGTTCTTGTTTTTCCAAAAACCACCTCGAAAATGCTACGCGAGGAGGGTAATCCGTTTCAGACATTGCGTGGACTTATTGCAGATGATAGGGATATAATTGCTCTCACAGGACGTTGTGAACTGTAGATTTTGAAATATTCGTTTCCATAGTAATACATCTAGTGCTTTTTGTAGGATCTGCTTCCACTATTTCCTGTACCCGTTCCTCAGCACGAACTGTTCGCACTTGCCTAGGCCTTCCATTATGGTGCTTGGTTTTAAATGTTCCTGCGAAGTACATTGTAAAGTAAGGGAGATTTAATTGTGATAGAGCTTAACTTCATCAAGTACCTGTTTCTCGTAAATTCCTATGAAGTCTTTTAAAAGTTCTACGATATGGGAGCCTCCTATTAGGAAAGCGATTGGCATAAAGTCGAACTTCTAAAGAAGCAATTCCTAGTGACAAACCATACATTAAATGCATGTGTGCACACTCCTCATTAGTAAATGCCGCCATATCCTCTACAACAGTTTTAGAGGTATTAACTTTTTTTTATTAACCAATTTACATCAACAATCAACAATGGCAGTCATTTCCACAACAACAGAGAAACATCACTTACAAAATATTTACAGATTGTTTTTTTTATTTAGAATTTACGTTTTAAATAAAATAGTATTTTCGAAAACGTTCGAAACTTAATTTTGACCTTACCTGTACAATAAAGGTACAATGAATTCCAGTTTCGGGTGTCTAAATTTAATGGCAGTGAAAGAAGCGGTTTAAAAATTATCATTGAAATTCAATTTTTAACTTCTGACTTTGAAGGCCGATAACTGCATAACGAAGACAGATAGGAAAACAATTCAAATGAAGACTAGGGTTATTTTGAACCTCTATATACGTCCTAGCAGTTTTGACCTCACCTTTCTGGACACCATGTATAGATTCGTTGCTATTTCATTTGTAAACTATTCATAAACCGAATAATTCTTATAATCATTCACATAATTCAGCTTTTGATTTACACACCTACAGCCATAAAAAATAGGTCGATTGCTTGTTGGGATAATAATACTGAATTGTTTCCTGTGCTTATTCTGATTCGCTTTTCTTCGTCGGTAATAAATACCAATTCAATTTTTATACCATAGCCTATATCGGCAGCTTCCCAGATTCGTCAAATTTTAGAGTTTGACGTATTAGATGCTCAGTTTTAATGACCGAGATTTCGCTCCATTCCTGCATATTAAAATGCATACAGCACATGTTGTTAAATGTTGTCCGAAATAACTGTACTACAAGTTTAAAGTCATTATCCTTTAATGAACTTCCGACTTCAGCTACTATAGAGCTCTCTAAAAATAGCGACCACGTTAATAATAAGCGTTCTACAACAAAGGTTTTAAAAATACGACTATACCGCAGTACTGATTTTAGACGCTTCAGGTATATCAGTCCATGAATAATTAGCTTTATCATCCGACATTCCATTAAACACTCACCTTGTTCAGGATCCATATCGTCCGATTGATTTCAATTAACTAATTATCAAACTATGACGTAACCCTATTTATAACAAGTCAAATAAAAGTATGACGTCATAATAATGCTTAGTTGCATAGTCAAACCATCATACATTAGTTTATTACCCGTGATGGTGATAAGAAGTTCATACAATAGTGGAAATTATAGCGTAAGTATGTAAGCGTGTTTTAACCATTTACTCATTATTATTATTTTTCAAATGGATCGTATAATCTTAGAGTTTGAAGAGACGACTGAGAAAAATCTGGAACACTGGAACTGTGACAGGATCTGTAACAAACAAAATACACCCACGTACCATACAAAATTAAAAACACCGAACGAGTTTCAATAGCTACGCTATCATCATTAGCGGTCGACTTAATTTTGTGTGGTACGTGGGTGTATTTTGTTTGATGACTGAGAATACTCGACGCATAATAAAATATGAATTGTTACAATTAAATGTTGAAAATTTGCTTGCAGCATGGAATAAGTTGCCTCATCACTACCAGAATGATAGACAATTACGCGCTAAAATACGATGTATGAAACATTGGAAGAAATCATCTGATGTTGACCATATAGATGGGCCAGCTCCTTTAATATCCCATTATTTTCAATACAATAAATAAATTTTTTACTTATAATGCATGTTTAATTTTACCTCCACAGTTTTATACTTCTGTACTCTATCATCAATTATCTACCATCCATGTTATGTCATCCATCATCTGTTTTCTATGCTTTATCACATATATTCTAACCTCTATCATCAATGTTATATCATCTATTAAAAATTATTAATTTTTTTTTTTGAACTTTGAACTTATTCGTTCATAACAAAAACTTTTAATAATTTATATCATCTATGTTTCATCATCCATCATCTATGCTCTATGCTTTATCATACATCTTCTCTCCTCTGCCGTTAATTCTCTATCTTCTATGTTGCATCATCTGTTATATCTCGTCTATGCTATATGCTTTATCATTTTCTATCCCGCATTCGCCTCCTATATTTGCAATATTAAGTTCTGATTCCTACATTATTTGCTCATATTGGTTAGATATACTTTCTAGACTTATTCTGCGACAGCAAATAAGTATTGTTATCATAATCGATAATTTAATTATTATCCTTAATAAACAGAGAGGTATTCATTATTATTGTAATCGATATACTAATTATTTGTATGCGTCTTAATATAATTAAGCATTTGGTGTTTTATAATAGCATTTCTAAATTTATAGCGAGCATAATCGATACCTATTGGTTAGATATACTTTCTAGATTTATTTTGCCATAGCAAATAAGTATTGATTATATTATAATCGATAATTTAGTTATTATCCGTAATCAACAGACAGGTATTGATTATTATTGTAATCGATATTCGAAATATTTGTATGCGTGTTAATATAATTAAGCATCCGGTGTTTATTCGTAATTAAAGGAAACAGGTATTGATTATTATTGTAATCGATACAGTAATTATTTTTATGAGTTATAATATAATTAAGCATCCGGTGTTATATAATGACGTTTCTAAACTCATAGCGAGCATAACCGATAGCTATTGGTTAGGTGTCTTCTAGAATTATTGATTATTATTATTGTAACCGATACTCTAATTATTTGTATGCGTCTTAATATAACTAAGCATCCGGTGCTATACAATATCAATTCTAAATTCATGGCTAACATAGCCTACACCTATTGGTTGGGAGTACCTTGTAGAATTATTTCACGATAAGAGATAAGTATTAATAACTATTATCGATACTCTAATTGTTATTATGCGTTTTAATATACCTGTTGTTGTATAATAACATTTCTAAATTGAAAGCAACCATATATTATCTTGCAATAGAAGATTCATGTGGTTTTATGACAGTTAGTTATAACTATTTTACTGTTGCTAAATATTTTTGTATTTACATGCGAATTTACGTCGTAATAGAGTAATTACATATATTTTGCATAATATAACCTTCTTAAGAGGTGACCTCATCTGTTTAAGCGGAATGAGTTGCGGTGTTCACCCAAGGCGTTGCGGGGGAATGGCCCGGATATCAGTTTCCATTCTCATATGAACTTCAGTTGGTGGTCGGTAGGTAAACGCTCTTTATAACTCATAAAGTGATATATATTTATATAGATTTAATAAAATAACTGTACTTGGTAACAATAAAATGTTACCATCGTGTGTTTGTTTGCCCGCATGCTATCATCCCTAATGTGCTGCTGACGTTAAATTTTAATAATAAATAAACATTGTTCTAGAAACATTAATTTCTTAGAATTCTTGAACATCCGGATGTAACAATATTATTTATTATTGCGCAATTATTCATTCGTTAGTCTTACTGTTTCTTAATTGAAGATATAAATAAACCGGAAGCTTTGGTTATAACTTTACATGTTACAAAACAAAAAAAACGTGTATTTACTATAGGACCAGAGTGGAACGGATATGACATTTGCCATAAACATTCCCGACTGAGTCATAAACAAGTTAAATGCAACAAATTTTTCATTTACTATAATCACGGTAAGATGCATGAATAGTTTTGCAAAAATTCCCCAAAAAGTTGCAAAATGCTTAAAACACACAGATGCACCCAGTTACACTGGCCACTGCTTGAGTAGGACGTCTGCCACATTTCTTGCTGACAGTGGAGTTGACCTTCAAACACTTAAAAAGCATGGCAGCTACCTAGCATGACGGAAAGGTACATCGACGAAAGCTCAGCCAATAAGTAAAAGATTTCAAAAAGTATATTTTATCATCAAGAATTAGTGGCAACTCATGATGATTCACGAATGCACATAGTGAATCATAATAGTTTTCAGGAAGAACGAATAGAAGTGAATAATTTTGGTGTTGCTAATTTTTTAAATTTGGATAATTGTACTTTTAATATACAGACAGGATATAAAGTAAGTTCCTCCTCCCTATTCCTTGAACCATTGGATGAAATGAAATCTTGGAAAGATAGTAAACAACGCGTGATAATACCACACCCAAATCGTCCGCTGGAAGTGGTGTATCCAAAAAACCGCAACGCTGTTTCACAGTCACCCTGGTCGAAATACTGCCCGCTCTCCACCCGGTCACCGCCAGCACCTCCTGCCTGGAGCAGCTCCATCACATCCTGTGTGTGATCCATATGAGTCCGTTCTCCCAGCAACCTTCTCAGGATGGGAGTATCATCCCGCGGTAGTATCACAACGTGGCTTATGATGTGAACTTGTCCACCCGAAGCTACGGGACGGTCATGGCACGCATGCTCGCGACCTACCTAAAAACAAAAAAAATTAAATTACTTATCTGTGGCAGTAATACACAAAAGCGATTTCTTACCTCTGTCTACGGTTGACGTAGTATTCTCCAATACGGTGACGGCTACACTTGGGTTTACAGCATCTAAAAGTGATTACTACTGTTAATATAAAAAAGATGAAAGCCAGAAAAAATAACGTTTGTGCATTTTACCTTCCCTACATATTTTATTAAGAATTATTCTTAGTTCACAAAATAACCTTGAAAAATGTCCTCTAAAAATGCATGAGAAACGTTATTTTTAGTGGGGGAAACACCTATATTTAGCGAAACGAAAACAGTACAAATTATTCCAACAACTGATTCTATAGTTGACTTTACTGAATATACAATGACTTCAAGAGCAAGTTCCCCATCATCTCCCCAGATAAAATCCACCAAATTTTATGTTTTAAAATTTTTTTTTCATGCTTGGTACATTTCTAACGTTTTATTTCTTTTTTTTACAGGTTTCTGTTACCCCCGTTCTCCATCGCCTGGGGAACCCCTGTATCCCTTCAACTTTATCCCGCTAGTGTCCTCAACTCCTATCACCGATGTCCCACCAACTGCTGCTCCTCAGGTTTCCTATCTAATTGACGTTGACCTCCCTTCAGCGCCCACAACTCAGGATTTCTCCCCCTTTTCCCCTGAGGTTCTGTATATCCCGCCCTCTGCATCCTCTCCTATAATCGTGGACGCCCAATCCAGCGACGACGAAATTTATGAACTGACGACCATAGTCCTGGACTCTCTACAAGATTACAATCATGATGCATATACAGTACTACTTGACATGACCAATGCCGAAATTATTACTATCAGTGACGAGGACACACCACTACCTATTGACATAGACGAACATAACCATGATAGTAATGACTTCGTCAGCATATCATCCAGAGTTGAGGGAGTATGTTCTTCCTGTGCTGGGAACGATTACCTCAATACTGGTGACTACAACTTCGACGTAGACATGGACCCTGTCTACAGCTATGATTCCGACGACTATGACAATGACGCATTACGACACAACAGCTACTACTTCGCGAAACACGTACTGACTTTTGTAACGAAGTCATCGTTGAAGATAGCAGGGATGACGAGAACCTTATGAACATTCTCATTAATAACATGCAACAACTGGAACGTAGCGTTCACGAACTGTCAGACGTAGTACAACAACTAAGTGCACAGGAACAGTCACGTAACAGCACACAGGACGAGAACAATGACAATGGCAGTGTTCCAGACGTCGCTCCGCAGGTCCAGGGTCACGAAAATAGAGAAAACGCTGACGACGTGCAAGACAATGACGACGAAGAACTTTACGATGACTGGTTTTGGGCTACACATCCCTATGACCATTGGTCGTACTATGCTTCCACCCTCTACAACGTTATGTGTGCGATGTCGTCGGGAGACAGTGCCACTCAACGCAATTCTGCGTTTATAATTATTGCCGGGTGGTACTGGATATTCTACGCACATCGCAACATCACATGGGATCGTCTCACGTTCACGGTATGTATTGTCTTGATACTACTTTATTTATATTTATAGTTCTTTCTTTCATTACAGCTGACAACCATAGTGCTGTTCGTCCGGAATTATGATGTGATTACGAATAACTCTCTAGAAGAGCAGCTCGACCGGGTCTACACTAGGCTTGTAACATTATATCTTGACTGGCATAGTGTTATAAGCCTAGCTATACTAAGTGGGTATGATCACTCCATTGTACATCTGGAGATGATACTAGAAACTGTCGAAGAGATTGGTGGACTTTACGAACTCTCCGAGTTCGTAATGCATCTCTTCGACAAGTGATCTTTGCAAGTGATCGAGACAGGCATAGTAAGTATAACTGACAGAGCTCTTCTTCTACTTATGATTTATTTCCAGAAAAATTCCGACCCCAATAGTGCGACCCCAGACCATACAGACCGACACTAACTGACTGAGCGCGGCGACTACTATACAGACAGACAAACAGACAGGTAGACATACAGACAGACAGATAGACATACAGACAGAGAGACGGACAGACAGACATATACACACCATACGGTGTATATGTTCAAATATATCAATGATACTGTGATGGTATACCATCATGTGCCGCTGATGAACATCTGCTAGTCCACTAGAGGAGCATCTTCAGACGATACGATTGAATGCTTCATGTGTGGAGTTCGAATAAACCAATGGCGGTCATCTGACACTCCGCTACAGGAGCATCTCCGATGGGCACCACACTGCACGTACGCTCAATTACTTGCACCACGTCCTCGCAGGTGTAATGATACAGAAGTGGAAAGGGCCTTTTGCACTTGTACTAAATCAAAGTGTTTTATTCCTAGAGAAAATCATATATCTTAATAATACACTGATTACATTTGTACATACAACAAATAAATATATTAGCATATCATTCTCTTTTTTTAATTTGGTTCTAAGTGTGGTATCAGAAAAGTGTAAAAAATTATATGAGCAAGCCTTGAAAAAGTGAGATGTCTATCTGAGTGGGTAGGATGCGCAACTAGCCTTGATAATGTGTTTAGTGTTAGTGACTTACGTATTTTTACACCTTACAACTGTGGTAGACTTAGAAATGTGCGACCTTGGGAAAGTTGTGTGCAAACATGACCTACTTTTTTCGTAACCTTGAGTTGGTGGCACCTTAAAATTGTGGTAACCTTGGAAATGTGGGACCTTGGAATTGTGATGTGTTTCAAAAGTCTCCAGTCTTACCTACTACTAGTGCTTCGTTAGTGCCTCTTAGTGCTTCATAACTTGCATAAGCACGACCAGTCGTTTTCGAGAACACGACCCCCCCTCGGACAGTGCTGGCTCCCTACCCTAGTTGAAAGCACTAACGATGGGACCGACGCGGTTTGCTAGTGTTTCGTTAGTGCCTCTTAGTGCTTCATTACTTGAATCACCACGACCAGCGGTTTTCGAGAAAACGACTCCCTTAGATAGTGCTGACTTCCTACCCTTGTTGAAAGCACTAACGATGGGACCTACGAGGGTCGATAGTGCTTCGTTAGTGCCTCTTAGTGATTTATTGCTTGCGCCGGCACGAACAGTTGATTTCGAGAAAACGATTCTTTGGGGTGATGTGATATGAAAAGCATAAAGGTAATTTCTAGAATGTAGATAAATACAATTTCATCGTTAGAAAAAAATATATTAACACAAATTTCAAGGTCTAAAATAAAGAAAAGGAGGTGTGTGCTATAATAACACTTTTTATATGGTATAAAAAAGCAAATGTGGAGTAACTACAATATTATTTTTTACAGTGCATATGTCCTTTTGCATGTCGTCATACTTTTCCCACACTGCTTCGATTTTTCTACAATAGGCAATATAATGCCCTATCACTATTAATTTGATTTGGCGTAACAAATGCTATTACTGATCTTAAGATCAGCGCTATTATAACAAATGGGATATCGCTTAATCTGGTATCTCCGCATGCATTTGTGTCGATGAAGACAAAATTTGGCGCAACTCTAGTATGACAAAGAGTTCCTGAACAGGAACATTTATTGATCTTTTGATATCTATTTGAAACGGAATATTCCAAATTTTTAAATTATTATTTACTTTTAGGGGCAAAATGGAATGTTTGTAATTGTAACATTCCCACAATTTGAACACAATTCAGTATCTACGGCGCGGCGCTTGGATAATTTTTTATAAAAAATTCTGGAATATATGATATTTCATTATTATGCACTTTCAGTTTTATCTACTAACATGTCTCATTTAAATATCGCATTTGCACTTTCATTTAATCATTGCGCTCGTAGCTTATTAATAAATCGCGTATATGCTTCTACCAAACAAAACACTAGCTTCATGAAAATGTAGTCTAACATGTGTGGTTCTATTGATGCATTCAACTCTTTACTGTCGCAAACGGCGGCAGAAATACATTGCAAAATACTATTTATTGGACATGTGTTGCTCAAGATTACTTTTCTTTTTTTAGTAATTGTACTAGATTTTACGAGATTCCCATTTTTTAATAAGAAAATTTTATTCTTCTTCATTTCTGAGGAAGTTAAGTGGTAATCTAGGTTTCATATCCTTTCCTCGCCAGTTTTAAATTGCCTTAGATGCATCTAAAACAATCATAAAACGTATGTTACTTATTTGTACACCAAATGAGTTAAACATTATCGTATTGACGAGATAAACGTTTTCCAAGAATATGAATGGTATACGTTAAGAGAAAAATGAAATATGCCGCATGGAATGTTTACACTGAATGAGACAACTGCGTCCATGCAAACTGTGCAAATCTTAATTACCTACCTAATTTATTTGATAAGCAACGGAAATAAAGTGTCACATGACAAGGCGGTATTCGATAATATTGTCCTATATTAATTATAACAAGGTGCATTTTTCTGTTCGTCTAAAGTTTTCAATACGAATGATCAGCAAAAATCTGCCGTTTTTGCGCGTTACTTGTATGTCTTATAAATTTGCCCATGTTGCGATTATAAAAAGGCGTGCGTGAATATTGTTTTGTGCATTTTAATTCCCAGCATTTACATTTTTGTTTGTAAAGCCGTTTCTGATAAAAAAACCGTACCGTAAATTGTCAAACACACCAAAAATTATTGTTTGTGACCATTCCCTTGCACCTTTAAATGCAATAACGAATTGGTTTGCAAAATGTCCTTTAAAAGATTACATTGCCAGGTGTTTAGAAACATTAAAGTGCAGCATCTATGTACTCCCTAATTTTCAATTAAGGATTGATTATTCCCCCACAATCAAATTAGTAACAAAATGGAAAAGTTTGCAAAACAAAACTAGATTGTTCAAACACTTCTACATTCGCTCTGTAGCAGCCTTAATTCACGAAAGTGATTTTGTAAATGGTTTAAAAATTGTAGAAAGCTTATTTGTAGTTGTCAATAGCGAATATTCCGGAGAATGTTATTGTAATGAAGTAAAACATCCCGAAATGGAGAATTTTAATTTACCAATCCGTGTCGATAAGTTTTTTAAACTTAATATGGGGTCAGGTGGGGCAAGTGCACACCCAAAACTGATAAATTCGGCTTTAAAAGAGCATCAAAACTAGAATTGCTAATATTATATATTTTGTATATCAGTACTATGACATCTTATATAGTACCCTTTGGTCGCGAAATGTCATTCGCTTTCATATTTTTTTTCTGGAAAATATTATTCTTTTGATTGCAAGGATATACCCCATTAAAGTAACGATATCAATTAACCGGGGCAAGAGCACCAAACTATTGGACATTTAGTTTTTCGTGCCAAAAATTTGCAGAAAAAAAAAACAAAATTGAATGCGTAGCAATTTATTTAAAAAAACATGTTGTTTAAACAACTAGCGAACTAATGAATACAAACTAAAGAATACGAAGTAATGAATGCGAACTTAGATTTTTACCGTAAAGAATTAAAAGACAAATATTTGGAGGTATGTAAGTAATAAATGTATGAACATAGGCCAGTTTTAGGTACGTAGAATATTTAAAAAGATATTTTTAAACAGTAACAACCAAAAGTAACTAAGTTAATAACCTACTGTATGTTCATTGGTACTAGTTAATTGGAAACTGGGTAAAATCGATTCCAAATGTCAAAATTCCTCTCCTTTCTTCTGGATTGGGCAATTTTTGTATGATTTCTTCTAGTCGTACCACAGATAAATCGGGAGTTATTGGCCAGACAAACTTTCCTTGGACTTTGTTTTTGCACCGTAAAAAGGATACTTCAAACTTGTCTTCGTATTCTTTTTTCATAACTTTCGCAACGTAGTGTTTAATTAATTTCTTTCCGGGTAATTTCACCAGCACAAAATTGTCAATATTTATAAGGTCCACTGAACGTTCATCATCATCCTTCTCTTCGTCTGAAAAAATATTAATGTCATCACTATCAGTTAGGTCTGTCAAGTCCCGAAAGTCGCATGCCCCATCTGAGACGGAAAAGTCACTTTCTGATATTTTCCTTGCATTTTTATGTTTTTTGTTGACTTGGTTTTGGCTTCTTTTAGAACATAATTTGACACGGAAAGTTTATCAGGTTGAGAATTTGATGATATTAATGAATCAGTCGGATTAATGATGTCCGAGCTAGTTAAAACCTCTGCGGTGTTGCCGATTTTTCTTCGTTTCTTAACAGATCCCAAATTATTGTTGGTATTTCACTTTACCGCTACAATTAAAAGCTCTTGAAATGATTGTTCTGGTACTGGTGTTGTAGTCTTCTCCATTTCAATAATGTCCTCGTGCGTTGTTTGTGGTTCATCTTGTTCGTTTGTTCGAGTATTTTGATTTTCGTCGAGATTTGATCCAATATTATCATTATTAAATGACATCTCTGGTTCGGTATGACGGTTTTCGTTACGACTCTCGTAGTTTTGCAAATCTTTTACAGAAAAGTCTGTTCTTTTATCAATAGCTTTTCGATTAACTTTTACGTCCCCGATAACTCGATCATCATAGATACCCGTTGCCTGAAATCCACTCATAATATTTTCTTTCGTTAAACCGATCCAAACTTTTCCCAGCAATTTTGAAAATTCCACTTTCGATGGGCGTTGTCCCGGATGAAATCTCTGCCATTTAGCCAATTCTTTATCCCACATGATTTTTAAGCCACGGAAACAATACACATCTAGAGGCTGCAAAAGATGCGACAAATGCGGTGGGAGTTTTAACAATATTATTTTGTTTTCTTTAGCAATTGTTATTAGTTGTGGAGTAATGTGGCTGCAGTGTCCGTCATAAATTAATAATACGGGCCTAGATTCACCGACTTTTGAAATAAAACTATTTTGGAACCAGTTCACAAAAATTTCTCCTGTCATCCATCCTTTTGGCGCAAATACATAGCTGGTCCCTGGAAAATCGCCGCCCTCGGGGATCCAAGAGTTCCACAGGTTCCTCCCTTTGAAAATTACCAACGGTGGCAACTTATCTCCAGCGGAATTAACACATGCTAAAACCGTGGTATTTTCTCTACCTGTTGCAGCACTATATCTGTGGCAAGGTTTTCCTTTCTCTGCCACAACTTTTGTCCTTTGGGGGTCATGATAAAAGCTAGTTTCATCACAATTGAAAATTTGCCCCGGCTTATTTTGAAGCTTATTTTCCACTATGGTTTTTTCTAATAGATCATAAAAACCCTACACGACAAAAGGATTTGCACCTTGCTTTTTTCGTAAATGTTCCAGCCCTTCTGCTTTTTTTATTGACAACTGATGTTCCGCTTAAACTGTAGCCACCAATCTTCACCCGGTCTACCATTTTTAAATGGGGTGGCAATAGAGTTATTTTTACGAATTTTGAACAATGTCAAATACCTCGGTACGTGTCAAACCGAACCCATTTTTGGCCATCACTCTCAAACAATCCGCAAGTTCGGTTTCTTGATTTTTTGTAAACACTGTAGGTCTACCACCTCCACCGACATTTCCATCTGTTGGGCGTTTACCACGGCGCCCGGATAAATGGTCGCGTAAGGTTTCTCTTGGGATATTGTAAGCTTTACTGCATGCGTTTATAGTCATGACACCCTGCCTACATTGCCCTAAAGCTTCATTCAGCTCTCGGCAAGTGTAATTACGTCGTTTAGTTTTTCGCACATAATTCCGCACCATGTTCTGAAAAAGTAATGCTGGATATACAACTGTTACTGTTGTGTTGCAAAACGTATCTAAATCGCAAAAAAAATCTGATTGGGATTCGAAAACGTGCGGTGCACTTCCCCCTTAGAAAGTGGCGCAATTACCCCGGTGCACAGAAATTTCTGAGGCAAGTGCGCCACCCCCTCTTAATAGATATGAAGACGACAATGTTTTTGGAAAACAATTTAAGGGGGTACGCTTGCATATATAAATGTACGTTTGAAACATATTACACAATTTATTAAATTTTTAAACAAAAACTTACCGTAAATTTCATAGAATTGACCAAAACAAACATACATAACCTTAACATTTAACAGCTGACAGCTTGACAGAATTGCGTTGTTACCAGCGCAAATGTAGCAACATTTTCGTGAATGGAACTGATTAGAGGTACGGCATCGGGATTTTAACAAAATTTTTTTGTTTGGAAATTTTATGACGGGAAAGTGCACTTGCCCCAAAAGCGCATTTACCCCACTTGACCCTAGATTCAATAAATGCAACGCTAACATTGGCAGCTGCCAATTCTGAAGTCGATTTATTTACAGGTATTTTTCTATATAGTTATGACTTAACTTAACAACAAATGCTTTAGAAGGTGATCTCGATAAAGCTCCAACTAAGAATATAGCAGTGTGCGAAGATGTCATCAAAAGTAATTCTGCCGCAGATCCAAGTCGCTGCCCCGACAGGGGCGCGCCAGGAGCATGCTGCGCCTGTGTCAAAATTTTTGATGGCGCCCCATTAATTAAAAACATTTGTATCAAAAACTAATATTATAAATATTTTGCATGCCTAGGTGATAAGAGCCCCAACAACTATAGGTTCGGAACTTTAATTTTTAATTCTCTAGTAGCATTTTTAAGTAATACGACATGAATAAAAAAATAATGAATAATTAATTTGAAATACTATAATTTTTAGGCTTATGTTTAGGGACATTTAAAT
Organism: Vesta saturnalis; assembly: GCA_036346205.1. NCBI lineage: Eukaryota > Metazoa > Arthropoda > Insecta > Coleoptera > Lampyridae > Vesta > Vesta saturnalis. The sequence goes on from JARFJB010001942.1 coordinate 271,235, forward strand.
GAATTGTTATATTCTTAACGCATTGAAATAAAAAACACACAAAGATTGAAATAGTCTGTGTAAACTTTTTTATTTAAAATACAAAATTACAAACACAAGAAAACAGATAAACAACAATAATAAATGAAAAATATAATATTTATAATATAAACATAATACATATTATACGGTAAATTAAATACAAACAATGTAAATAAGTCATTAAATAAATTTTACTTTCCTAGCTTTTAGCAAAGACAAAGTTTGGATAATATCATATTTATCCAGTATATCAGACTCAATTGAAATTATTGCGAGATCTGATAATCTATTTTGCGCCATTGTGGAGCGTAAATAACTCTTTATGATTTTAATTTCGAAAAGACCGCTCCGCGACGCAACTGACACAGGTAATGATAAAAGAATACGGAGTGCTACAGTAAAATTTGGAAAAACTCCTACTAAATCATTTGAATAAATATACTGAATTATTTGGGATATATCTTTTTTTGAATTCGTAATAAATACTTGACATTGTAAAATTTCTTCACACAAATCATCTGCGTCAATATCGGACTGATTTTCATGAGTTAATTTCGCTTGTAATTTTTTGCAGCAAGATAATAGGTATTCTTTATTTTGTAAATTATCTAATGAATATAAAAATTGGAATGAATCCATATGTTCTTTTAATAAAGAAAATCTGTCTTGTAACGAAATTAAAGTTTGATCTATTATACAGAAATAAAAATTTACTTTGAATGAATTTTCAGGATTTACTATAGGTTGATCTTCATGTTCATAATCAAATTGAGTAGATTTTTTACGTCGTCTTAATGGCCTCGCACTACGAAATTCAGTTTATATGACAAACTTTTCTGCAATTAATTTGGAACTATCAACAATTTCTGAAAAACTAGCATCAGATCGATAATTAGTTAAAAATGTATTTAGTTTGTTTAATGCATCCAAAGCAAGTTGCAAATTTGTAATTTGAGATTGAAGCATTTTACTCACAAAATTTACTTGATTTAAAATATCATACCACACTTTAACGGAGCAAATAAATGTAAATGTAGAAATTTTTTTTCCCAGACATTTTGCTTGGTATTTAAATTGTTCGTCGACTCTTATGTGGTCATTGCAAATTTCAAATAATGCATCAAAAACTTCTGGTAAATATTTATAGAGAGGCTTTATGGCATCAATTCTACTTGACCAGCATGTTTCGGATAAGGGCTTTAAAGTTAAATTAGTAACATGCTTGATTAAGATATTCCATCGATTAGTTGACGCTGAGAAAAATTTGTATAATTCTATTCTTGTATGATATTAAAAAAATTTATTATTTCATGGTTGATATTAGCGGCATCATTTACAATTAGATTAAGGCTGTGATTCGCACAAGGAACATAAAAAGCTCGCGGGTTCAAATCTAAAATTCTTTTTTGTAGGCCATCTTTTTTGCCGCGCATGTTAGAGCCATTATTATAGCCTTGGTCTCTTATATTATTTATGTCTAAATTTAATGTTTTTAATAGATCAATAAGAAATGTTGTTAATCCAGCCTCTGTAACATCTAAAATTGGATAAAATGCTAAAAAATGTTCATGTATTTCAGTCGATCCTAATGCTAAATTGAAATGAAAGAATCGAATTATTACACTTATTTGCTCAATATGAGAAACATCCGGAGTGCAATCTAATATTATTGAAAAATATTTATTTTGTCGACATAAATTTATAATATGATTTTTAACATTAAAAGCCATTAAGGAAAGTATTTCATTTTGGATTTTGTTTCCTAGATATGTTGGCATTTTGTGAAATTCAGAATCGCTATTTATACGTCGTGTGTGTTCCGATATAATAGGATCAAACTTTTCTAGCATTTCAATACATTTTAAAAAATCACCATTGTTGCGATTGTAAAGATTATTATTGCTTTTGCCTCGAAGTGCTAAATTTTGTTTACATAAAAATTGAACTACATAAATTATTCGCTTTATTACTTCATACCATCGTTTACTTTCAATGTCTAATATTGTTTGCTGTAAATAATCAACAGTAGTTTTATTTTTGAACGATAGAAGCAACTGTCAGGTTGCGATGACGCACCCTGTATATAGGATGTTGTAATGACGTGTATTACGTGTTCTGAGCACGAGTGTATTGAGTTTGAACGAAAAAAAAATTTTTTTTTGTGTATATAATGTGTGTGGGTGTATGATACGCCACTGGAATTTTAGGAAAGATATTATTTGGTATGTAGAGACGTGTATTTGAATGTTATAAAGACTTTAGTGTTGAAAGAAATAAATTCTGATGAATGTAAATGTGAAGAGAAATTTGTCCATGGGACGATAATGCTTTCCACTGGATTGCTTCTGTTTTGCTGATAAAGAAAGGAATGTGGTTGGATAAGATGGGTAATCTTGATTAGAAAATGTGAAGAATAAGTGTAGAATGGTTTAGAAAATATGTAGAGAAAGATTGGGTATGTTTTAAGTATTAATTTCAGAAAGTTTTGTAATGTTGTGCAATTGTGTTGAGAATAAATGTGTGTATATGGAATTTGAGACATTAGACTGTACTGATTTTTGCAAATGTTGCGGAACGAGATCGAGCGCAGGTTGGAGATAACGGTTAAAAGTTGCGTAATGGTCCAGAGGGGCCACTGAATGAATGTAATGACGAAAAATGATTTCGTCGGGAAGTAATTGAAAAATTTGTAAGTGAAAACAAATATGGCGATGTATTGTAATTACACGCGTGCTTGTATAGAGGGAAGCAGTTATCAGAACGATGTAGTTTTGAGTGAAGATTATTGGAGAATATAACGCGGAAGGAAGACATGTTTAAAGATGGATGACTGAAGTTATAAATAGGGAAGTCACGAGATTGACGAGTTAGTCGGTTGTTAGTTAGTTAGTTGAAGTTAGAGGTAGGAAGTTAAGCTTTCGGTTTTGGCAGTTGGCGGAAGGCGCGTGCGAGGTAGTGTGGGATAGACTGTGACGAAGTCGGAGTATGTTTGTGAAATTTTAATGAGGCAGTAATTGTTTAATTAACTGCGTTACCCGAACCGGGGATCAATTGAAAAAGACATTCATAAACAATACCATAGTTAAAATTGAAGTTGAAGGTAAAAATTAGTTTGGTTATCTTCAAGAAAATAATAGTGCGTAAGCAGATTTGAATAAAGTTAACAGTTGTTACGTAATAGTAGTATCAAGTTTAGCGCGCGTTCTGATAACGAGATTTAGTTAAAACTATTTGTGGGATCACCTTTTAAGTGAACGAAGTGGTCATTGTATATTAAGCCAAAGCTTAAGTAACGTTATATGACATTGAGAAGTTTATTTGTGTAAAGGACTAAATTGTTTTTAAAAGTTGTTAAGAAATTTTGAAGAAGCAACCATATGTTTATCGTTATTATATGTGTTTGGGTAGTAATAACCTCGCTAGTGAACCAATCGCGAGTGCATAAAAAGGAATAAGTTTTGTGAAGCCTTGTGTAATGTGCTTCAGGCAATTTTAAGGAATTACCAATGGACTACACATAATTAATTTACGGAAGAAAGAAGAAAGAAAAGCTAAGGATTAATGGACAATTTTTTTAAGTAAGAGTTAGATTTAAGATTATGAAAAACTCATTTAAGCACGTTTATCTTTTGGTAGATTTATTTGTGTATTGTAGGTTAAGTATTAATTTAGTTCCGAAAGATAATCGTTCTTGAGTAATATTGTATCGTATTGTTTTTTTTTGTTAGTAGTAAGGATTTTTGCAGTAAGGCAAATTGGTATTTTTGGCGGTTTAAGATTTCCACCAAGCGAGTGTAATATATGTAAATATTTGTGTTTGATTTTATTTTGTATAGGACAATATAGTTACCGTTGGTTGTTATTTTGTTGTTATTCATTTATTGGGTGACCTACTTTCGACAATTACAGAAGTAAGCTTTAATATTTTGATCTGCTTTTATTTAGAAGTTTTCAAAATTAATTATCGAATATTGAATGACAAGATATTTTATTCATTAATAAATAGGAACTTAACGTTATATGTGTATACGAGGGATACGCAGAAAATATTCAATTACCGTATTATAACTTTTGTTTTGGATATTTTAGTTTACGAGGTGTGTTCAAAAAAGTTGTTAATGACATGGGTAGCACGAAATTTATTTGAGTTGAATTGTTTTGGACGAGTGTTTGTTTTATAACCTTCGTATATGAGTTTACCGAGTAAGCACAATCCTACTTTCCACAATCAAGTAGGGTTAATTAACATCCAGCTTAAGACAATTATTTTAGCGAAGTATCGATTGTGGTGGCGCCTAGAGACATATTTTCCCGAATTGAGCTATTTGAGTATAAGTGTAAGGTGTTTGAGCTTAGTAAACATTCATTTTACTTATTATTTCGACCACGCCCATCTCCCTGTTAGCTGGCTTGGCAACCCGCTTACATTAGTAAGCCTACACGACGCCTAGTGCGGTTTGGACGTGTAACATAATTATTTGGCAGCCCAACGTGTGGGGCCTTGAGATTGAATGTGACTTAATTTTGATGTTTGATGAAATATTGTAGTAGAATTTTGGATTCTGAAGTTTAGATTACTGATTGTTGACGAATTATCGATTGGACTTGTTGAGATTAGTGAATGTTGAGTCGTATAGCAATTTTTTTTGTGAGGAGACAATTACTGGTTTAAGCATTTACATTTGTGACTTTGAGTTTATGGTGTGTTAAGTGAATTCCTTTGTTTGGAAAGATATTTTGGTGGTATTAACGAGTTGTTTAGGATATTTTTGAAGTATTTTGGGAAACTTTTATTTGTTAAGATGGGATATAAGATCCATATTGATTGTTTGACGTTGAATGAGATTAAGTATGAGATAGCTATTAGGGGAGGCGATGCTTCCTTAGGTATTACGGCTTTACGGAAAGCACTTAGGAATATTTATAGTGAAGAAGCTGCGGGTAGGGCGAGTACGCGACCCCCGTACCCATTTGAATTTGATACTGATAGGTTAGCTATTAACGAAACTAAGGTAGAAATTGAGAAATTAATTGATGAATTACATAGTAACGTGACTACGAAAATTATAGCGACTATTGAGACAAAATTTAAGTATATTTTTAATAGAATTAATAATGCTGTGGCAAAAACTGATGTAGAAAATAAAGAGAAAGAGGATTTCATTAAGAGTATGGTAATTTTAGTTTCGAATTATGAAATTTTGGATAGGCAAGTAGTAGTTAGGACTCCCGCTAATGTAGGGATAAGTACAGGTGACGTGATGGCTTCACCATCAACCAATTTTAAGACTGAATTACCAATAGTTGACCATTTAGTAAACGTAGCACCTATTATGACTGTAGCGAAGAGTGTTCCCGTATGCAAGTGGAACATCTCTTTTTCAGGTGACATTAAGTCTTTGTCGTTAAATGCATTTTGGAGAGAATTAGTGAGTTACAAGTTTCCCGTAACGTTAAGGATGAGCAACTGTTTGCAGAATGTTTAGATTTGTTTACCGGTACAGCACTTATTTATGTCAGGTCAATTAGGAAGAGGTTAAGACATGGAGTGAATTGGTGGAATCTTTGCGTTTGCAGTTCCAGCCAAGTGATTACGATGAGAGATTAATTGAGGAAATTAAGCGACGCACACAGGCGTCTGACGAACCTATGGGTATTTATGTGGCGATTATGCGCACATTATTTTCGCGACTTAATGAAGGGTTATCTGAGGATAAACAATTAAGAATTTTATGTAAAAATATCGCTCCTATTTATCAGACTCAATTAGGACTTACCCAAATTAGTACTATTAGTGATTTAATTAAGTATGGGAGATTGATTGAAGAACGTATACAGGCGATGGACAGTTACGTACCCCCGAGTAGGAGAAAGTCGGATTTAGAGACTGATTTAGCATATGTACGTGAAGTAGAGAGTGTGAGTGAGGCACGTAATGTTGCGAAGGGTGACGAAGTTAAGGTATCGGAGAGAGTGGAAGTGAAACCGACTGGGTCCAGAAAGATTATGAATGTGGCGAAACCTTTGTTGTGTTGGAATTGCAAGCAAGGCAATCATAAGGCAGTTCAATGTCAGGTACCGAAAAAGAATATGTATTGTTATCGATGTGGTAGGGCAGATTTTACCGTTAGGACATGTCCTAAATGTTCACGATTTCCACGTAATCAGGGAAATGGGGAAGGGAGGCAATAGACAGTCGCATATTGTCTTCCGAAATTTTTGTAGAGTCGGCTATATTTTATAATAGTTCTCGAAATAAGGCGGAGATAACGTTTTCGAAAAATAAAGTTTTAATGGAGTATATGTTTGACAATCAGGGTTCAGATGAGAGACCGTTTATTTATGTTAATGTTTATAGTCAGTCTATGTTAGCACTTTTGGATAGTGGTTCTTCTAGAACAATTTTGGGAATAAAAGGATGGAATAGTTTAGAAAGGTTAGGAGTTAGGTGTAGAAGTAAGCGTGTGACTACGTGTGTTGTGGCGAATGGCCAGAAAGTGTTATCTGTAGGCACTGTGACGATTCCGATTGAAATTAGAGGAAAAATTGTTATAATGGACGTGATTATTGTACCCGATATAAGACATCAGATGATTTTAGGATGGGATTTTTGGAAAAAGGCAGGTATTGTACCTGATTTTCGTAGAGGAGAATGGCAGTTTGAAAGTTTGAGTGAAATTGAAATTTTAGAGACTAGGGATTTGGTAATACATTCACGTTTAGATTTGACTACCGATCAATTGAATTTATTAGACAATTTAGTTGAGGATTATTTTGTGAGAACTAAGGAGAAAGAGTTAGGTTGCGCAAATTTAGTAGAGCACCGAATTAGGACCAATAGTGAGCCTATTAAGCAGAGATATTATCGTGTATCACCATTTATGCAGAGACATATTGATGATGAGTTAGAGAAAATGTTGAAGCTTGGAGTGGTTGAGAAATCGAGTAGTGCATGGGCTAGTCCCATTGTTATGGTCAAAAGAAGGACGGAAATATAGGTTTTGTGTAGATTATCGCAAGTTGAGTAAGGTTACGGAGAAGGATGCTTATCCTATCCTTACGTTTCGTCAATTTTAGATCGTCTTCGTGACGCGAAGTTTATTTCGTCTTTAGATATTAAGTCTGCGTATTGGCAATTGCCAATGGCGGAGGATTCGAAAGAGTTTACGGCTTTTACGGTACCCAATAGGGGTCTTTATCAGTTTAAGAGAATGCCTTTTGGCTTAGTTAATGCACCGGCATCGTGGCAACGATTAATTGACAGTGTTATTGGTTCAGAATTGGAACCTTATGTGTTTGTTTATCTTGATGATACTATAATTTGTACACCGACGTTTGAGAAACATGTTGAAGTGTTAACGGAAGTGTTTAAGCGTTTTGAACGGGCAGGTTTAACGTTGAGCAAGGACAAGTGTTCCTTTTGTCGTGACGAATTGCGTTATTTGGGTTATGTGGTAAATTCTATCGGTTTATCAGTTGATCCCGAGAAGGTTGAAGCTATTTTGAAGATTCCGGTCCCGACTACGGCGACGGAAATTAGAAGAATTATCGGTATGGCATCATGGTATCGGCGTTTTATCGCGCAGTTTTCGTCTATTATCGCACCTCTTACGAAATTATTGAAGAAAAATGTACGTTTTGAGTGGACGGAAGAATGTAGTGAAGCATTAGATATTATTAAGAACTGTTTGGTGACAGCACCTATTTTGACGTGTCCAGATTTTAGTTTACCGTTTTCGATTCAAACTGACGCATCGGATTATGGAATCGGCTCAGTTTTGACTCAGACTATTGATGGAGTGGAAAAGTTATATGTTATAATAGTAGATCATTGACGCATAGCGAACGGAAGTTTTCGACTACGGAGAAGGAGTGTTTGGCGGTGTTATGGTCGATAGAAAGCTAAGACCATACATCGAAGGAGTTAAGTTTAGCGTTATTACGGACCATGCATCCTTAGTATGGTTACATAATTTGAAGGATCCGACAGGACGTTTGGCTCGATGGGCTGTTAGGCTCCAGCAGTATGATTTTGAAGTTATACATAGGAAGGTAGAGATCATGTGGTACCCGATACCTTATCGCGATCAGTTCCGTTATTGAGGAAACGTGTAGTGAAGATAATACCGACAGTGACATTACCGGCGAAGACCATAATGAAGAAGACGATATTGTAGAAGATAAATGGATTGAAAGAATGAAGAGATGTATTGAGAATCGACCGATAGCGTATCCAAAATGGAGAGTTCAAGATGGGAAGTTATATAAGCATGTAACGTGTAGTTATCCGAATTTACGTGAAGACGCGGAGAGTTGGCGTGAAGTTATTCCGAAGGCGAAGCGTGGTGAAATGTTGAGAAAGTATCATGACGAACCTACTGCAGGGCATGCAGGAATATTCAAGACATATGAACGTATCTCGAAATTATATTATTGGCCAAAGTTAAAGAATGATGTGAAACGTTATGTGAATAAGTGTGAAGTGTGTATAGCACATAAACCTGAACAGCGATTACCGGCAGGACTGATGACTCAGCATCCCTGTTATCGATAAACCGTGGCAAATGATTTCGACGGATATTGTGGGACCTCTTCCTAGGTCTAAAAGTGGTTACAGTTATGTTCTAGTAGTGTCAGATTATTTTACGAAGTTTGTGTTATTTTTCCCGTTACGTACGGCTACGGCCGCGGGTGTTGTGAAAAATATTGAAGAAAATGTGTTTTTATTATTTGGTGTACCGTTGTATGTGTTATGTGATAACGGATCACAATTTAGAAGTGCAGTTTTTAGGAATATGGTGGCATCGTATAATGCCAAGATCATTTTTAACGCGAATTATCACCCTCAGGCGAACCCAACAGAAAGGGTTAATAGAGTAATGAAGACTATGTTAGCATCATATATTGAAGATAATCAGAGAAATTGGGACAAGTATTTAGCGAAGGTGGCTTGTGCAATTAGGACAGCTACTCATGAAGTTACTGGAATGACGCCATATTTTGCGAATTTTGGTAGAGAAATTAATCTCGATGGAACGAGACATGGAGAACCCGTAGTGGGTAATACTTTGAATGACGTCGCGTTTGCGAATAGAGAACCTTTAATTGCTAGGGCAATGTTTTCGTGAAGTGTATGATGACATTAAGAAAGATTGAATGCAGCATATATTAGAAGTAAGAAGAATTACGACTTACGAAGAAGATTAGCTACTTTTCAAGTAGGAGATACTGTGTGGCGGAAGAATTATGTTTTATCGGACGCGTCGCGTTACTTTGCCGCGAAATTAGCACCTAAATTTATTGGACCGTTTTATATAAAGAAAAAAGTTTCGTATCAGACGTATGAGTTATCGGACGCCTCGGGCGACTCTAGAGGCATATGGCATGCCAAAGATTTAAAGTTCAGACCCTCAGACGATTAAGTTAGTTAAGATTTTAGTGTGTATATATAGTAGGTTAGGCTATTGAATTAATTGATCGAATTTTTGTTGGTTATTTGTACCGTCAGATTGCTATTGGTAGGTTGGTCGGAAAAACTATCGGGCGTGTAGAATTGACAGTTTCTATTTTCTTTTGTATCAGAATTTGTCTGTTTTGTTTGTGTCCTTGGGGCACACTTGGCTGTGTAGGGACGGCCCTAGAATTTTCCTACAGCAGAGGCCAACTGCTTGTCGTAAGAGGCGACTAATCAAAGGGGTGTGTCGAGGTAGGGTGAGACTTTGGTCTTGACGGGGGAGTTGAGTCCCATGTTGAAGGTTTTGGTATTTTGGTTTTAGACCACTTTACGGTATAGCCGTCGTATATAGTTAGGATTATTTAGATTAGGGTGTTTTGTTTTAGGAAGTCTGATGGGTCTACTTTATTGATTACCGATTTGTGACGTGTTCTTTTGAACTTTACCGGATTTGACGTTTGTTTTTTTTTTTTATTTTGGGTTTTAGACCACTTTACGGTATAGCCGTCGTATTTAGTTGGGTTGTGGCTTCACGAGCGGACCTCGGTGAAGTGTTCTAGTTTTTGACTTTGTGTAGGTCTCTTAGGACCAGTATTTTTGAGTTTTTCTGGAAGAAAATCTCCTTGTGGAGGAGGTGTCAGGTTGCGATGACGCACCCTGTATATAGGATGTTGTAATGACGTGTATTACGTGTTCTGAGCACGAGTGTATTGAGTTTGAACGAAAAAAAAAATTTTTTTTGTGTATATAATGTGTGTGGGTGTATGATACGCCACTGGAATTTTAGGAAAGATATTATTTGGTATGTAGAGACGTGTATTTGAATGTTATAAAGACTTTAGTGTTGAAAGAAATAAATTCTGATGAATGTAAATGTGAAGAGAAATTTGTCCATGGGACGATAATGCTTTCCACTGGATTGCTTCTGTTTTGCTGATAAAGAAAGGAATGTGGTTGGATAAGATGGGTAATCTTGATTAGAAAATGTGAAGAATAAGTGTAGAATGTTTTAGAAAATATGTAGAGAAAGATTGGGTATGTTTAAGTATTAATTTCAGAAAGTTTTGTAATGTTGTGCAATTGTGTTGAGAATAAATGTGTGTATATGGAATTTGAGACATTAGACTGTACTGATTTTTGCAAATGTTGCGGAACGAGATCGAGCGCAGGTTGGAGATAACGGTTAAAAGTTGCGTAATGGTCCAGAGGGGCCACTGAATGAATGTAATGACGAAAAATGATTTCTTCGGGAAGTAATTGAAAAATTTGTAAGTGAAAACAAATATGGCGATGTATTGTAATTACACGCGTGCTTGTATAGAGGGAAGCAGTTATCAGAACGATGTAGTTTTGAGTGAAGATTATTGGAGAATATAACGCGGAAGGAAGACATGTTTAAAGATGGATGACTGAAGTTATAAATAGGGAAGTCACGAGATTGACGAGTTAGTGGGTTGTTAGTTAGTTAGTTGAAGTTAGAGGTAGGAAGTTAAGCTTTCGGTTTTGGCTGTTGGCGGAAGGCGCGTGCGAGGTAGTGTGGGATAGACTGTGACGAAGTCGGAGTATGTTTGTGAAATTTTAATGAAGCAGTAATTGTTTAATTAACTGCGTTACCCGAACCGGGGATAAATTGGAAAAGACATTCATAAACAATACCATAGTTAAAAATTGAAGTTGAAGGTAAAAATTAGTTTGTTTATCTTCAAGAAAATAATAGTGCGTAAGCAGATTTGAATAAAGTTAACAGTTGTTACGTAATAGTAGTATCAAGTTTAGCGCGCGTTCTGATAACGAGATTTAGTTAAAACTATTTGTGGGATCACCTTTTAAGTGAACGAAGTGGTCATTGTATATTAAGCCAAAGTTTAAGTAACGTTATATGACATTGAGAAGTTTATTTGTGTAAAGGACTAAATTGTTTTAAAAGTTGTTAAGAAATTTTGAAGAAGCAACCATATGTTTATCGTTATTATATGTGTTTGGGTAGTAATAACCTCGCTAGTGAACCAATCGCGAGTGCATAAAAAGGAATAAGTTTGTGAAGCCTTGTGTAATGTGCTTCAGGCAATTTTAAGGAATTACCAATGGACTACACATAATTAATTTACGGAAGAAAGAAGAAAGAAAAGCTAAGGATTTATGGACAAATTTTTAAGTAAGAGTTAGATTTAAGATTATGAAAAACTCATTTAAGCACGTTTATCTTTTGGTAGATTTATTTGTGTATTGTAGGTTAAGTATTAATTTAGTTCGAAAGATAATCGTTCTTGAGTAATATTGTATCGTATTGTTTTTTTTTGTTAGTAGTAAGGATTTTTGCAGTAAGGCAAATTGGTATTTTTGGCGGTTTAAGATTTCCACCAAGCGAGTGTAATATATGTAAATATTTGTGTTTGATTTTATTTTGTATAGGACAATATAGTTACCGTTGGTTGTTATTTTGTTGTTATTCATTTATTGGGTGACCTACTTTCGACAATTACAGAAGTAAGCTTTAATATTTTGATCTGCTTTTATTTAGAAGTTTTCAAAATTAATTATCGAATATTGAATGACAAGATATTTTATTCATTAATAAATAGGAACTTAACGTTATATGTGTATACGAGGGATACGCAGAAAATATTCAATTACCGTATTATAACTTTTGTTTTGGATATTTTAGTTTACGAGGTGTGTTCAAAAAGTTGTTAATGACATGGGTAGCACGAAATTTATTTGAGTTGAATTGTTTTGGACGAGTGTTTGTTTTATAACCTTCGTATATGAGTTTACCGAGTAAGCACAATCCTACTTTCCACAATCAAGTAGGGTTAATTAACATCCAGCTTAAGACAATTATTTTAGCGAAGTATCGATTGTGGTGGCGCCTAGAGACATATTTTCCCGAATTGAGCTATTTGAGTATAAGTGTAAGGTGTTTGAGCTTAGTAAACATTCATTTTACTTATTATTTCGACCACGCCCATCTCCCTGTTAGCTGGCTTGGCAACCCGCTTACATTAGTAAGCCTACACGACGCCTAGTGCGGTTTGGACGTGTAACACAACTCTGTCCATTTTTTATAGTTAGTAAAATGAGTGGAAGTTTTTTCATGGCGGTTCAGGTACATTGCTATATGATGCCAGTCATTAAATCCCTGAATCAATCTATTTTGCTGAGAAGGTTCGAAAAGTTTACAACAAAAGCAATAAACATTATTTTTCGTAATTCAGTAAATCAACCAATTTCTATTACATTCTTCACCATTTTTTAAGTTTCTCTTATAGTAACTTTCAGAAAATTTTCGACCCAACAAATCGCGCGGAAAATTAAAGTTTTTATTTGTTTAGGACCCGTTTTATAATAGCTTGCCTAGATATGTGAGATATTGGTTCCGGCCAAAGCCCTGGGTCATCAAATGCACATTTATTTATTGTATCTGTACCTGTCTCTTCAGTATAGTCCCCAGATCCAAAAACAGGGGTAATTTCTTCAACGATTTGTTTATCTTTACTGGGAGTTGGTCCTGGCTGACTTTGTATTTTGAATTCATCTACACTGCAACCGGGTACTGATTCCTGAATTGAATCTGGCGGATAATCTTGGTCAGTTCTGGTCGTTTGTTTCGTAAAATACTGTGTTAATCTTGAAGCATTTTTCTCTTGTTCTTCTTGGCGTCTTTTTTTATTAATTAAATTTTGATGCCCGGAGAGTTTCTTTTTCTTTCTTTCTTGAGACATCTAAATAAAAATATTCAATAAATTATAGATGTAATTATTCTATTACCAAAAGTCTTGTTTGCGTTATTTGCTTTAGTTTTGCTTTAATTATAGGAAAGTATGAAGTAACATTTTCGAATAATTTCGCTTTTATTACTTTTTTTTCTAGATTTTGCAAACATGATCGCTACCCCTATTGGGAAATGCGTATTGTTATGTATGTATGTTTATTTTAAATGCAAAATAGCTTACCTTTAATCTTTAATGTTCTTGATATTCTTAAATTCACATTCACTCACAAATATTTTAAAAATACAAGGTACATAAATTCTACACTAGTGCAGTACTGCTTGCTGAGGCAGAATGAAGCAAATAATATGTTTGTTCAATCATAGACGATGCATGTTTTAACAAGACTAAACGAGTTAGAACGCCTGCGCTTCATTTTGTAAATTCGTGCGTGGACAAATTTCCGCCGCCGCGTCGCCCGCGCGCTTCCGCCCCCGCGGCTGTATATCCATCGGAGATTTAATATGAAGAGTCCACTGTATACATGATATTAACACGACTATACGAACTATTCATGTTAGAACAAGAATAATTACTGAGATCATAAATAAGTTATAATAAAATAAGGCGATATTGAATTATTTTAATCGCAACCTATAACGAATTTTGAATTTATATACATTTTTAAGGCGCTTTTGGCGTGCTGGCGCCTGTGTTCGCTGACACATTCGACACGTGGACGGCGCGCCCCTGTGCCCCGATCAAGGAATAGGTAATAAACAGTTTTATTGTGAGTACTTTTTTATTGTAAGTGTTTTTAGATATGTACGATCAGCAAACTTTGTCACTATCACAGGATGAAATAAACGCCGATATCAAACTGCGACGTAGAGTATTAAACATAGAAGGTAACCTATAGGTAATTTGGTAGATAGTTTATGCACCCCAAAGCACACATGTAATATCTCAGCATTCTCTCTCTCTCTCTCTCTCTCTCTCTATATATATATATATATATATATATATATATATATATATATAATTTAGAGAAGAAAATCAGAAATCTACTTACAAATTCAAAAACCAAAATTCGTCTGGAAAACCAAGAAGTATATGAGATCCTTTGTAAATATAGCGAAAGTTCTTACGTTGGACAACAAAATAGGAGAATTCAAGTAAGAATGGAGGAACACCAAAATGCGGTGAAGAAAGACCAGAAGACGTCATCCTTATCAAAGCATGTCAAAAATACATCACGCACTAGTGACTTTAAAAATATTACACTGATTGCCAACATAGAACATGCAAGACGAGGAATTATAAGGGAAGAATAGAAATTGAAAATCGTTCAGACAACTTCAACACCCGAGACGACACACAAAGACTTCCCCCAACATGGAAAACAGCATTAAACCAACATACAAAGAAAAACACAAAAAAGCAAAATACGCCATGCACAATTACAACAAGAAAAGAAAAAGAATATAGAAAACCAGAAATAGAAATCCAACAAGCACTAGTGACACGAAACCGATGGAAAGCAACAGAAAATGAAGCTGTATTAAAACATTCACACCTGACGGAGAACAACAGTTTTGTTCGAGTAACATGAGCAACGAAAAGAAGACTTGAGAATGGACACTGAGATTTGATCAAAACGTCCTCGAGGAGAAGGAGGAAGAAAAACGTGGATGGAACAGTAAAAGGAATCGGCAAAAGCTTTTGACAATCGCGTCACTAATTTCTACAAACGGTTGTATTTCACATTTGTAATTAATTTTTTCTGTAGTTTATTGTTGCTCTTAAAAAACTATTGTACGGTACATACCACAAAGTGACATTACAGGCCTCAAAGGACGGCCTGCTCTGCCGTAACGTTGCACTTGCCGCTCTTGTAACGTAAATTGGTATTTACATTCAATGTGCATAGACAAAACGTCAGAAAATGTACACCAATAGACATAAAGTTAGGTGTTTGTCTTGGTGCACATTTGGTAGTTTCCTGTATAGGAGCTTGACCACAACGCCCAACTTCAAATAATGTCCTTCAACCTTCAGTTAGACTTCCTACGGAACATAACTACAACCCCAAACTTTTAATGATGATCACAACGCCCAACTTGACCACAACCCCCAGTTTTAAAAACGACCATAACGCCAAACTTTACTACTTTTATCGTTGACTATAACCTATAACCTACAACCTTAAGAACGACCACAACGCCTAATTTCAGAATTTTGTAAAATGATGCCTGGCTACATATACGTAGCGGTGGTTCGTTATGTCGATTATTTATTTTGTTATTTCTAATCGCTTAATCTTTATGTCAAGGTTTAATATGATTCCGTTTGCACTTCTTACATCATAACCCTTTTAAAATTGTCATAATCAATTTTCAATTAACCTATCCATACAAATTTTACTATAGAACACTTGCAAAATTCTATACATATAAATAGTCTTTTTCATACTATAAATGTTAACATTAGGCGTTGTAGTCATTCTTGAAGTTGCGGGTTGTGGGCAAGTTGGCAGTTGTGGTCATAATTAAAGCTTGGGTGTTGTGGTCATGTTCCGCGGAAAGTCTAACTGAAGGTTGGGGGTTATAGTCATTATTTGAAGTTGGGCGTTGTCATCATTGGGAGTTTTGGTCTAGAACCCCTGTAAAGTGATGCACACTGAGTTACCTGACTTAATATAATATTCATAATAAGAAATCCCATTGAAGGTTCATTGGATTAAACGTTTATGCTGTCAATACGATTATGTTTAACTCATTCGATGTATAAATAAATAACATTGATGGCGCAGATGGTTAGCGCGGTACTCTAGTTTACAAAGTACAGGTCGTAGGTTCAAATCCTACTCGAGGTAAACTTTTTATTAATGTATTTAATAAAATTAATAATAATTTTTAATTACATATTTACCTTTGAACTTATTCGTTCATAACAAAACTTATATTAAATAACATTGACCTTATAATTATTTTAGATGCATGACAATTCAAAAATTGGCGAGGAAAGGCGGTGAAACCTAGAGTACCACTTTGTAGAATACCTTACCCTGAAATTTTATATACCTCAGAGATTAAGAAGAATAAAATTTTCTTATTAAAAAATGGGAATCTCGTAAAATCTAGTACAATTAGTAAAAAAATAAAAGTAATCTTGAGCAACACATGTTCAATAGATAGTGTTTTGCAACGTATTTCTGCCGCCGTTTGCGACAGTAAAGAGTTGAAGGCATCAATCGAACCACACATGTCAGCGAACTATTTCATGAAACGAGTGATTTGTGTGGTAGAAGGAAACACGCCATTTATTAATAAGATGCGAGAGCAATTATTAAATGAAAGTGTAAATGCGATGTTTAAACGAGACATGTTAGTAGAAAGAATAGATTGCATATGCAATGCCACATATATTCCTGAATTTTTTATAAAAAATTATCCAAGTGCCTAGATAATGAATTGTGTTCGAATTGTGGCAATGTTACAAATAGAAACTTTCCATTTTTGCCCCTAAATGTAAATACATTAAATAATGATTTTAAAAATTTGGAACTTTCTGTTTCAAACGGGTAAATGTTCCTGTTCAGGAACTGTTTATCATACTATAGTTGCGTCAAATTTTGTCTTCATCGACACAAATGCATGCGGAGGTACCAGATTAAACAATATCCCATTTGTTATAGTAGCACACGAGAAAAAATTAATCTTAAGATCAAATTAATAGTGATATTGGGCATTATATCGCCTCTTGTAGAAGAATCGGGCAGTCTGGGAAAAGTATAACGACGTGCAAAAGGACTTCCATCGTAAAAAATAATATTGTAGTTACTCAGAATTTACTTTTTTATACCATATAAAAATTATTATTATTATAGTACATTTTTTATATTTTAGACTTTGAAATGGGTTAGTAAATTTTTTTTCTAACGATGAAATTGTACATATCTACAAGATTCTTCTTTTTTTCAGAAATTAATTTATTCCTTTCGTATCACCTTAAAAAATCATTTTCTCAAAATAATCTGGTCGTGTCGGTGCAAGCTATGAAGCAGTAATGAAGCACTAACGACCCGCGCCGGTCCTATCGTTAGTGCTTTCAACAAGGGTAGGAATCCAGTACTGTCCAAGGGGGGGGGGCGTTTTCTTTAAAACGACAGGTCGTGATGATGCAAGCTATGAAACAGTAAGAGGCACTAACGACCCGCGCCGGTCCCATCGTTAGTGCTTTCAACAATGGTAGGAAGCCACCACTGTCCAAGGGGGGCCGTTTTCTCGAAAACGACAGGTCGTGCTGGTGCAAGTTATAGAGCACGAAGGGGTACTAACGAAGCACTAACGACCCGCGTCGGTCCCATGGTTAGTGCTTTCAACAAGGGTAGGAAGACAGCACTGTCCAAGGGGGGGCGTTTTCTTTAAAACGACAGGTCGTGATGATGCAAGCTATGAAACAGTAAGAGGCACTAACGACCCGCGCCGGTCCCATCGTTAGTGCTTTCAACAATGGTAGGAAGCCACCACTGTCCAAGGGGGGCCGTTTTCTCGAAAACGACAGGTCGTGCTGATGCAAGTTATGGAGCACTAAGGGGTACTAACGAAGCACTAACGACCCGCGTCGGTCCCATCGTTAGTGCTTTCAACAAGGGTAGGAAGACAGCACTGTCCAAGGGGGGTCGTTTTCTCTAAAACCACTGGCCGTGCTGATGCAAGTTATGAAGCACTAAAGAAGCACTAACGATCAGCGTCGGTCTAATTGTTAGTGCTTGAATTAACCGTGCAAACTTTAAGGACCTCGAAAAGAGTTATATAATATAAAAATAGAAGACCTTGAGGAACGTGATGGATTAATCATTGTAAAAATACTCTCAAGGAAGACAAATATTCAGCGAGCATTTGTTCTTATTAATACTGCACATAATAAAGTTAACTATTTGGACATATATTACAAATATAAAAATCTCCGCCCAAAAAATGCAAAATCATTTCATTTCTTTTTAAATTATCGAAATGGGAAATGCACTAATCAGTTTTTTGGAAAGGGTACATTAGTTGTAGCGACAAGGAAACTCATCCACCAGAGTCGCACGTGGTTCCAATAGATGGTACTGAAATTATTTCATCGGCGTCTGTTTTCCACAATAAGCTTCCGGTGACAATTGGAAATTGTAATTGTAATATTTATGTTAATAGGTAAATTATAAAATAGGTTATTATTTAAAATTGAATAAATGTACTTATCGTTCTAGAACGCTAAAATACCATTTCCAACCAGGGGCCGCGACAGGGGGCGAAGGCACGAAACCAAGTTTTGAAGATCTACACATGTCTTACAAGTTAGCATTAGCGCCCCTTATTAGAACATTGTATGCGCATGCATTTGCCTACCTTCCAGGGGCTAAACTACCAAAGAGGCCGTAATTAGGGTGAAAATTCCATCAAGGGGTTAAAAATGACCACCGAAAAAAAGCACTAGGTGTAAACTGACAAAAAGTTCTTAACACAACCAAAAGGGCTCTAATTAGGATGAAAGTCAATGGTTGAAAATGGCCTCTAAAAATAAGCCCTAAAAAAGTTTCTTGATACGACCAAATTAGGATGAAAATCAAGGGTTGAAAATGTCCTCCGAAAAGAAACCATTGGGTGACAAGATACGGCCCCCACGTGCGCATGCCAAAAAGTGAAAGGTAAGGTGTCCCACAGCTCGGGGGCTTGTGACGTAAAAAAGTGAAAGGCGTAGTCATCGGAAATCCCCAGACCTAATTACGTCATCGGAAATTTCCGAGACCTAATTACGTCATCGGAAATCCCCAGGCATAATTACGCCTTCGGAAATCCCCAAGCTGGATTACGCCATCGGAAATCCCCAAGTTTAAATGACGTCACAAAAGTGAAAGGCGAGGTGTCCCACAGCTCGGAGGCTTGTGACGTAAAAAAGTGAAAGATGGGTTTCCCCAAGAAAATCCAAGGTGGCGTAAGGTGCTTATATAGGTAATGTCAAGTTTTGTTAATTTATTTTGAACTGCTTCAGATAACCAACTATGTGTTAAAATAGATACTAAGCAATTGCAAGTTTGTATAATTAAAATTGCATAGATACACTCATTCTTCTGAAATTAACAACACATATGTATTAACAAAGTGTAATTACAAAATCAGTACTTATTTAAATAAATACATCAAGGTTAAAGTAATAGAAAATTCCCTTGTTGACTTTTGAAAATTAATGCTTACGATATCAATTTAATTGTATATTATGCTGTATAAAATCTACAACGTTAATAAGGTAAAGCTTCCGATTCGATCTTTACCAAAACTTCTATGAGTACAAAATTTGTTCTGTAGATTCCAAAATGATGGCCTGAACAAACATTTTTGATCATTCCTAAAGTTGATAAGATATAGAAAGAAATAAACAAACTTTAATAACAATATACTAAACAATGTCAAAATTATAATTTTTGTTCAATTTATTTCTTACTTAGCGTTGCAGCATTCATCATCGCAAAACTGCCACAATAATCCAAGTCTTGAATGAGAATTAGGTTGAAACATACGCACAATAAGGGCTGAACAATAGGATTAGTTACAAGCGAATTCGGTTAAGATCAAATTGGATACGGTTAGTTATTCAACTAAAACGTCGGACCTCAAATAATTTATTTTTTATTACCCCCTTACGCACATATTTAATGCCAAACCGAAATTGTACCCATTTCCATGACTTTCTTTACCATACTGTTTAAAATCGATATCGATGAGTAATAACTTGTGGTGGAATTATTGATAAAAATTAGACATTTTGTTACACGATTAAATGTCTCTAGGCGTTGCGTTTACTTATTAAATGTGTGGGTGACCGGCTTAACCACTACAAGATGGGCGGGACTGCAGTAAAACGTAAGATAGCTGGAAGAATTCTTCAAAACCTTATATTTATCATACAATAAATCTAGATAAGGAACGTTAATGATGCTACTGTGATCTAAATTTTCGACACATTTACATGGGTTAAGACGTAAAAATTCCTGGATGATCGAACAAGATAAATGTTTACTCGGTAAATAAACAACCCATGTCTCAACATAAAAGTTAAAAAAATTGTGTATAAATTTATAAATGATGAAGATTTTAACTGAATGTCAGTATAATTTTAATTAGTAGGCAAGGTCACACAGTTTAGGAACATGAATAGACACAATCGCGGTTTACATACAGGGTCTCATTAGAAGTTTATGGGGTTATGACCAAACATCAATAACTTGACATTTGAAAAACTATTTCTCGTATTCCATTTCAAAAAAGTTATTTTTTTAGATTTTTAACTCTGGCTAAAAAGTATAAATTTTGGGTTTATTCACAGGCAAAGATTTTCATTTTAAAAAATTCATACGATGAAGGCACCTTTAAACTATAAACTTAATTGTATTATAACTTTTTATCTCATTCCATAAAGTAGCAACAGTCCATTTTGTAAACGTCAAGGTTTTGGAAAATAATTTTTATCTCAAAAACCGTAATAGATGGGCATGATGTAGTTTCAATAAAAATATTCAAATTTAGGCTCCATCCAAAAATGCAAAAATATATAGGATATTCCATTGATAATCGCATAAGTAGATGGCGACTTTCGGTGTAACCGGAAGCGCTAGTAGTCTGAAATGTTTAGTTGAAGAGAACGCAATCAACTGCACCTGATTCTAAATTTTCAAGTTTTTATTTTGGCCAAAACCCCATAAACTTCTAATGAACGGTCTCCCTGAGACACTCTACATAGCTACCCTGACTCATCTGTCAGTAACATGTGTCTTAATTTTTGATAAGCAAAAGAACAAGTTCCTCTTGGTAATACAGTGATCACTTTTTCACCTTACAGCTGTTACATTTATTTTACGTTAAAAAATAATAAATGTATTTATTAAATTGTAACAATTACAGTTAAACGACAGTCAATATAGTTGTAAGGTACTTAATGATCGCGCAGCTTGAGCTCTTTACAGTGTAGCTCTAACTTATATTAAAATAAACTTTAACACACTTAGTTTAAATAGATTCCGTAGATAGGACAAGCAGGCAGAAGAAATAGATGAGTTGAAACATGGACCACGTGATTGGCTTAATTACTTAAAGGTAAATGTACATACGTATTAGGAGCTACTAATGGCTGTAATATCATTGATAGTGAAGGAATATCCACTTAAGGCAATCTATTTCTCCTCATGAGAGATTAACCGTTGTTCTGCGGTATTTACTAACTAGAAGAGGTTATCTGGACCTTCAGTTTTCTGCATTTGCTTCCGCCCAATCTTTAGAAGAAATAGGTCCAGAAACCTGCGCTGCTATGTATGCAGTACTGAAAAGTGAATACTTGAAGGGTATACAGGGTGTCCGTTTTTCGAGTGCCTGCATGAGGATTTCGGTTACCTTTAGAGATAAACAGTCGGTTAAATCATGGGAAAATTGCGAATTTTTATGTTGAATAATAATCTGAAAGAAAGTTAGAGCTGTCATTTTTTGTTTTTGAATTATTGCAAAAATGAGAATTTTCGTCTTTAAGCAAAAACCATTAAAGCTTGATGTTTTTAACTAAAACATTGTGAATGCACTTTTTCACAAGGAATCTAAATCTGTCATGGTAATTTCCATGGCACCAACCTTGTTTTTTCTTATCGGTGCCATTTCGGATTGTTCCATTGTTATATCAAGTTTTTTTTAATACAATCACGTATCACACATAACAGTT
Organism: Vesta saturnalis; assembly: GCA_036346205.1. Lineage (NCBI taxonomy): Eukaryota > Metazoa > Arthropoda > Insecta > Coleoptera > Lampyridae > Vesta > Vesta saturnalis. Next base: position 293,171 of record JARFJB010001942.1, read on the forward strand.
CTGTCTTACATTTACGCCAAAATGTCCAATTTTCCAATTTTGAGAAGTGTGCTTTGGAAAGATTACAACGTTCGATTGTTTTAACGAAAAATTTGACAGTTCCACCTATTAGTTTGACACAATGAAAGAAAGTTCCCAAAGAAAATAATTATTATTCTCAAAAGAAAAATATTAAACACAAGAAGAAAAATGGTAAAAAAAATTACAGCAAGTGTTCAAATTAGCCACACTCGACTTCAAGGCACAACGCTGCTCGCTTTTTTAGATTAGCTGTTGCTCTTGAGACATCCCTTCTCCTGATGTCAGGTCTAAGGGTGGTAAAAATTCTTCCGCGAAGTTCATTCAGATCAGCTGGTAACGTTGTATAAATTTTATTTTTCATTGTCTCCCACAATATTAGCAATAAGTTGGTTGGGGAACATTTCCTACAAGTATTCCTAATCCTCCTAGCATTATGTGGCGGCGCACCATCTTCCTGGAACCAGATCGCATTTAAACGCTGAAGAGCAATATTTTTATTCATAAAGCCCGCTAAAAACCTCCTCAAGAAATTGAGGTAACGATCGGCATTTACATTTTATTCATAGGTGAATGGACCTATTACTGTATCCCAAAAATGAACGTAAAAATTGAAGCCAAACCGTATTAGCTGTCGCCGTTCTTGAAACTGAGGTGAGTTCTCAACTGACCAGTAATGCTCAATATGCTGATTCCTGCATTAGTGAACTTGAACTCATCAGACCATATGACTCTATGAAGGAAATTTGTTCTGTAGTTAATTTATCAGGAGAGTGCAAAAAGCTACACTTGGATGAAGAACTTGCGAAACATGGATTGCGTATGGCCGATACTTACGTTTCATCAAAAGGCTTTGTGTGATAAGACTAGGTGATCTGCAACTTACCACGTTGAGACAGAAGGATTGTCTTGCACCTAATGAAAAAATTATACTTAGTATTTATGTATTCGTTATAAAAATCATGTGGATTTTCACGGTTTGTAAGATTTCCTGTTCATGTTCATTGGACCTACCGCATACTTTTGTCCAGGTTTATTAAACGAACAATATTCACCCAACTGGCTATCCACAAATTGAATAAATCTTATCGGTTGCTGTCGCTTTGGATAACGCTGCAAATATGTGTCCGCAGTGACAACACAAACGTGAATTACACACAAGAAATGGTGTAAATGTCGAATTTTTCGTTTTGTAACAATCGAAAGTTGTTATCTTTTTTTACAATAATTCAAAAACAAAAGACAGTTCTAGTTTTCTTTCAGATTATTGTTCAATGAAAAATGCTCAACTTTGTCCTAGTTTAACCGTCTGTTTATTTCTAAAGATAAGGGACATCCCCATGTAGGTACTCGAAAAACGAACACCCTGTATATCTAAAAATATTTTTGTCATCGTTTTTTTCATGTATTTCTTTACTTTTTAAAAGCAATATGGGATGGACGAGATTTGTACCGCACTAAATTTTTTGAAAATAAGTTAATGAAAATATACCACAGCCTTCTCTATGCCGTACATATAAATTGGCGATGAAGAATTAACGAATGATTTTTTAAAGCCATTTAATCAAAAAATGTTAGATAAGGACAAAAGGATATTTAATTATAGGTTATCGCGTGCTATTTGCGTAATAAAAATACTTTTGCGATACTTATTTCGAGACTTTCCACTTTTAATCAACCGATCATTTTAAAATCAGTAACCATAGAAACAGTGGTTATGGCTACTTGTGTATTACTTACCTATTTAAGAAACAGGAGGGACGACGATCTTCTTTCATGTGTGACCCAAGTTTGGAACAATGCAGTAGAGCAGTCCGGTGAAACAGTTGTAGTCGCTTTAGATACCTCAAAGGCATTTGACCAAGTTTGGCATAAGTGTTTACTTGCTAAACTCAGCTCGTTTGGGTTAAATGATACGCTCATCAACTGGGTTTCTACTTTCCTTAATAAAAGACGAATACGTGTCGTAATTGATGGCTTTTTTTCAAAAGAAGTTAGCATTAACGCGGGCGTACCACAGGGATCCGTTATAGCGCCTACACTTTTTCTGCTGTGCATAAATGACCTTATTTCTTCAACAACTAACCCCATTCGTTTCTTTGCTGACGATAGTACTCTTCACTGTAGTTCATCTCAGTCTACTCATAGTGATAATCCACCTTCTATGTCAAATCAAGAAATTAAAGCTGAAATGGCAAATTCAATCAACAAAGACATTCAACGTATTCTCGAATGGGGAAGCAATAATCTAGTTAAATTTAATGCTAAAAAAACTCAATGTTGCCTTGTGTCCGCCAAAAAAGATCGATCATTTCCTGTTGTAAGTATGAATGGCTCAGTTTTTAAGTTTTCAGACTATTACTCTGTTGGGTATGACTGTATCTTCAAATCTCTCATGGGTTGACCATCTTCTGTCAGCTACCAAAACAGCTGCTTGTAAAATAGGCTTTCGATCTCGTTGATCGTATTCAAAAGAGAGCGATTAGGCTTATAAATGACTCGTCCTTAACTTCTCACATACAGCATAGAAGGATAGTTTCAGTTCTTTCTTTGTATTATCGTTATTACAACGGCTATTGTGCTGCTGAATTATATTCTTTGATACCATCTAGGGCAATCTTTACGAGAAACACTCGGTTCGCTCATTTACATCATCAGTATGCAATACAAATATCCACTTGTCGTACCAAACGGGCGCAATCCACATTTTTCTACACGGCTTCTAAACTCTGGAATGATCTCCCTAGTTCCTGTTTTCCTCTTACTTATGATATGAAAAAATTTAAGGTAGCTGTTCATAGGCATCTATTGGGAATTCGTTATCCCTCTATCTATCCTCGTAAGTGTTCCTGAATGCTTTAGCACGATAGGCCAAATTTAGCCTGTTCAGGTCCACAATCATAAAAAAAATATTACACCTACGAATCTAGATTCAGGCGAGGATAATTTCCTATGTTTGCAAAAAGGTATGATTCAAAGGCATCCAAAGTAGTTCGTGGACTACAAACTTATCTTGAAATTCGTAATTCGGAAGAGTCAATTTACCCCCGTTAACACACGATGGTAAAAGCAAATTTCCACATCTAATCAATGCATATTTTATTTATATCTATTTTACAGCTATAAAATGATTGTTTGTTCTAGTATAAATAAATGCGTGATTGGACAAAGTTCCTTATTAAGCAATCAATGAAACATGACATTGTTAACATTAATTTAATTAATATACCTATAGCAAATAATTATAAAAACTTTCTAATTCTAATTAGAGTAAGCTTTATATTTAAAGCTTCTCATGTTGTTAGTGCACGCTTATACAGGGTGTCTCTAAAAGGTCTGTTCAAAATACTTGGACAAATTCCTGAGATTAAAATATGAGGAACTAGACCAATTTACCTAAGTTCCAAAGTTTCCGACATACATGGTGTCAAAGTTATATGATATATCTATCTTAATAATAACAGGACTTGCATGAAATTTAGTACCTAGAGGTTTTCTATGATGAGAAATTCAAATTTGATGTATCTTCTGTAGGGCGCCACCATCAGCCCTTTGTCTACATAACCTTTTTCTGCCTTGGTATATAAAATTTCTAGTCAGAAAGTCTTATTCCCTGACATGTTTTCATCAAAAAAGTTAGACCTTGTAGATGACCGTTCGATCAGCCGTTTCTGTGATAATCGAATTTAAATGTTTCGTTGCGTACTAAAATTCATTATAGCAACGACTAAACATTATTAAGCATTGTCATTAGTTACACAAGAGTATTGTTAACCAATTCATTCTGACAAATATTTATTGCAATTTTAATTTCCCTCTTCAATTTTTCGCTATGGCCGTACCTTACACTAACGCAGAAATGATCGATACGATATTAGTTTGTGGATATTGCCAACTAATGGTCAGATTATATCAAGAAAGATTTTCAAATAGACGCGTTTCAGACCGTCAAACATTTGCCACTGTTGAAAGGTGTCTTCAAGCAACCGGTAGTTTTTCTTCTGGTACGGTTGATTGTGGACGGAATCGTACTATTTAGAACACCAGAGGTCGAGAAAGAAATTTTAGAACGAGTTCAAGAAGATCTGAGCCTGAGCACCAGATACATTGGTTTGCAACTTGGCGTTTCTAAGGATACGGTTAACACAACTTTAAGAGAATAGTAAACATTTTACGGTTAGAAACAGAGATGATGGATAGGGTGCAGTTTAATTTTCTCCCTAGAATTAATCTTTGTCTATACAAAAACAGGGGTCACTTTCAACATTTACCTAGAGTTTAATTGAACAATTTATAATTTAATAAAAGTTTGCTGTTTAGGTCGTTTGTTATGACTTTGTATGGTATTCCTCTTGTTCTTTGTCAGTTCATTCTTACATTATTATGCTGTTATGTCGTTGTGTAAAGTTCTGTTGTTGTTGACCGATTGTTCCTGAAACACGCTCCAAACTTCTTGGACCAGTCCTGAGCCTGGATAAAGTATGAAGGAAGGCTATGATGAATTTTAGTACGCAATGAAACATTTAACTTCGGTCATCACAGAAACGGGTGCTCGAAGCGACATCTAAAAGGTATACCTTTTTTGAAGAAAACATGTTAGGGAATGAGAATTTCTGACTAGAAATTTGATATACGGAGGCGAAAAAGGGTTATGGGGCTTTAAACGTAGACAAAGGGCTGTTGGTGGCGCCCTCTGAAAGATACATCAAAATTATGATCAAATCTGGATTTCTCATTATATTTAAAAAGAGTTTAAAAAAATAATAAATTTAACACCCTGCATTTCGGAAACTATCAACTGTTGGACTAAGGAAAATTTTGTTAGATCAGCATGTTTCCTTTCCTTTACAAGGTTAATAACAACTACTAAGATGTCAACAAATGCTTTCTTTATGATTTGGTATTAAATAGTTAACCAAAATAATTCTGATGTTGTTTATAACACAAAAGAACACGTAATAATATTTTTACAAATTTATTAAAAATTATCTTGAATTATACGAATACATTGAAAAACCTTACTTTACAATCAATTTGCAGGAAGACAGATACTCAAAGTATGTTCAAAATGTGAAAGTTTTTTATTGGCCTTTTATTGGCCTTTATTGGTATTGGTTTGTAAAAGACAAAAGCATCATTTTTCGTTAAAAAGCATAGCTTTATCTTATATGGTGATTGGCTACATTTGAAGTGCTTGCATGAGGTGTGTCTTGATCCGTAAATGACCAAAAACCATAAATGTGAGATATAAACCTTACCTTAGCCAGCTTCAGACCTCTGCATTCTATTACTTTTACCAACTCCCTTCGGAAACTAGCCCTCGGACGTTCTGTTCTATTCTTTATCATATCAATATTAGGACGATTTCATGTTCCATAAGCATGGCGATTTTCGATAAACTTCAACAAAATCAATGATAAATTGTCGGTTATTACTCATGATTGCGGCGTCACTGGAATATCCAGTGCAAATCTCCACAGATCGCATTTTTGCACAACCAGCGGTTCATCGTACAAAAATCTAAGCTTTAATAGATACAGGGGGCCCGCCATATTTTAACCCATTATGAACATTGAATAATGTCGAAATGGGAAATTATAGCAAGTTGCGGTTTTCACAGAAAGTTTTGGATTTTCGGAAAGTTTATTTTGATAATATTGACGATTGATTACTATCTTTTGTTATACCGGACAATTTTCGAGTATAGGACAACTATGTTATTTTAAATGGTACACCCTGTATATTTTACAATATTCCCCTTTTAGGAAATGTAACATAAGTTATGGTTATTGTAAGTTGTTATGTATTTAATAAAGTTAATAACAAGTTATGGTTGGCACAAAAAATAATTGCATATCGATTAAGAATACTATTTTGATGCTATTTTTTAAAGAGTCGCCTGTGGAAAGAAGGCTGTTATGTTCAGTAAGCCCCGTTGATATAGAAAATTTTGCAGTACAGAATTGTTAACACTTAAAAAGAGAATAATAGTAAACAATGATAATTTGCTAAATACAATGTTAGAAGAAAATAGATTCACAAGGTAAAAGTTATACGGCTAGAATAATTTAAAAAAAAACTGGTATAACTGTTGAAAATGTCTTCCATTCACATATTTAAATTTGTGAAGAACTAATTAAAACTATTAACTAAACGTTCTTCAGGAATGCTTACTATTAAGTTTTGATATTAATTTTTAGTTGTTCTAAATTTTGAGGTAGTGAATGATAGTACCGTTTTTTTACATATCCCAATAGGAATAAATCTGGAAATGTTATATCTGCTCAACAAGGTGACCAGGATATCCAATTCACCTACTTGCAAAAACGTTGTTCAGTGAATTCCTCGTAATGTGAGCATAGTGGGTGTAACTCCATCTTGTTGAAAATAAACATAAGTTGATTTTCTTGTTGCAGTTGAGGGTAAAAGAATTTCCAGCCAGAGGTTACATTATCAATTTATCCAAGGAATGTATATTGTACCTTAATAAATTTTGAATTCACCCATTTTGGAAAATGAGTTACTTTTGTTTCTTGTAAGATCTGAATTTTGTATGGCTTTAATTTAAGTTTTTTTTGCATGACTTCTTGTACTGTAGATCTAAGACTACATTTGAGGTTTTTTTTTGTTGACAATGTTTGATATATTTGATATTATTGATTAGGTTTCGGCGAACATAATAACAAACTTTCCTTTTTCACTCAATAGCAACACTTTTCATTGCTTGTTTGAATTAAATTGTCAAAAATGAACAATTGCTGACAACGCGGCTTATTGAACACAACCTTCATTCCACAGGCAACTTTAAAAAATTAGCAATAAAGTAATGCAGTGAATTGTCGAAGGCCCATCAATTCGGCATGTTCTGTAATAGCCATAACGAATGCTATATTATCAGGAAAGGGTAATATTGAACATTGAGAATATTACAAAACATACAGGGTATTCAATTTAAAACAACACAGTTGTACTAAAACATACAGGGTATTCGTATAAAGATAGTAACAACTCAGCAATGCTGTCAAGGAAAAAACTTTCCGAAACTCAAAATCCTTCTGTCAAAACCGCACCGTGTACCTCGGAATTCGCATTCCGGTGTTATTTACCGTCATAATGGGTCAAAATGTGGCTGGACCCCTGTATATTGCTCGACGATGAATCCGCCATCAACACTCATAGTCTATGGCCCGCTTAACAAGAAGGCACTACTAGCATATAATTAGTGTTACAAAATGTCTGTTTAACGAATTACCTTTCTTTAACGTGTTTCGTTAGTGTAACTACTAAGTTGCTTTACTGTGCTAATATTTATTATAAACTTACCTTAAACGTAATTAAAACAGAATTAAATAATTAATTTGAATCTATTAATATCAAAAATTAAATTATGAAACAAATATTAGCATTGGAGAACATATTTATTAACAACAGCACATTTTGTAATACAGAATAAATAGATGGGAGCAGTTTTAAAAAAGTACCCTACTAATAAAGCTTTATTTAGGTATATGTTAAATAATTTAGGTACTTTTTAGACTATCTACAAAATTAACAATAACATTGCTGTGTCGCAAAGGACAAATACTGCAAGCAGTTATACATTTAGTTAACAGTAACAACTTACAATAAGGACATAAGCGTAGTAAATGCTGAGGCATTTTAATGTTTAATTTTTTTATATTTTTCTTTATTATCGCTAAATTATAATATCAAAATGATATCCATTTCATTATTACACCAAATTTGGATCTTTAAAGAAATTAATAAATTACAAACCCAAAACTATAATTCAATTATTGTGATTTCTGGGTTTTAACGTTTATTAAACAATTTTAATTCATAAGTGTTAAAAATGTATAATAATAATAAAAGTTATATATATCACAGTAAAACTATCTAATTATATTACGATACTATGTAGTACATTAGGAATCCAGTGTGGCACATTTTACTATTACGACAATGGACAAGATATACTGTGTGGGCATTCGTTCCATATTTTCTTTAAATTGTAATATAACAATAAAATAGTCTATGTTATTTATGTAAATATAACGAATTAAACATTTAAAGCCATAACCAGCAAACTCATCAGTCGGAAATTAGTGTTATAGTATTAACAAACTTAAACATACTTGAATATCTACGTTGTTTGTTGAATATTATACATATATTTATAGAAAACAATAAAAAAGTAACACTAATTATATCTCTAAAAGTAATCACCACATAACATGTATATTATAATTTTAAGTTTACAATTCAGTCACTGCTTGGTGAAAAATATACATACAGATAATATTGCTAATACACGACTGGACTATTAAAAATTTATACATAAACAAACTCATTCAAACCTATACATTTATATATATTTTACACGGCAGAATTTTTACAAACAAGGGGTAACAGATGAGATACACCTTGGTGATATTGATCATGAAGGAAGTTGATTAAGGTACACATTATCTTGTAATATGTAATTTTAAGTTTAGACTAAAATGCGATCGAGTAATGAAATACAAATTTTACTTGTCTCTTCTTATCAATAAAGAACTGGTTTGTACGTAAAGGGTCTTAGAGCGGCTTTGCAATTGAAACTAAAAACAAAAAAAATTCTTGCTAGTTATAAAACTGAAAAAATACTTGAAAAATCTGGAACACTGGAACTGTGGCAGGATCGTCGATGATGATAGCGTAGCTATTGAAACCTGTTCGGTGTTTTTTAATTTTGTGTGGTATGTGGGTGTATTTTGTTTGTTAAAAAAAAGTACGTTTTAAAAATAATTGTTTCTATCTATAAGAGGGAGCAAATATTTTCTCTCTAAAAAGGGCGATGAGAATGGGATTTTCCTCTCTAGTGAGAAAAGTATAAAACATAATAATGACATTTAAATTGGAACATAACCGTATCAATTTCTTTATTCCGCGCCATAGGTTTCTCAACTGTTCTACCATTGCCCAATTCTATGTGTCTAGGTACACACCTAACCTACAAAAGTGACAAATTAGTTGTTTTTAGTTAATTTCTACTTCCTGAATATTAATTTAACATTTTTATACTAAAAAATCACCAAATCATTCCACAAGCAGGTACTAACCTAAAAAATGAATAACGATAGTTGCTAAGTTTATACATTACTGACTACATACATGACAAGTTATGTAGCGAACTTCATTACTGCATTACGAAAATTTTTCAATTTTGATTGTAGTTTCAGAAAAAAATTGTTGTAAAACTGAAGAAGGAAGTTCCTTCAACTTTCGTTCAATTGACACACTCGTTACGTTGGTGTGTCAAACTTTAAACTCTAGTTCAAAGTACCACTTTCTTCTCTAGTTTAACAAATATCTATTGTCCGAGTTAAAGCGTTACGTGTGCTAATAACACATTATTAACATTGCAAAGTACAAGTTTTGAAGAAATTGTGCTCTCTGGTATTCCCAAGAACATTTCTTGATCCACTACTTTCTGAATAACGAGGAATTGCGATTGAAAAATTTCGATACGCACATATTTGTTGGTTATTTTACATAAAAACCGGATTTTTTTTAGATTTGTAGATATTAATTTTCAAATAAATTGCAATTTAAATTATTTGCACTTGTCTTTAACATTTATTGAAAATTCATATATTTGGATGACAAACTTAAGATAAAAATTTTATTTGCAATATAGATAAATGCGTTCACCCCAAAGTAAAAATTTAACTTAAATAATATTTACAATAACATAAGAGGAATGAGACAAGTAAAATTTGTTGTGTGATACTGGAATGACATTGGAAAACAGATTAATTGTAATTGTATCTTTTTGGAAAACTAAAAAGTCTTTATAAAGAAGTTATCAATTTGGAATTTGTTTTGTGATATGTATACGATATCGAAAATAGAAAATCACTAATTTACAAGTTTGTGTATAATTATAGTATATTAATGAAAATACTTTTAATAAGTTGTTAAATAAAATGAGGGACGTTAACTGACAGAATATTTTTTTAATTTATCACAGTTAGCATTAAAATTTTTTACTTTATCTTTATAACAAATCGTTGCCGCTAGTTGTATAATAATATCTTTAAAAATTATTCTTAACAAATTTAATAGCAATAATAACAAAATAGAAAAGTCATACCTATTGTACAAAGATACATAATTTGATATGTTTTATTTCCGCAATGGAATTAGTTCATAATATATTTTATACTATATCTTTCAAATCCCTCATTTACATTGAAATAACAATTCAGACATATAAACAATTTACGCACATTTAACAAGTAGATACTATAATTAATATTTTTGATATGCTAATTCTTTATCACCTAGATTGACAGATGTAGTGATATGCCACTAAAAGGCCATCGTTAAAATGGAATTAATAACAAATTATTGCATATATATATATATATATATATATATATATATATATATATATATATATATATATAATACATACATACATACAGGATGAGTTTTTTCATGTCTAGATCTCTGAAACTAGAGAAAGTAAAAAGATGGATAAACGGGGAAAGATTTTCAGTTTTATAACGTCAATACAGTGAACCCTTGTTTTCTTCAAAAAGTCCAAGGCCAGCTAGATACTACAAAAACAACAATTTTTCTGTAATTTCTTAAATGCGAATACCTAATTCCGTTATTTCCATTTTAAGAAAAACAGTGCAAAAGAAAAAGATGTAGATAATTATACTCTTTATAAGGCAGTTAAATTAATTTTTTGATGTAAGCATTTGTTTTTTAATTACGACAAACACATACTTATTTTTAAACGGAAGCAGCAGTTGACTATGGCTTTTCTGGCCATTCTGATGATACATCATATGGCATAGTTATTTGGAAAAAACATAAAGAAATACGACCGTTTTTCCGGTTCAATTTCAGAATTTTTAATTTGGGTAGTGTGTTTAGTCGCACAATGTATTTTTATAATCTAGAAAAGCATGATATGGTTGACTGTTATAATCCGTGCTGCATAGGAATATTTTGACCTCTATTTTGAATGTTCTCAGCCTAACCAGCCCACACCTACAGAACTATTTGATGCTTTGGGGGATATAGATCTTTCAGTAAACCCAGAAATGAAACAGGGCACATTAATACACCTGCCGAAGTAAACACGTTAACATGCATCAACTCCAACACGTGAAGTTAGTATGAAACGGGAATTTCACAACGTACTGTTATACGAGTGTTGAAAAGGCATACATTCTATTCCTATGAGTTATTGATTTCACAAGCACTACACCCTGGCGATAGTGTTTGGCGTATAGATTTTTGTACCTGTTTTATAAACAAGTGTGAAGTTGATCAACGGTTTAAATTTGAGGTACTTTGGACGAATGAAAGTGGATTTACAAATTGCAGGATGCCTAATACAACGAGCAGCATCATGTAAAGCAAAAAAGGCAAATTAAATTTGGGTTTAATGTGTGGTGTGGTGTTATCGTATCAAGACTTCTTCGTTCATTCGTAAGTAATGACGTTGTCTTCATTTCGTGCCAAATGATTTCGAAAATACGATAGATCAGGCAAATTTGGAAACTCGCGGTATGCTTGAGAGGTTTCAGCACAATGGCGCATCGCCTCGTAACCAATTAGGAGTACGAAGTTATTTAAATACAACTTTTTCCCACTAGGGGATAGAAAGGAATGCACCAGTTGCATGGCCACCTTAATCACCCGACTTGTCTGTTTTGGACTCTAATTTGTGGGGAATGATCAAGGATAATATGTACTGAAGGTCGTATAAACCAGTGGAAGATCTTAGAGAAGCCGTAATAGAAGCGTTTGCTTGTATTAATTGCCATTCTTCAAGAACAGCCTCAAATTCTGTTATAAAAGTGTTTTAATTATAATGGTAATCATTTGGAACATATGTACAAATATCTTTAGATACTTTTTTAGTTATTAGTCATGGAGTAGTTTTTTGTTAACACTATTTTGGTCACTAAATATTTTTCAATTTTTTCGATACATATTGTGTTTTCCCTTTGTTTTGAAAAATTACATTCTGTGATTCATAGAACATTATCTACAACGCAGTGATAAGATTTGTACCCGCAAATCAAATTTATTTCCATGGTTCGTCGTTCTAGTAATTACGATTTGCAGTTGTCAATCAACAACGGCTTCCATCGCGTACCATACCAATAATTCTGAAATTAAACTGGAAGAACGGCATTAACTGTTTAGTTTTTCAAAATAACTACATTACATGTTATATCATTACAAATGCCAGAACAAACCTTTTCTTAAAAAATCGTAGCCAAGTACTGCTTCCATTCAAAAACAAAAGCTTACATCGAAAATCGATATAAATGCCATATGAGGCACATAATTACCTACAGCGTCTTCCTTTGCCTTTTTTTCTTAAAATGGAAATAACAAAAATATACGCATTTAAAAACATTACAGAAAAATCGTTTTTCCGAAGCATCTAGTTAGCGTGGACATTTTGAAGAAAACAAATGGGGCACTGAATTGGCCTCATAAAACTGGAAACTTTTCCCAATTTAATGTCTTTCTTTCTGCTTTAGTGTTTCCGAGATCCCCACAGTGGGCATAAAAAATTTTACCCTGTATTTATATATATATATATATATATATATATATATATATATATATATATGAACAAAAAACAGTGCTTATAGGAATATATTACAGAAGATAAATAGATGTAACTGAATTACGTGTATACATCAATAATATAAAATATACCTTGGTTTAATCGTAACTAAAAGTTTTTGCATAATATCATACGCAATGTGTCTAATTTTCTCATCTTATGGCTATTAGGAATGAAAAAAGCTTATATTAACACCTGTTGGTTGTATTCAGTGTAGACATAACATAATCTCCTGTATATACAAAAACTAGACACACTGTAGTGCGAGGTAATTGTCAATACGCGTATTAGTTGCCGTTTTGACGAATTCTATTCAATAAATGTTGTATACTATTAAGACTTTCTTCTAGTGCTTGAGTAAACCTGGAAGTACTTGTAGTTTGAGAGGACCAAAATGCTGAAATTCCAAAAACTATAGAATTAGGTTTCGGATTGTATGATGCACCATAACCATTAGGATCAACTGGTCCATACCCTACAACACTATCTGTCGTTGTTGCTACTTGACTTGTAGAAAGTAAAAACGTGTTGGCAATACGATAACATTCATCCGTAAATATTTCTGGTAATGGGGACATTGCAGTTGGTGCAGTGTCTTTTGCTGCCTCTCTTAATCCTAAAAGATGTATGTCTATACCTTGTCCTAAAATATTGTCAATCATTTCTTTGGTCTGTTCCTTTACAGCAGTATTCCATAATTGTAAAATTTCAGCATCGCTTACTAACTGAAAGGTTACTTTTTTGTTGCCTAAATCGTCTCCTTCCTTAGGTTGAGCCATTGCAGTGACCCATTTTAGGGTTTCCGGATGTGCAGAACGTATACAATCAACGCGTCCTAAACGGTATCTTCTTGTGGAAGCACTTTCATATGTAGCTGTTAGTTTACCGTTTAATTTGTAATATGCTAATTGTAACGCAAGTTGAATAAATACATCTGGACTAATGTGACAAGATTTAATAAAATCTTTTCCGTACCCTTCATACCTATATATTTGATAATCAAGATCTTTTATTAAATTATCTAATTCTACTGCGGCGTCCTCAATTTTTTTGTGATCTTCTTGCTCTAACGTCCAATCTAAACGTTCTGGAGGTGGTAAATGACTAGAAAGTATTGTAGGAACTTCGGAAATATTTGGTAAAGAGTCAACATATTTTATACACTTCTCAATTAATTGAATAACTGCGATTCCTTCAGTTAAAGAATGCTCGTTGCATACCCCGCAAGCCCCATCTCCAGAAATGATAAATTGAAACGATTTATCAAACCATCTGTTACCAGAGTTATAACTACTACCGCCTCCATGAAGTATTTGCAGAAAGAGGTTTGTTTCATCTCTACCTCCGGTTGTGTGACCCTTTCCACCTCTAGAGGCTCTAGTGTTAAAGGATGTTGGTAAAGGTTCGTCTAAGCAAATTACTAATAAAGATTTGTCCATTAATTCTAAATTTCTACGATTTCTGCCATCCTTTGTAAGAGCTTCTCTAGCTTCCCACCATTTATGTCGTTTCCAGCTTGTCAATAAGCCCACAGGCGGTACACTTGATAAACAAGGAGCATCGTCTAAAATATGAAGTAATTGAGCAGTAAGTTCGTCTTCACTCAGCCAGCCACGATCAGCTGCTTGTACAGGTACACAATAAAATTGATTGCGACAAATAACAATAATGTTTTCTGGAGGCTGTTCCTTGAGTTTCGGGTGAGGTGCAATGTATTGACCGTCAATATGTTTTCCTGGTAATCTAGTGCTACCAAGTAATCTATAATACTGTGACATACAAAGTGGTTGGCCGGGCTCTCTGGAAGTAGCTCGTTCAATAGGCAAAGCACGACGATCTAATATTGCTTTGTGACTTAAAGCGGCATCAAGTATTCTAGCTGCAAATCGTGCCACATCTAAAACTGTTGTAAATTTTCGCGGTGGTAATATGTATCCTGGGTTAGAATTAATCGGTAAAGGAGCTCGGTTTCCAAGATACATGTCATTTAACCAGTATTTATAAGCCTGCAACAAAATTAAAAATCAGCCTGTATAATAAATAAAACATAACCCACAATTAAGCACTTAAAAATGTAAAATAAAATGTGAATCTCAATCATGCAGAATAATTCTATTATTTCCCCCATTGTGTAATAAAATACAGAAGTTTGTTGTGATTGGAAGATTGCTTACTAGACAGAACGCGTGCGTGCGTCGTGTTCCCCATGATTGGTTACCATTTGCAGGACAAAGCTGGGAAAGCTTTCAATATTTTCGTTAATTTTCCGATATTGAATATTGTGGACTAAAACGGCGAGAAATTTTAATTTAACTGTTAAACATAATGCTGAAATTAAATACATTGTCATTTCTATACTAAATTGATTGAAAAACTAGAATAAAATGAAAATTCAAGGTATGTTAATTAGAATACAACTGTAACTGAATAACTTGAGAAACTGTTATTATTTAAAACCGGAAAATAATTTTGCTCCACTAACGTAACATTATTTCACATAATTTATCCAATTGTAAAGAGTGGAAGGATAATTTAGTTTCCAATCGTCCTACAAAAAAAAAATAAATTAAAAAATGAAGCATATAAAACTTCACTTGTGATAAATTGTGATTTTTTAACTGCAGGGCTAAACTAAATGTTAATGTACATCTGTGCTAATAGTAAATAAATGTCTGAAGTAAGTGTACCGTGAATCAAAAAGAAATATGGAGACAGATCGCTATAAATAATTTAATTTAAAATGATTAGTGCATGGAAACTACACTCTCGTCATACTTATAAATAATATAGTATTTGTAATTTTATGAAACCTTTCAGAGACGAGGAATTGAGAGGGCATGAACTGCGTTAAGGACCTCGATTTACATACATTCACAACCTTAGCCTAAGGTGGTGAATGTAAATCGAATCCTGGATCATTACAACTCTCATACGTGGTTGTGCATATTACGATTTAAAAACTGAAAAGTTTTTTAGGCAACCTGAGCGGATAATAACCTAAATGCATTTTTCTTGAATAAGTACTTCTCGTTCTGTATTTACAATTCCAATTTTAAGAACGTTATGTAGTTTCACTACACATACCGGGTGTAAATAAAAATACAGCTCTGTAACTTTTGATTGGTATGACGTTTCTTTTAAATTTAATGTGATGATATCAGACCCAAACAAGAATTTTCTTACTATAAAATTTACGATGAAGGACTGCCGATACCGACGGTTATGAACCAAACATTGATTTTTTTAATAAAAAAAAAAAACAAAGTACATTTCAGTTTTATACATAGAAATATATAATATTCAAAAACAGGGCTGGTGATGGGCCGGTGCAACCGGCGACAAATTTTAGGGGCGGCATTTTGACTGTCAGAATGCATGTTTTTTAGGATATATTTTATTTAGAAATATTTGTAAAAAAAGCGCTTGCTCCTAAATTTTATTAAACTTAAATAAATACATAGGTATACTTTGGATAAATGGCAGTTGCAAAATAACCGATTTGTATAGAATGCTTAGTACGTCGGATATTCTTGGTGCAACGTAATAAAAACTAAAACAAAATAAAAGGTATTTACAAATGTTATATTATAGGTAGAAATTAGAATTTCATTCAGTAATTGGTGTGGTAGCTGTTGTATTACGGATTATTCAAGAAATATATAGCATTCCGTTATTGTAAAAATCTGTCCTTTAAAAACGCAACAGGTAAGAACTCATAATTCTTACATTTTTTTTTTTTTTTTTATGATTGTGGACCTGAACAGGCTAAATAAGGCCTATCGTGCTAAAGCACCCAGGAACACTTAGGAGGATGGATAGAGGGATAATGAATTGACAATAGATGCCTATGAACAGCTACCTTAAATTTTCTCATATCATAAGTGAGAGGAAAACAGGAACTAGGGAGATCATTCCAGAGTTTAGAAGCCGTGTAGAAAAATGTGGATTGCGCCCGTTTGGTACGACAAGTGGAGATTTGTACTGCATACTGATGATGTGAATGAGCGAACCGAGTGTTTCTCGCAAAGATAGCCGGAGATGGTATCAAAGAATGTAATTCACCAGCACAATAGCCGTTGTAATAACGATAATGCAAAGAAAGAACTGAAACCATCCTTCTATGCTCAAGGGACTGTATGTGAGAAGTTAAGGACGGGTCATTTATAAGCCTAATCGCTCTTTTTTGAATACGATCAACGATATCGAGAGCGTATTGGGGAGCACTGACCCAAAGGTGAGAATTATATTCCAGATGAGGCCGAATTTGGGCCTTATACAGCAAAAGGAGTTGTCGAGAGGTAAAGTACTGCTTAGATCTGTACAAAAAGCCTATTTTACGAGCAGCTGTTTTGGTAGCTGACAGAAGATGGTCAACCCATGAGAGATTTGAAGATACAGTCTTACCCAAAAGAGTAATAGAGTCTGAAAACTTAAGAACTGAGCCATTCATACTTACAACAGGAAACGATCGATCTTTTTTGGCGGACATAAGGCAACACTGAGTTTTGTTAGCATTAAATTTAACTAGATTATTGCTTCCCCATTCGAGAATACGTTGAATGTCTTTGTTGATTGAATTTGCCATTTCAGCTTTAATTTCTTGATTTGACATAGAAGGTGGATTATCACTATGAGTAGACTGAGATGAACTACAGTGAAGAGTGCTATCGTCAGCAAAGCAATGGATGGGGTTAGTTGTTGAATAAATAAGGTCGTTTATGTACAGCAGAAAAAGTGTAGGCGCTATAACGGATCCCTGTGGTACGCCCGCGTTAATGCTAACTTCTTTTGAAAAAAAGCCATCAACTACGACACGTATTCGTCTTTCATCAAGGAAACTAGAAACCCAGTTGATGAGCGCATCATTTAACCCAAACGAGGTGAGTTTGGCAAGTAAACACTTATGCCAAACTTGGTCAAATGCCTTTGAGATATCTAAAGCGACTACAACTGTTTCACCGGACTGCTCTACTGTATTGTTCCAAACTTGGGTCACATATGAAAGAAGATCGCCTGTTGAACGACTTTGCCTAAACCCATATTGATGGTCACTAAGGAATTTGTTAGTTTCAAGAAACGTGAGCAGTTGCTGATTGATAGCCTTTTCCATGATTTTAGACAAAATGGAAGTGATGGCAATTGGTCTGTGATTTGAGGGATCGGTCTTATCACCTTTTTTGGGAATAGGTTGAACATTTGCTAACTTCCATGATGAAGGGAATTCTCCAGAAGATATAGAGATCGTACAGAGCTTAGATAGGACTGGTACTAGTTCGGGGGAACATTTCTTTAAGACAATAGCTGGGATACCAGTCGCCTTATTGAGATCAAGCCTACTGATGATCGATTCCAAGAGCTTGTACCGAAAATGAATTGGTTTCATAACGTATGAAGAAGAGTTGACTAGGGGCACATCTTTTCCAGAATCATTGAGACACGAGTTTGATGCAAACAAATCCACAAAAACGTTGGCTTTGTCTACAGAATCAGCAACTACCGATCCGTCAATAGATGTCAGAGGGGGAAATGAAGATGTTCGAAAGTTTTTACTAATGGCTTTTGCTAAAGACCAAAATTTACGACTGCCTAAAGGAGATGTAGCCAGTTCATTGCATTTTCGTTGTTCGAACAACTTTTTAGTTTTAGTGATGACACTTTTGCAGATATTTCTAGCACCAACGTATTCTACATGACTGTCAACCGATTTATTAGATTTCCATTTAATGTAACATTTATTTTTTAAAGGTATTGCATCAGAACAAGCCTTATTGAACCAGGGTTGGGAACGTGAATGACCTACACGGTACTGTTTTTTCGGAATGTATAACTCCATTCCCATGAGGATGACTTCAGATAGTGAAAGAGCGATGTCCGAAGAAGAGGACGACTTAAAACAATATTCACGCCATGGAAAGGTTGCAAAGAAATCCCGTAAATCACTCCATCGAGCTGACTTAAAACACCACAAGGTTCTATCGGTTTTGCGAACAACAGTGGAATTAGGTACAGTAGAAATGATTTTTATTAGGCAATGGTCGGAAAGACCTAAAGGCGAAAGAACGCAAGTTTTATAAACAAGAGGGTTTGATGTAAGAAAGAGATCTAGAAGATATGGAGTATGGTTAGGGTTATCAGGGATTCTTGTGGGTTCAAAAATCATTTGTGTGAGATCACATGAAATAGCAAATGTTTCTGCACTATGACCAGCGGGATTTGTAGTAGATGAAAATTGAAGCCAATTAGAGTTATGAACATTGAAATCGCCTACAAATGAGATATCGCAAGATGGAAACTGAGACAGAAGATAGTCAACTTTCGTACTAAGGTAATCGAAGAAGTCTTGAAAGTTGCTGTCATTAGGAGACCTATAAATGCAACAGTAGAATTTCACAAAATTAGGACCAGAATGTTTAAACCAAATCACGTCAAAATTTTTATTTTCTAAGGAAGAAACCCTCTTGCAAGCAATTCTGTCCTTGATGTAGGCACATACGCCTCCTTTATATCGAAAGTTAGAGTGAAGATGGTATTGAGGAAATTGCAAGTCGGGTGACTCGGAGCTTTCGAGGAGACTTGTGTTTCAGATAGAAACAATATATCAGGTTGTAACTGTTCAAGATGTTGGTGAATAGCATTAAGATTAGACCTGATACCGCGGATGTTGCGCAGTAGTGAATCAGAAAGTTGATACTTTCGATGACCGAGGTCGCTGGGGCCCTGCCCTCTCGGACATCCGAATGGGGCAGGATTTTACGTCCGGAATTTATAACCCTAGAAACCACAGTCATCTTATTTTTTAATTTGGGACTTTTAATCCGATAGGAAGACAGTGAGGGCGAGAAGGAAGAATAAGGATGAGAATAGATTGAGGATGATGGAAAAGGTAACCGATTATATTAACACACGAAATGATGTTAAATATTTTATTGAGAGATCACTAACATACGTTAATATGAAATCTAACAAGGGCGATGTTTACATCACCTTTTAAAGTATTTCTTATCATCTATGTAGTTAAGATAGACTAATCAAGTGTAATTAGAAATAATATTAAATTATTTCGAAAGTATATAGAATAATCAAGTGAAGTTATCTTTTGGTAAAAAGGAAACAATTATTTCTAATCTATTTCTAAGTAAGAAAAATAGTAATGAGTTTTAACCTCATAAATAGGTGAGGATATAATTCCACCCACTTAAGAAAGAACGTCCTCGTTTTTTGAAAAATTATTTTTAGTTTGTTCAAGAGGTATTTGACATTCCACTTGTTTATTTCTTACACATTTCAGTATCTTATTTCTAAATACAAATGTTATGATACAAAGGATAATTATAACAGTACGCAAAAT
Organism: Vesta saturnalis; assembly: GCA_036346205.1. NCBI lineage: Eukaryota > Metazoa > Arthropoda > Insecta > Coleoptera > Lampyridae > Vesta > Vesta saturnalis. Next base: position 313,183 of record JARFJB010001942.1, read on the forward strand.
TAATGTTGTCCATAAGTGTGCCAAATGTACTATTGGTTTCAGTTGTATATTGGGCTCTAAGGCTCTGGCTTCTTCTCTGAGATTTTGTAAATCATTCAAATGTTTTTGTTTTAGATTTACAACCTTATTGGGAATATAATTATTTAATGTGACTTGTTCTGTAAAAGTAAAATTGCTATAGGTGTTGTCAAAAGTTTGTTTGTCAATCACTATTTTACACTGTATGTCCGTTGAAATTAAGGCACTGTTCACTATTTTGAAGTATTTTAGTCTTCCATTGCATTCTTCGATTACTTGTAGCTAGTCTTTACAGACAAAACTAATTTTCCATTTTCTAATTGTGAGTATACTATGAAGTCGTTATTAACATTAGTATAGTTACACTTATTTGTGTTAATTAAAGAGCATTCGGCCATGATTGGTTTTCAAAGCACAACGTTTGAGTTTCAATCAATTGGTATTTCTCGTTTGTCCATAGTTCTTCATCAATGGTTCGTAAGTTGTATTTGAAGGGTGGTAACAGGATGTTGTTATGGATGTCAGGTATGGGATATATTTTTAAGTATTGATAGGTTTTTGGATTTAAAATTGGAATGTATAATATACAAGTGAAAATGTCATGTACTGAAATAATTTGACATTTTGAAAATTCTAATAATTTAAAAGCATATAAACTGTCAAATTCAATCAACTCTGATTTAATACAAATTAATCGTAATCATAATTTTAATTAAATCTTTGAAAGTATTTATTTCTAAATTAGTTATTTCTGAGAAAGCTAGAGTTGTAGTTATTTCAACTTTCCGGAGGATTTCTAATAAATTTGTGCATAGAAAGTTTTCGTATTGCGCATTCAATAGAATTACAAACGTGTTGCTTAAATTTGTTAGTGCGTTTAACCCTTCAGTGGTCGCGCAGAAGTATGTTACGTAAGCAGTCGCGTGGGATACAGTTGTATCCCATCCATTTTATATACATTTTTAATACCAAATATTAATTTTAAAGAAATTAAAAGGTTCAAAAAATTATTTAAGTATATTTTTTCGGAAGTAACATAATAATGAATAAAACTAAAATCTAAATATTCCTAAATAATAAACATAAATATAAAAATAAAACTTAAATGTTATCAAATGGGTCATTTTCGTCATTCGAGTAATTTAGGCATATGTATGCAATTTTCTTATGATGATCCTTACAAATCCATTTATTACAAACATCGCAGAAAATTCTTGTTCTTTTATCCCTATTCCTTGTCCAGATATAACATTGACCATTTCCAGTTTTTAACTTTTTTGTTGGAGGAACGGCTTCGTTTGTTGAAAATATGCTCGGAATTTGAATGTCAAGCAGTATTGAACATTTCTGTCTAATACTCTTTGGCAAATTTTGAGCATATACTCTTTTTGTCATTTGTGGCCGAATTAACGCCATTGAAAGAGAATACAAAAAATGTCGACGTACCATCTTTCCGTTCTGTTTATTTACCAGTAATAGCTGTAGTGCATTTATTGCAGCTATATTCATTAAATTGAAAAATATGGTCAAAGGCAATCTCCGACTGTTTCTTGACACGTTGTAATTCGAGCACATCTGATCAACCACGTCCACACCAAATTTTGTATCGTTGTACTTCAAAACCATAGCAGCTTTCTTAGTGTTTTCGCCGACTTCATCATCATGGAACATTGTGGACAAAACCAAAACGTTTTTATTCTTTTTCGGTACAAATGATACTAATGCGCATTTATCTTGAAATGCAAATTGACTACTATGAATAAGTCTTAACTTAGTATTTACCATTTCAGGAGGTATCTCGTGTTTATTTTTTTTAGGGTACATATCATTGTCAATGTATAGGTGTCCAATAATTCAAGGGCCAAAGGAATACTGGAAAACCAATTGTCCATAGTAATATTCCGATTTGTTCCCTTCTCTACAGTACATAGTCTTTTTGCAACTTCGGCGGCAGTATTATTTATTTCGTAGGGCCCTGCAGGTTGGATTCCACAATATATTTCAAGATTCACAGTAAACATGTTTTCTATGTCGACTAGTACAAAAACCTTAATACCATACTTGGCAGGTTTTGCAGGAATATACTACCTCAATGGGCATCTTCCACGAAAAGCTAGCAGTTGCTCGTCGATTGGCAAAAATGGTCCGGGAATGTATGATTTTTTGCAGTTAGTGACGAAAATTTCAAATACTAGCCGTATTGCAGTCAATTTATCAGTTTCACGGCGAATAATCCTATCATTGATATTGTCGAATCTTAGACAACGCAAAAGGAACTGAAACCGGTGATAAGACATCGTAGAATAAATTGCTTCAATACCGGTACCATTTGAATTCCATAGGTCTACAATAGTTTGTCTTCCTGATTTATATACCCCAGTAAGATAAAAAATTCCAAATAACGATCTAATTTCGCAAGCATCTGTAACTTTTGCATCTCTTTCTCGGGAGAAATTCGATTTGTGACGATTATATATATATATATATATATATATATATATATATATATATATATATATAGTTGATGCGAATATTTTTGGTCTTTGCTAATATGATAAGAATTAAAGGTTATTGGGCATTAGACCTAGCCAAGTTAATTAAATGTATTTATTATTCAATTTTTTTCCTGATGAAGCTAAATAATTCATTAGCGAAATATTGAATAATAAATACATTTAATTAACAATCTAATAAATATTATATATATATATATATATATATATATATATATATATATATATATATATATATATATATATATATATATTAGTAGAATTAGTTATTATATCGACGATTTCTGAATTAATGAAGTAACTAAACGCGTCTAGCACATCTGTGACATTTTTTTGCTTCATCTACTGGGCCAGGCTTGCGTAAAAAATATTATGCGCTCATTTTTTTTTCCATTTTGTAATACTATCTTTGCCTATGTAATAAGGAATACCATGATCGTCACTACTCAATTGAGAAATACATTCACCCGCGTCGGCTTCTTGTTCAGAATCTGTGTCAGTGTGTACAGTTTCTAGAAAATCGCCTTCATCTTCGGATTCATCCTCAATGCCATACAATTCGTTATCATCATCGTTGCCTTCAATTTCATCTAGCCATTTTAGCCACTGACTGCTATCTTTGCTAGTTCTATTCATTATATCGTCTGCAATATGCACATATAGCGTGATTCACTCAATTTTACCGCAAAACTTACCAAAATATTGAATATAACTCAAGTAAAAGTTGAAACAGTAACGATCGCGAGGGATACGCTTGTATCCCAAACTAAATAACAATGTATAATTTACTAATAACACCACACAACAAATTAACAGTTCTCACACGTCACTTTAAATAGATGTTTAGAGAGGTACTGAAATCATGAAGCAATTTACTAAACCATGACATGCGCAGTATGCAATTAAACATCACAGGGATACAGTTGTATCCCGCGCGACCACTGAAGGGTAACGAAGAGTTAATATTATATTGGATTATTCTCAAGTCATCGGAATATCTAGTAGTTATATGATTAGCGAATGATGTGTATTGGTCTATTTGTTTTACTACCTTTTCTTGATTTTTAAATAAAGGGGGGTAGATTTTTATTGATTTCGTTTAGATCATCATTATCTGAATTGCCTGCTATAAATTTGATAGCTGTACCTAAAAAGTTTACTAAAGCGCGTTTAGTACGATGGTTTTTTGATTTTGACAGGATGTCTTCTATTGTTTTACAATTTTCTTTTAACATGCTAATTTGTTTCTTGGAAATAGCATTTGTATTTGTATTAGTTTCTAGATTAATTAGATTAGTTAAGATTTTATGATAGCTTACCTATATTTCAGTTATATTAAAATAAAAATAAAACTTATGATAATGGTTTAGGATTTTAGTTACGCCTAATTCTTCTTTAAAGTATCCACCCTAATTGTTCGATGTGAAGGTCCAGGATCTGGTTGATAAGGGTGGTCCTGTAATAAGAATTTGTTCTTAGTACGTCTTAATTTTCTTGTGTTTATGTTTGTTTGCCTTTTCGAATTTTCTATGATTCCTGTAATCTTATAGTTTTCAATGGAGGTTATATTTACTTTGTCATAATAAGGATCGGTTTTTCTAATTCTTCGTCTGGTAAAATGAGCAATAGGCTTATTAATAATGGGGTCTTCTTTTTTTATATAAGCCTTCTCTATTCTTGTTTTTCCTTTTTCTAACTGTTTGTTGTATAATTCGTAGAACGGTAAAATTTTATCTTTTCTCTTTTGATTGTATGTTTCGTAAACTGATTTTTCTAAGTCAATTTCGTGAGCGTTCAAGTTTTCGTAGGGTTGACTGTATGTTAATACAGCACTTATCATAAGGGTTTTTGAAGCTTCATTTTTATTTTGTAATTTCAATATTTTAATCTTCTCTAATAATGTAGAATGTGCACGTTATATTGGTGAGTTAGAGTTATTATTGTAATTAGTAGTAAAGTGTAGGTCTATTTTGAAAATTTTACACTATTCTTGAAAGACTTTATTCTTAAATTCTTTCCCTTCGTCACATATTATTTGTTTGGGGTAAGAGTGATGAGAAAAATAATGTCCTAGTTTGTTCAAAATAGATATTCTTGTTGTGTCTTTTATAAAACAACTTTCGAGTGTAACGGCTGAATAAGTCAATTATGGTTAAAAACTTATTTCCTTCGAAGCTAAATGTATCTATATGGATGATATTAAAAGGTTTCTTTGCTAGTCATGGTCCTGAAAATTTGGGTTTATAGGGGTTTCGGTCGTATTTACTGATTAAACATGTTTCACATTCGTTAATAAACTTAGTAATTTTTGTTTTCATGTCGGGCCAATAGAATTTCAACTTTAGGTGATTGTAGATTTCTGTGATTCTGTTATGATTTTTGTCGTGGTATTTTTCTATTACATTTGTTTGTTTTTCTATGTTTTCAATATCCTTTGCTAGAATATTAATTTTGATAATCTTGACATTATAATTCACTAGTTGGTGTGTTGTCATAAGGAATTCTTGTTGAAGTGTATTGTCCAGTAAATAAATTCCGTATAAAGTTTGAGGGTTGATGACTTCTTCTAATATACTTTTAATATTTTCTAACTCGGATCCTTTTCTCATGGTTATTACATATTGCATTTTATTAAAAGGTTTTTCGATATAAATATTATACTTCTCTCCGGTTTTTTAAATTATTCTATTTGTGAAATAGTTAAGTGGTTTATCTGAAATGGGTTTGCCCAATACAGAGTTTTCTTGTGAAGTATGTTGTGTATTATCGGAGTCATTGTTTTCAGGCATTTCGTTAAATTTTTCGAGACGATTTGAGTTCGGGATTAATGAGGAAATTTCTTCGTCATGATTATTTATTTCTACTCTTGATAGAGCATCTGATAAAATGCTATCCTTTCCTTTTTTGTAATGGATTTTGTAATCGTATTCTTCAAGTTTAAGTTTCCACTTAATCAGTCTAGAATTTGGTGTTTTTAAAGAAAAAAGCCAAACTAAGGGTTTATGGTCAGTTTCTATTATAATTTTTTTTCCATAGATGTATGGCCTAAAGTGTTTGGTGTTTTCTACGATTGATAGTAACTCTTTCTCAATGGTAGAATAATTTTTCTCTGCACTGTTTAAGGTTTTTGAATAGAATGAGATTGGTTTATCATTTTGGGATAGTACGCCTCCTATAGCTACGTTGGAAGCATCGGTGGTTATACGAAATTTTTATCAAAAGCTGGATAAGCTAAGATGGGTGTTCTTTACATTGTGCAAAGGCCTGTGTCTAATTTCTGTCAAAGTGATTGATTTTAGAATCCTATTTTAAACATTTCGCAAATGGTTGAACTATTTTTGCCAAATTTTGCATGGATCTCCCATAGTAACCGATTAAACCAAGAAATGATTTAATTTCTTTGGTGGTTTTTGGTAACGGGTAATTTCTGATGGCTTCTAGTTTTGAGGGATTTGGCTTAATACCATTGGGTGTAACTATATGTCCTAAGAATGCAACTTCCTTACATAGAAATTCGGATTTATCTAATTGAAGCTTTAGGTTACATTGTCTAAGTTTTTGAAATATTAATTTTAAGTGCAACAAGTGATCATGCAAAGATTTAGAAAAAATAACTATATCATCCATGTATACAAAACAAAATTTATGCAATATTCTTTCAAAAGGTTATCCATAACTCTTTGAAAAGTACTTGGAGCGTTTTTCAATTTAAAAGGCATGCTGGTGTATTCGTAATGTCCATTATTTACAGAAAAGGCGTTTTTATCGATTGATCCTCTGTCCAAATCCAAATCATATCTGGATTCTGAAGCGTTAATATCTTGATCTTTTGTAAAAAGACACAAACACAGACACAGACAAACACAGATACAGACACAGACACAGACGTAGCGACAGGCCCACAGACACACAGCCACACAGACACACAGACACAAGGACACTCGGACACACGGACACACGGACACACTGACACACTGACACACAGACTCACAGACACGCAGACATACAGCCACACAGACACACAGACACACAGTACCGCAGACACACAGACACACAGACACACAGACATACAGACAGACAGACATTCAGACACAGACACACAAACACACAGACACAGACACAGGCACACGGACACACGGACACGAAAACACACAGACACACAGGACACACAGACACAGACACACAGGCACACAGATACGCAGGCATACAGACACACAGGCATGCATACACACAGAGACACAGACACACAGACACACAGACACACAGACACACAGACACACAGACACACAGCACACAGACACACAGACACACAGACACACAGACACAGACACACAGACACAGACACACAGACACACAGACACAACACACAGACACACAGACACACAGACAACAGACACACAGACACACAGACACAGCACGACAGACCAGACACAGACGACAGAGCACAGACACAGCACGAGCACACAGACACAGACACAGAACAGACACAGACACAGACACAGACACAGACACAGACACAGACCAGACAGCAGACGCAGACGCAGACAGCAGACGCAGACGCAGACGCAGACGCAGACGCAGACGCAGACGCAGACGCAGACGCAGACGCAGACGCAGACGCAGACGCAGACGCAGACGCAGACGCAGACGCAGACGCAGACGCAGACGCAGACCAGACGCAGACCACAACGCAGACGCAGACGCAGACGCAGACGCAGACGCAGACACAGACACAGACGCAGACACAGACACAGACACAGCACAGACCAGAACCCAGCACAGCACAGACACAGGCACAGACGCAGACACAGACGCAGAGACAGACTAAGACACAGACGCAGACACAGACGCAGACACAGAGGCAGACACAGACGCAGACACAGACGCAGACAGACAGACACAGACACAGACAAACACAGACACAGACACAGACACAGACACAGACACAGACACAGACACAGACACAGACACAGACACAGACACAGACACAGACACAGACCCAAACCCAGGCACAGACACAGACACAGACGCAGACACAGACACAGACACAGACACAGACACAGACACAGACACAGACACAGACACAGACTCAGACATACACAGACACAGACACAGACGCAGACACAAAGACAGACACAGACACAGAAACACACATACACAGACACAGACACAGACACAGATACAGGCACAGCCTCAGGCACAGACACGGACACAGACACAGACACAGGCACAGACACTTTTAAAACATTAGTGCTGTTATATTCGTACGCCCTAAAGATTGGTCAGCAATAAAAAATAGAGCAATGACGGCGAAAGGTGTAATTCAGTGTATAAAGAAGAATTAATTTTGAAAACCAAACCAGGAACTGAAATAAAATTAGGTTAAGAGATCAATTACTAATGCGGGTTAACTGAAAGTAAATCATTAAAAAAAGTGAATATTGTTAGGTAAAATGATTGCGTATGTTGGATATACTATCAACAACTTAACCAATTTAAATCAAAGTCAGCGACAAAATTATTAACTGCTCATTCCTATTTAATACTAATCAAAATCAAATTTAGAATGCAAGTAAATTAATTAAGACGGGCACTTCTGAAACTTCATCGACTAGATAGCACTACAAGCAGAATTTTCAAAATTGGTAGTCGCCTTTGTGAATGTTATATTTACTACTACAACGTATTATTATAAGAAAGCGCATTCTTGTGCTCCAGATGAAGTAATCTGACACCATAATATTCAATGATTAATTAGATATTGTGATTTGTTTTCCTACCTATATTGTGTGAAATATCGGCCTTATGCAATGAGGATTGCTTTAAAAATAGCGTCATACGGAGTGGAGACGTATATTCAACAAGTGCAGTAAAATTTGTGACTTTCCCATGCATCATTTTTAAAAATTCACATACACGGTACACATTTGTATTACTGACAGCTGTTTACAGTTTTATAATAAGTAGAGTGATGAAAAGTGTAGCACCTATGTAAAAGAGGGCACTACTTTATTTTTAATTTTAAAGTACATTTCGTTGAACATGCAACCAGTTCGACCTTGAATATGTTAAATACAAAAATTGCATGTCTAATCTGTGTTTAGTTTTCACGAAATGGTCACCTATACTGAACTACAATTTATATTTTATGATAAATGTAAATGTAAGTATGTAAATGATATGGTCTCGTCAGCCGCGACCGTGTGATATTGTCTAACGAAAATGAATAAATTAGTATTCGTGAATCATAATTTATATGAAATCTAACATTTTTAATGATTTATTTAGGTACATAAAAAAGTGGTAATGCTTCTTTAATTTAAAATTAATTAATTTTAATACATAAACAAAAAAGTGGTAAATAACTAAATATATAAACTTTTTTGTTTGTGTTTAATTTGACATTTGACACATGCGCTGTCACATTTTTGATACTCGGCCTTATATTTTATCCCTTGGCTACGCCTGGGGTAAAAAAGAACGGCCTCGCACCAAGAAATGTGTAAACAGCGCACTAGTTACGAAAATAACCATTTTTTAAATCAATTTGTTATCGATTATTCTGAAATACAGATATTGGTTTTAAGTTTAGAGCTTACATTATACCACATCACATCCATCGTAGATTACTGCCGAAATTTAGATTCCGAACCTGCGATATTAAATTAAAGAAACGTGCATTTTTTTTTCGAGAATGTTGATCATAACTGATTCTCAAAGATAAGCAATGAGTTAAATTACTTTATTCACTACTAGCGATAGAATATGCCATTCGTAGGCCGATTTTGGAAGCGAGATTTCGTTTTTCTCGACCTGCTTAATTTTTCTCTCCTAGTAGTAGATAATGAAATTGACAGTTGGGTTGCGTATCTAATACCAATAACAAAAAGTCGCATTAAAAGCCGCGTTCCTTTGAGGACGTGCATGTTTTTAGGGTCTTTCCATTTTAGCTACTGAAACTACCTAAGGATGATTAAAAGTTAAATGTGAATGTATTACAAAGTGTCAACAAATTGAAACATGTGAAAACCTCAGGCCACTTAATTTTTTATGTAATAATAAGATTATTTGAATTGTATTTATTTATTGCCATATTTACAGAATATGTGTGCTAGTAGTGAATAAAATAATATATAAACCACGGTAGAGATGACCTTCTGAGCCTCGTACACTTATTTCCCTCGACGCTCCGCGTCTCGGGAAATAATACACCTCGGCTCAGAAAATTGTCTTCTCTACCTTGGTGTATAATTACTATTTTATAAACAACTAATGAAAACTAATTGAAAATCCACCATGTGCTATAATAATCAATTTCTCATCGTAACTATAAAATTTTGCTTATACTTTCTCAGGTTTTCATCGGATTTTCCTAAGAATTTTTCATGTACTCAGACACGACACATTCAACATTCCACGCCGGTCGGTAATTGCGCAAGAGTTTGCCGAATGTGTTTCTTGGTATTCGTGTTGGAAGTGAATGAACTCACAAATGAGACTTGTATACTAGCGGCTATATATAGGCTAACTTGCTAGTAGAGATGAGGTCTGAAGGTCTGAAGAATGAATTTTCATGAGAAAAATCTGCGTAGTTTTAAGTCTAAGTTATTATTAGTGGCTCCATATTTGTTGATTGGCTGCAATTAATTTGTTCACACTTGCTTGTGATTTACTGAAATTAGGAAACCAAGTTTTGGTTTCACTTGGTAGTAATGTGGATGTTTTCTTTAAGGGAAATTTCTCCATGTTATGTTTTGTGTGAACATGTTTTTTTGTTAATATCTAGTGCCTCACTTCAACTATTAACTCCCAACTTAGAGCATGCATAAAAAGATTTCACTTGTACAAGGGCATCATCATTGACAAGTCCTAAAACGAAACACATATTCCAATAAACGTAAGTGTTACCTTTATATCAATTTCGATAAGTAGTACTTTGCAAAAAAAAAGTAGAAATTGTAATGCGGATTTGCACGGAGCAGTATGTTAACAATACAATTCCGCATCTATACGGGATAATGGTCCCCTCTGCATGTTACAGCTTATCGTGTTATACACTTCATATATAATCTTGCATTTTTAACTACTTGACTATATCAAAAATGTATTTTATTATGCAATATACAGAACCATCAGGTGATGCCGCTAGGAAGCCATTTTCCAAATCGATCCAAAGTCAACTTTTTTGTACTTTTAGGTGTCCTTAGCTCAAATAAAGATATGGCCACTGCTTCCTTAGAAAGTCCATATTCCAAAGATAAGGAAAATAAGTCACTTTTTGATAAGCAAACCTTAACAATTCCATGACATGGAGTACGGGGACTTCTGTTTATTACTCGTCCAAAAAATGATTAACCTTTTTTCGCGCTCGTTTTCATATATTCTGTTACCAAATTGGCCAATGGATTCTAAGGCAATAGCATGTCGTTCTTCTGCGGTTACCTGTAGGCATATTTATATAGTCAAGGCATAAGTGGATATATGGCATACCTGTAGATCATTTAATAATTGTTTTACCTCCACTATTACTATTTGGTCATCTATGACTGGTTCTTCTGCATGTTTACCATAGTGTCTGCCTGGCTGAAGTGAATTATTGATATCCTGGCGCATCTTTGGACTTTCACAAAGTCGTCGCTGAACTTTACTAGTCCAGTTCACAGTTTGCTCATGAACAAACTTCTTAAAATATTTTCCCGGACTTCTTTGGAATATTGTTCTCCATGCGGAGATGGACCAGTTATGGGCATCGTTATAACGTAGTCCCACATGGTAAACCCTGGTATTATAAGAGTTTCTTTGAATAAGATTTACTCTTTTGCCCATATTAAACCGGACTATTATGTTCATAAGCCTTCCTGCGGCATTGTTGTTTTCATTCTCTAGTAACAGGTGCCCTTTTTTTGCCAACAAGTTAACACTCCCCAAATCATCTTTGACTAGACTGTAAATATTACTTAAAAATGAACAGTACCTTTGATGTGATTATATTATAAATCGAGGTGTCCTTGAGCTGAGGGATTTTATTGTGATCATTTCCGACACCATTGCAAATTTCATCTCTGCACTTGGAGTGGTCTCCATACACATAATCAAATCCATATTTAAAGTCACATTGTAATAGATCTATGTTTTGACTATTTTTTGCGTGTTCGTATATGGAACAATTAGCTCTTTTTGTCAGTTCCTTGATTGGGACAAACGTCAACACTTTTATTCCAGCCAAGTTGAAACTTGTATCATTTTTTACGGCTCAAAGATGTTTGCCATAGTTTTTTAGTGCATGGTTGGTGCATTCAATTTTTTTACTTCTGCACCATATGGGACCTCCTGCTTTATTTTGGCAAATACGTTAGGGTTTTCGTCAGCAATAAATTTGCAGTAGCGGAATCCATGCATGGCTTAGATTTTACAAAGTCCCTCGACTACCATATTTGCCCCCATGGTTGTTGTGGGACCGTCCCAATTTTTATAACACACGTGCTTTCCAGAACCGATACCTGTGGTTTTTGCCCTTGCACAGATACTACAGAACGTGTTCCATACTGCAATATACAACAGCTCTCCTGTGCATTAGCCAATTATACGCCCCTTAAATTTAAATTGATTTATTGTATTATCTTTAGGGCGAAGTACTAGCTACTACGCCTTCAGTTTAATGTGGAAGCCTGTACGCACACAAAAATTCTATGAAACTGAATGCAGCATTTAATGGACGATTAATCACAAGGTACCATTCCTGAAAGTGCATTAAAATTGGTACCATACGAGTGTTTGCTGCATGCCCCGTCAACATATACAGTAATCCAAGGAGTACCATCACTACACAAATTATCTTTATTTATTGCATTCATCCTTTCGTCTCTTGCAGCATCTTCAATTTTAGTCCACAAGAAATGCTTGCATCCCTAAAGACACCAATTGTTTTTAAGTTGCCGTATTTAAAAACTTACATAAGTAGCAGTGAAAGATTGTATAGAGTATACATACTAACCTCCGACAAACTATTTTCAGTATCATAAAAAAGGTTTTGGGAAATTGGAGGTATATCCATGCTGCTTAGAATTTCACACATGTGCAAATACGTACTCCCTGATGCCAAAGTCCTCCACACTACTCCAGAATTAATTGTTGGCCTCTCACGATCTTCAATTTTGAATGAAAATATTTTTTCGCAAGTAACGTATTTCAAATCAATCAAACTCACTAGACCAGTACCATTTCGGTTTGTGTAAATGTACACTGTCCAAGGTGCAAGATTTTAAATGGGATGCTTGAATTGATAAAACCTTTTCTATTACATATCCAAGTTCTACAATTCTATTCCCTGTTATACCTTGATTAGATATTGCGGATGTGGATGGCTCAGTATCGATTTCATGTTCCATAATCCTTACAATTTCAATTGTATTGGACAATCATCATATCATTTTGTTAATAAAAGTATAACGCAAAAATATTAGATAAACATAAAATTACCTCTCATATTCTTCTGAATCTATTGTCCCATATTCTTGAATCTTTTTTGTGCTGACATTCCTGGCAGGTCTTTCGTATTTTTTTGTGCACCAATTCGAATTCCTTTATATAGTCAAAACGTTATCGTTTACTTGTATCATAATACTGACATTTTCTAACTCCTCAAAAGACAAGGAACTGTTATAAGTTATCATGCTTGGTATGTTGATTTCAAGTTATGTGCGTTAAACCATTCGTATGCATTTTCGCAAAAAAAATTCATTAAAGGTGCTTCCTGTTTATGTTTATAAATTTGGAATGCACCCAAAACACCTAATTTGTCCTTTTTATTGCAAAAATGTAAAAATTTAATGTTGTTTTGTGACGTCTTAAGGTGATTATTTGCTATTCAATGTTTACGTCTAATGTGTTCTTTGTATCTAATATCAAAGTTCCCAAGTGTTTGGCCAATATAAACAGAATTACAGAATGTGCAATTCAATTTATAAATACCCGACTTCGAAATGATGTTAGTTGAATCTTTGCGATTGAATAAACATTTAAGAACGTATAGTTCTGAAAGCTACTTTGCACTTCTTCTTCATTTGTAATTCGTGAGCTGCTTTTTCTGATATTTTTCATAAATATGAAAGTGATATATATTTTTAATTTCTGTCGGTTCTGTATTAACTGTGTAAATGCTTTTTATGGAAAATATTGATTTTTAATTAAAGCGTCGTTTATATTTGAAATTTGTCTTATAGGTGATATTTGATATTTCTTTATTGAAATTTGTTTGGTTTAAAGGTAATGACATTGTTTTATGTACTAATCATCTATAGCAGCTAACCAACGTGTTTTGTGGTGACAAATCGTAATTTTAATGTCTGTATGTGTATGTTTCCTGAATATGAAGAACTCAAACTTGTACTGTGTATTAACTTTTATAGTTAAATCTAGAAAATTATTGTTCTTTTTCTATTGTAAATTTTATGTTAGGATGTAAATTGTTAATTTAATTAAAAATTCATTAATGAAATCTAACGAACTGTCAAAACATGTTAAATTATCATCAACATAACGAAACGAAAATACCATCTTATCAGAAACATTTAATTGAAAAATTTGATTTTCTGAATTTTAGCTAATATCTTTATAATATTAGCTAAAATGGGCGAAATTGGCCTGCCCATAAGTAAACCATTTTTTTCTAGATAAATCGTATTATTGAATAAGAAATAATTTTGATTGGCACAGATATCGAATAATTGAACTAACTCCATTTTTGTAACTATTCAGCGTTATCGTTAAGTAAAGAAGTATTTAATTAACGCATGCATTCATTAGGAGGTGTTCTAGAAAACATATTAGTGACGTAATAACTTACATGCATATCATGTAGTAATAATTTTGTTTCGTAGTCTATTAATTAGTTTTAAACAATTCCTAGCAGAATGATTTGATTTGTACTTTAAACTGTTTGTCATTAAATGGTTTAGTTTATTTGCACTTAATCATATTTTAGCAATTAACTAAAATTTACACTAAGGAAAGAATGAAATTGAGCCACTAATTTCCTAGACATAGAAATTAATACACAGAGCAAGTTTGAGTTCTCCATATTAAAAAAACCTACACGTATCAATTATATCAATTATAAAACAAATTGTACAATCAATTGGTTACATTTCAAATATAATCGACACTTTAGTTAAAAATCAAGACAGAACCGACAGAAAATTAATACATATCAATTTCATATTTTTGAAAAAATATCAAAAAAAAGTAACTCATATATTACAAAAGAACAAGAAGTAAAAAGTAGCTTTCAAAACTAATACCAATGTTCTTGAATGTTTATTTAATGTCGACGATTCAACTAATGACATTTACAAATTGAACTGCATATTCTGTAATTTTGTTTGTATTGATTGGACAAATACTTAGGAACTTTGAAATTAGATACAAGTAGCAAATTATATGTTACAAATGTAAATACGCAGAGCAATCAAATTTATGCCAAACATTTAATCGTAAATAATCACAATATGACTTCACAGAACAAGATTACATTTTTCTAAAAAAAAGACAAACTAGATGTTTTGGAAAAATTGGAAGTTTATAAACATAAACATAGAGTACCTTTAATGAACGAACAGGTTGATCTTATGAACTTACCTATCACAGATATTTTAAATGCAAAATACAATTTACATCAAGTTTGCTGTTTTACGTTAATGATTTGTTACAATAACTACTAGTTTGTTATTGTACTTGTATATTCTTTTGACAACGACACATGTTGAATTGAAACGTGAAGAAAAATAAATAGTTCTATAAGAGAAATTGAGGAATTGTATTGTATTTTAAACATTAGTGCTATTAAATATGGAATTTCACGAAGCGAGGTTAAAGAATACAGATTAGTATAAAACATTGTTTCATTATAAGTCAGTGACTATTTGAGTTAAAGAAATCCCTTTCGGCAAATAAGCGTTTTATTTTTTAATTTAGTCTCCTTTTAGCTCTATACATTTAGTCCAGCATGTTTCCAATTTTTTCGTTTCTTCCAAAGAATAGGTTTTCTCGAGGCCCTTAAAATATGTTTTTGTTTCAGTGATGACCTCTTCATTCGACCTAAAATCTCTTACCGCCCAGCCGTTTCTTCAGGATTCGAAACAGGAAATAGTCACAGCGGGCTAAATCTGGAAAATATTCTGGTTGGGGTGGCAGTTCCTAGCCCAATTTATGGATTTTTGCCATGGTGACTACACACTTATGCACGCGTGCATTGTCTTGATGGAACAGCATCTATTTCTTCGCCAAATGCGGTCTTTGCTACTTCGAATCTATTCAAAAACTCTGAATAATATTCGCCGGTGATCATTTTACCCATTTCAAGGTAATCGATGTGAATGACACCGCGCGCATCCCAAAAAACTGTGACCATGACCTTGTTGGCCGACAAACCCATCTTGACCTTCTTTGGTACACGCTCACCCGGAAAGCCCACTGTCTTGATTGTTCCTTGGTATCTGGTGTATTTCGATTGATTTATGTTTCGTTCACGGTAACGAAATGGTGCAAAAAAACGTTCAGATTGCGCCTGAACGTCTTCAAACGATCCTTTGAAGTGGTCATACGGTTGCGCTTATGGTCGAGTGTGAGCAATCCCAGCACCCATCGCGTGGATAGCTTTTTCATGTCCAAATATTCATGTGACGTGTGATGTACCCGCTCAGTTGAGATGCCTACAACCTCAGTCACTTCACGTAATTTCATTCTCCGATCGCCTAATATTACATAGATTTTATCGACGATTTATGGGGTAACGACCTCTTTCGGGCGACCTGAACGTTTGGCACCACTTGTGCTAATACGACCACAACGGAACCACTTCAGAACCATTTAAACTGATGGTGCACCATCATGTACCTATCAAACCTTACTTTGGTTTCGGTGATAGTTTTTTAGGCAAAAAATAATGCACACAAAATTCACTTTTTTCATTAAGATCCACGAGGCTGTCTACTTTCAATGGCTGTAAAACACAGACTAAATGCCGCAGCTTACTCAAAATGTGGCAGTAACCTATTAATAAATGACGGTTGCTGGGAGCAGTGTTGCATTTAAAATTACTGGGCGGGAAATTCAAAAAGTCACAGACTTATCAAACTGCCCTCGTACAAAGCCCTCATTTGGGGATATCTGGAGAACAATTTTCGTTTTTGGATTGGCACTCCTCAATACGCTTTCAATATTGTCGACCGCACTAAAAGATTAGGCGGTTTCTTTCTGCTCTCGTTATTACAATGACAATTGTGATCCTGAATTACACTCTTCGATAGGATCATGAGCTACCTTTGGTACCATTAACATCATCAATACTCGGTACAAATTTCAACTGGCCTTACCAATCGGGCGCAAGTCAGATTCGGCTACACGGCGTTTAAACTCTGGAATAATCTCTGTAGTTCCTGTTTTCCTCTCAATTACGATTTGAAAAAATTTAAGGTGTCCGTATATAAGTATCTCTTGGGAGTTTAATATCCCCGTATAGTAGATATACTAAGGCGATCTTGATCCACTTTTCTAATATACATTTTTTACGAGCGTTTTTGCTCAAGGTCAAATTACGTACACTTTAGTTGTATCCAAGTACACGGTTTTTCAAGATCAAGGTCATTGAAGCTCACGTACACATTGCCTATGTGAAAGTACAATGTCACGTACACGTTCCCTGCTCCGAAGTACTTTCAAGGTCACGTACACGTTTCAAGCACCAAAGTCAATTAGAATTTTCAAGGTCATTGAAGGTGTGGGAGATTATACTTTATACAAGGGTGATACTAACTCATCGTGCACGTACGCGCGCCCTGTTTCAAGGTCACTGAAGCTCACGTACATATTCGCTGCATCCAAGTACAAGGTTGTTCAAGGTCAAGGTCATTGAAGCTCTCGTTCACATTCGCTGCATTCAAGAACAAGGTTTTTCAAGGTCAAGGTCACTGAAGCTCACGTACACATAGCCTATATCAAAGTACACGTTCCTTGCGTCGAAAAAATTTTCAAACTCACGTACACCTTTCAAGCATCAAAGCCTATTTTCAAGGTGGTGTGGGTGATTCTACTTTTCAGGGTCACTAATTTCAAGGTCACCCAGAAATCCTTGGAATTTTCCAAGGCCATGTGTCGGTAAATGTTCAAGATCACTTGCAGGGCGCTATGTAAATTTAGCAGCATTTCTAATCAAGGTCACTTGGTCTTCAAGGTCAGCAAGAAATTCTTAGAAGTTCTGGTTGAGTCAAGGTCATGCAGTAGGAAATTGTAACGCTGTTCAAGCAATTCTGGCTGACCCAGGGTGTTAATTCAGTAGCATATCTGATGCAGCAGCAGCAAAGTCAAAGAGGTCTGGACCACTCTGGGGTTAGGGAAATTCAACTCTAAAAATAGAGAATGAGTATTATCGTTGATTAAAAAATTTTCAAGGTCACCAAGAAATCCTTGGAATTTGGTCAAGGCAATGTGCGAATTACTAGAAATCAACCTGCAGGGGTACTACAATTCAAACTGATTGTTATCTAGGGCAACGTCATTGAGGGCCGCGTTCCCTGCATCAAAGCGTTACAATTTCAAGGTCACGCGTGGAGGCTGGTGGGGGGAAATTTTCACCAAGCAATTCTTAGAATTTGTCAAGGCCATGTGTCGGAAAATACTCAAGATCACCTGCAGGGGCTCTTCAAGGGCAAATTTAGCAGTATTCCTAATCAATGACTCACGTGGCTTTCAAGGTCGACAAGGTGATAATGTCAAGCTATTAAACGGTTCGTTTATTGGCTTGTGTGTGTGTGTGTGTGTGCGTGTGTGTGTGTCTGCATCAAGGTCACAGAAGTCGTACGTTGATTCTGGACCACATTGTGCGAATTTATGTGTTGAAACTAGTCAAGGTCAGGTTGTTCAAGTAATTCTTCCCGAGTCAATACCATGTGTTAATTCCTAGAAATCAATGGCCACCTGAGAGTGTATGCCGATCTTATTCGATAGTAATACGAGGATGTAACTAAATCAAATCTTGGCGGGAAGTTATCACCAAGCAATTCCTAGAATTTGGCCAACGCTTCAAGGTCACAGTTTATTCCTAGCATTGTCATTGAAGGTGCGAGTGATCCTTGAGGGTAACGCCCTTTGGCTGTAAATTGTCAAGCTTGACAAGTAATTATTGGAATTTGACTTAGTCAAGGTCATGTGTTAATTCAGTTATTGCAAATCTAGGAAATCATTTTTCAAGGTTGCTTGCAGGAGTATTCTTAGTAATCAATTCCTAATCAATGATCTATAAGCATTCCTAATCAGTGACTTGTGTCTTAGAGGTTATTACAACTCCTAGAAAGCAATTTTCAAGGTCAGGGGTATTAAACAGATTGTCGTCCATGCTGAAAGCAGGTTCACGGCTAGATTGAGTCAAGCTCAAAATTTACTGGTATGAATTTTCAAGATTACCTGCAGGAGAAATTCTTAGAAATCTAAATGTTTGGCGGAATAGGTGTTTGTTGAAGAATGACAGGTTGTGCTAAAAGGTAGGTCACGGTTAAATGGTTCTTGTATTGGCTAAATGCTCTTCAAGGTCCAATAGCAAAATAAGCGTGACTTTACGCGGGTGAATACCAAGGTCACCAGCTACCCCCACCATTCGCTTTAAATATCAAGGTCACACCCCTCAGAAATCTAAAAATAGAATTTTCAAGGTCAAAGGTGATATAAACCGCAGTGTGTTGAGATCAATTGGTTAGTAACTTGTAATTGTTAAACATGGAATTAGCAGGGTTAAACCAAAGCACCTATTGCAAACTCTATAAAAATGTATGCGACCTGGTGATATCGAAACAATATAAAGTTATTAATATGACAGTAATTAATACGAAGTATGGTGAACGTATAGTGTTGGAAGCGGAGGAGTTTAAATGTGTATTACCTCAGCGCTTTTACAAGTATTTCAAAGAAGAAAATCGAATTGAAGAATTGAAAACGCTGCTAAATACAAATGAGTTCATGAGTAGTCTGGGTGCAGTCGGAAAAACAACAAACAACATTGTGTAATAGCAGTGTCCCCAATCATATGTAAAGATGATTTAACTAGAATCATTTCGTATTTATCGTTGGAATAGGAAAAATGAGTCTAATTGAAATTTGACATAATATGCAGGGTGTTCGCATCAAAGGAAAACTTATGCTTCGAATTTGATTAAAGTAGACACGTGTTAAGGACATTCAAGATCTTATAAATGCTAAGTATAATATTAATTCATATAACACTGTATTGAAATATTGTATTATCATCCTGCTTATCTATTGTATAGCATTTACTAAACATAAAGAATTGTTATTTGTGATCGTAAGTTAGGTATAATACCCCACCTTATCCATCTAGGTAAAATTTTAGCACTCCTTGGAGGTTAAATTCTTGGAAAGAGCAAATAAGCGTTCCTATTGCTCAATTCTAACAATAGAATCAGTTCGTGGAAACAAGAAGAATGATGGGGTTGTTGTCTATGCTAAAACGTATATCAAGGTTCTTGTATTGGCTAAATTGCTGTTTGTAATAATAAAAAGGTTATGCTTACGTGGGTTCGTGCTAATGTTCTAACCGCCAGGATGAGATAGTTTCCCCGAGAGTCGGATCCGGTTCCCAAAGACAGATAACCGTTTCCCAAAACAGGGGTCTGTTACCCAACACAGGTAACCGTTTCCCCCCAGAAAACAAGTCAAATGGCTCATTCACCGTAGCTGAGGCTAAATTAAACTATGTTGTACAAGGAAAAAATCATATATTTCTTAGGAATCCATTTATAAAGTTTATCTTAGAAACCTAAACATAGAATCAGCTCGTAAGGGGCATCATATTACATTTCTACGAAATACGTGTTCAAGGTCATTGCGTCATATTCTTAGAAATCTAAACAGAATCAGTTCGTGGAAATATGAAGGCTGGTGTTTATGCTAAAAAGTTTGTCGAAGTTAAGTGGTTCTTGTATTGACTAAGTTGACTCAAGGTCAACTTTTGTTGGTATCTTGGTACAAATCCTAGAAATCTGAAAGTAGGTCAAGGTAAATATAGGGGTAGTTTTTATATTATATAAAAAGCTGGACTACTTTTACGGGTAAAGGGTAGCTTTTCCAATTTGATATATGTGATAGGTACTGGAATAAGTCCACATTGGGTTACCATCCAGAGGTAGTTTTTGAAAAAGCTGGACTTAGAATGGTAAATTCTGGTCCGTTTACGAGCCCCTAAGCATATGCAAACATGCTTTAAATAGAATCATGTTACAGAACTGTACAAAGAGTGTGTAAAGAAAAATGTACAATTATATGTGTTAGGTTTAAGGAACGGTATTGTATAATTAAAAAATGAAGACCTTAAGTGTTGTTAATATGGTGTTATTTTAAGTTAAAGAGACGTAGATTTAAATACAAAACAGTAAATAACTTCGAAAAGCTTCTGTTAATTAAGGGAGTACTGGTTGCTTGGTATTGTTCGACTATTCTGGCGCAGTCAACCTATCAAAGTTAAACGGTTCTTTATTGGCTCTGTGTGTATCTGCGTATCGAGGGTTTTGATGTTTGGACGCGGCTCTATTAAACTTTTTAACATAAGTAAACGTCTAGTCATTAGGTTTACATTAGTACAGAATACTACTGTCTTAGGATTTTATCTGATATCAAACTTCTTCTTCCAGATGTGACGGTAATACATATGTTTATGTACTTTAAGCTGTCGAAACACTGATTAAATTGTACCTAGATATCTTAAATTATGGCTAATTTTGGGAACTGAATTATCTACAGTTCTAGATCCGTAAATGAATCTATAGACTCTTATCTCACATAACAAAGATGAAATACGTTTTATACAGAATTGTCTTATTAAAGCTGGTGAAACTTATTTTACGAAATCTACGACGTTTTCTACAATACTGGAAGAAATTAACATAGCGAAAAATGGTCTCGTTAAAACAACTAATGTAATATCCCAGTAACATTAACAGCAAACTAAAATACGGCGCGATCACAAATAACATTTCCTTATGTTTAGTAAATGCAATCTGTATGATACCCTGCAGGTGACAATTGATTTCTAGGAATAACTGAATTAGCACCTTGACTCAGTCAGATTTTCTTGAACAGTGTGACAATTTATCAACCGGAACTTATAAGAATTGATTGCTGACCTTGAAAGCCACGCGACCTTGAATCATTAATTAGGAATGCTGCTAAATTTTCCCTTGAAGAACCCCTGCAGGTGACCTTGAAAATTTCCTGATACATAGCCTTGACAAATTCTAAGAATTGCTTGGTGAAAGTTTCCCCCCAGTACCCTTCACGTGTGACCTTGAAATTGTAAGACTTTGATGCACGGAACACGACCCTCAATGGACTTGACCTAGATAACAATCTGTTTGAATTGTCCAAGAATTCAAAGGTGACCTTGAAAATGTTTAGTCGATAATTATACTCCATTTTTAGATTTGACTTTGACTAATTTCAGAGTGGTCTAGAACTCTTTGACCTTATGCTGCTGCATCAGATATGCTACTGAATTAACACCTTCGCTCAACTGGAATTGCTTGAACATCGTGACAATTTCCTACCGCATGGCTTTGACTCAACCAGAACTTCTAAGAATTGTTTGCCGACCTTGTTTAGGAATGCTGCTACATTTTAAGAGCCACCTCAAGGTGACCTTGACACATGACCTTGGAAAATTCTAAGGATTGCTTAGTGACCTTGAAGTTAATAACCCTGAAAAGTAGAATCCCCACACCACCTTGAAAATTGAATTTGTAGGTTGAAACGTGTACGTGACCTTGAAGTTTCTTTGAGTTAGACGCAGGGAACGTGTACTTTGACGTAGGAAATGTGTACATGAGCTTCAATAATCTTGACCTCGAAAAACCTTGTACTTGGGTGCAGCGAATGTGTGCGAGAGTTTCCCCACAGCTTTAATGACCTTGAAAATTCTAATTGACTTTGATGCTTGAAACGTATACGTGACCATGAAGGTACTTCGACGCAGGTAACGTGTGCGTGACCTTGTAATTTGACATAGATAATGTGAATGTGAGCTCCAATTACCTTGACCTTGAAAAACCTTGTACTTGGATGCAACGAATGTGTACATGATTTGACCTTGAGCAAAAACACTCGTAGAAAAGGTATAGTAGAAAGGTGGATCAGGGTCTCTACCCTCTATGGATCCTCCTAACTGTTCTTGACACACACACACACACACACAATATATATATATATATATATATAAAAATTTAGATATCTTATATATTAAAATGTTTTTATATGAAAGCAATTTTCGATACTTTTATAGAAATTCCAAAGCCGCCCGGCTTTGGAATTTTTTTTACGTCAACATATGTTTATTAATCTCTATCTGACATGAAGTTTTAAACGTCATTCTGACATAGATTATTGTTTCTGTTGCTACAAGGTGGTAAATTTAATTTTAACCGCAAAATTTTGCTGGAGAAAAGCTCGTATAGGTAATTTCCATAACAAATATCATTTGTTTTCAAAATCATAGCATATTACGAGGGTTGCTATTTATGGATTGAGAATAGAAAGAATAAACAAATGAATTTGATGAAAAATATTTTTATTGCTTTTCAAAATAATCGCCTTTAAGATCTATACACTTTTGCATGCGATTGAACCACCCTTCTAAGCACTTTGTCCAGTCAGAAGATGGTGGCTCTAAAACATGCGTTTTGAAGGCCTCAACTGCTTCTTCGGACGATGAAAATCGTTGTCCACGCAGTTTATCTTTAAATAGTGGGAACAAGAAGAAGTCATTGGGTGCCAAGTCGGGGCTGTAAGGCGGATGACCCATCAATTCGATCTTTTGTGTGTCCAAATACTCGTTTGTTGCATGTGATGTGTGTGAGCTGGCATTGTCGTGATGCAAAATGATTCGTCGTTTTGGGTTGGTTTCTCTCAATTTACCGAAAACTTCAGGCAAACAAATGGTCGTATACCACGCTGAATTAACGGTCTTTTGATTTTCGAGAGCCATAGTTACCACAGGACCGGTTTTCGTGAAGAAAAACCCCACTATTTGCTTCTTAACGCTTCGAGAACGAACAACTTTTGTTGACTTTGCTTCACATTGAAACACCCAAACTGTGGACTGGCCTTTTCTTTCTGGCTCATACACATAAATCCACGACTCGTCACCTATGACGATGTTGTATACCGCCTTGGATGCACCTCAGTTGTATTTTGAAATCATTTTACGGCACCAATCGACACGACCATTTTTCTGAGGATCTGTCAACAAATATGGAATCCAACGTGCACACAGCTTCCGAACACACAAATGTTCGTGCAAAATCTTATGTATGCTGGTCATACTAATGCTTAAACATCTTTCGATTTCGTGATATGTCACATGACGATCTTCTTCACTTAGTTTTCGCACAGCATCGATATTTTACGGCACAACGACTGATTTTGGACGACCTTCTTTAACTTCATCCGTGAGTGAACTACGTCCATGTTTGAATTCAGTGTACCAGAGATATACAGTGGCTGTGGATGGCGCTTCATCGCCAAAAGTTGAATTCAGTTGATTGATGCATTGTTATTGAGTTAGACCACGTCGAAAGTAATAATAAATCATAGCTCTAAAATTTTCATGAGTTAATTCCATATTTTGGCTGAGATGAAATTTTCAACTTACTGTAAACAACATAAATAGTGCTCGCACGACGAAACGTTCTGAGTACGTATAACCTCAAAAATGTCAAACTTTAAGATGACAGTGACAAATTTGACCTGGCAGTACCAGTGTTGCCAATTCTCAATACATAAATAGTATCCCTCTATATAAATATTGCATTCAAACTCTCAAATGTCGTCTTCTTAGGCTTTCTTTCTAAACGCCACACATTCCAATTCTGGGAACAACTTTTAAGACACAATTATCCAGCACCCATAATATATCCAAAATTTTGTATTATCCATCTAGCTTAATGTTGATCATGGGTCACTAGTTTTTCTATATTACTCGACACCTTGATGGATTGTTACATTTATACCGTGTGTTAATGTATTCACAATTTGGTGCACATTTGTACTAAGCATGATCTATAGAAATGAATTCCTTTAATTTTCAATGTATATTTTCGTGAACTCTATTTATGATCTACCAGAAAACAAAAAATTAACATGGAGGGGACACAATTACTTTTTATAAATACGTAATTAATTGAAAATATAAACTTTCAACATTATTGCAACATTTAAAATGCATAGCTTGTTTTGGGTATTTAATAGTCTCTTTTGTATTCATGTTTATAAAAATATAAACGCTTCGATAACACAACAGTTATCCTCAGTTGTAATCAAATCTTTAAGTAATGTTTAAGAAGTTTAAACAATTTTATGAAATACACCATTAAATACCCCAAAAAAGCTAAGTATTTTAAATATGTAATTATTTATTTCAATTTTCAACTAAATAAAATTAACTAAAACTATACATATTCATTGATAAAATTTGAAATGTTCGAGTCATTAGCATTTAAAATAATGGAAAATGAATACCTACATTTCAGTAGTAAGAACTAAGCATAGTCTAATAATCGATATTCCTAATAGGTGTTATTTCAATAAATTTTTCGAACGATCAATTTTACTTTCAGTGTCCAATTAAGGAAATAAGTACATATTTATACAGGAAACACACAGAGGTATGTTCAAGGCCCTCTTGTACTTTCAACCCTACACAATCCAATTATAATTTTTAATCCCTCGAGGGGCTGCGAAATGCGCTGTTTGCTCTGTAGATTCGATCCAACCCTAACATTCTTAGACATTAAATAGAGAGATATCTTGTTAAACCAGTATTTGTGGGTTTAGTAAATTTTGTACAAAAGCTACGCTTTTTGCTTAATATTGTAGTAAAATAAAAATAATTTTAGTGTTTCTCAGTTTGAGGGTCTGGCGTATTATATAAAAGGAACTCTACGATTTTTAAATGTCAATGACTGTTTATTATAGGTGAATGCTAACTAGTTGAATTGGGGGAAAATACTGCGTTTACTTTACGAATCGGTGATCAAACAATTTTCATAGCTAACAAGATCAGTAAAAAGACGAGGGATATTCTCCATTCCTGCTGAAGTGCCATATAATGCATGAACGAACTACATTTACTAATTGGAATATTCAAGGAGAACGTATTTATAATTAGAGCGCCCACAAAATTTCATTTTAATGTAAGTTATGTGTTGTAATTAAATAATATATAGTAATCACTTTATTGTATAATTTAAAAATTATTATTAATGTTATTAAATACATAAATAAAAAGTTTACCTCGAATAGGATTTGAATCTACGACCTGTACTTTGCTAGAGTACCGCGCTACCAACTACGCCATCGAAGTACAAGCCCCAATCGATGTAAATTTTGTCTTTATGTATGTAGAACTGATGTAGGTTCAAATCCTACTCAAGGCAAACCTTTTATTTATGTATTTAATAAATTCATAATAATTTTTAGTTACATATTTACTTTTGAACAAAACTTATAATAAATTATTGTATAAATGTTAATGTACTAACCCAGTTATCTAGTTTTTGTTGTCTATCTAGAAGGTACAGTTGTAATCGTGGTCCGATTCCAGAAGGCCCTCCAAAGTTTTCAATTAACTTCCTTAATCGATCTTGGTCAGCTTCATTTAATAGTGGTCTCATCGTTTTTTCATATTTTTTGAGAGTTTGTTCTAAAGGGGGTACAGGCAGCTTAGGGAGCACCACATTCTAGAAAAATAAAATCACAATTAGTTATCTTTGGTTATGCAGAATAATATATAGTAATCATGGCAAGTAAAAATATTAACGGTAACACATTTGTTGAGAATACGTAAATAATTGTTATTCAAACCATACCGTTTCTTTTCAAAACTGGATTAGTATTATTAATCAAATTTTTAACATATCTGATCAAACAGTGGTTATGAAATTTTTTTAAGCTGCTGGAAGTTAATATTTTCTGATCCCAAATTTTGGCATTATTTTATTAGATTAACCTACCATACAGTATAACTACATCAAAACGCATTTTGCACGTTTCAAAAAGGAATTATCCAGATGACACTATGTACATGTTCTGGACCAATGTCAAGAAACAAGGCAGAAAAAATAAGAGTTTAGAAAACTACTTCGATACTTATCGAAACAAGAAAAGCTGTTTGGTGCAGCAAATAGCCATACTTACACTATACTAAATGCATACATCACTAATGTTTGTATTAATCCAGTGAATATCTAAAGCTTTGCAAACAAAAATGTTACTAAAGTAAATAATTTACCAATTTTAATGTCAAAATATAAAACTTGTCGCATTCGCGTTGTTAATGTGGAAAATTTTTTTAAAATGCCATTTTCAGTTCAAGAAGCTGTCAATATAATTCGAATACCAGCAAAATTCCACTATCGCTGCAAGGTTGTGTGCATTACGATATGTTCAAAGAGGGTGTGCGGTAATACAGTGTTTGCCTGTTTAACAACTCGTTTTCGTACCATATACCGTAGAAATGGTACCCAACGGACCGAGGAAAACTCTGTGAGCGAATGAAGCAAAATTCCATAGTAACGGAGGAATCAATATGCACCATACTTGTCCGTAAGATGTCCCCACTGGATGCAAGAGGTAAAGCATCAGGAAAGGTGCAGCGTGAATGTTGGTGTAGCACTCCACACAGACAAATCTTAGGTCCCTTTGTATATATAAAGGAGCCTTTCAGAGGGCAAACATGTTTAAATTTTTTGGACAATCGCTTACCAGTTCTTTTACAAAATGTCCCATTGCAAACTAGAAGAACAATCTTTTCAACATGATGATTGTACGTCGTATTTCGCTGCGATTGCTTCATCAGACATTTCCTGACAACTGGGTTGGAAGAGGGATCCTATTTCGTTGGCCTGCAAGGTTACCTTTTATTTGCATAAATAAAAGAAACGCTAAAATTTTACTGTTTTCAATATTAATATAGATAAATCTTCACCTTCGTCTTGTTGTAGGTCACCTGATTTAACCTGCATAAATTTTTACCTAAGGGACAGACAAAAAGTGGAAACAGCTGTCTTGGTAATCCGGGAGAGGCTAGAATTGTGTATTCAATATGATGGACATCAGTTTGAACATTTAGGGCGTCACCGAATATTTCGTGTGTTTGCATAACTTCTTTAATTCATATTTTTGTTCATGTTTCCAGTTTAAAATGAGACATGTAATTGGGGCTTTTGCATTAGTAAATGGTATATAGCCATACTTATAAGGTAAAAGACAAGACATGAAAACCTCTTCCAAGCGAAATCAAGTTTACTCAATTCGATTAAGTCAAACCGGAGTTTTAAACATTTTTCAAAATAAAGACGGCTTCAGTTGACAAACACCAAAGATGACTCCTGAACCTTTTTTACTGAAAAAACTCTGAACGTTACCATAAAAATATTTTTGAACATACAATCCCTCATAATTTTTTGAGAAAATCATATTTCTACGTTTTGATACCACTGATACGTCTCCTAGCGGTCATTTAAGAGACTTGAGAGTTTTTTTCTACGATTTCTCTTAGACACTTTTGTTAAAAACATTTATTTTTCTAGGAGATAATTAGTTTCTGAGATACATCCGGCTACGTCAGTTAATGGGACACCCGGTGCCAGAAGATTTATATAATGACAAATTATGATTTATGATCCTGATCCTTTAGCAATGATTTCAGTGCACTTACTTGATACAGAATGTCGCCTAAGATAATATCGCCAGCTCTTTTCTTTTTAGATTCAGTAAATAAGTCAGTATTCATATATAAGATGTCCATTTGTAAATTGATCCTATTTAATTACGTTTAAACCAGAAGTTTTGCTGTTTACACTAGGTTTAATTTAATTTCAAGGAAGACATCCACAATTTGAATTGCTATGATGTAATTATTTAAATAATGCTTCATGTATAAATGCATTTGAGCAATTTCTTTAACTATGTTTAACAACTTAGACAAGTAGAACCAATTAAAGCAAAATTAAACGTTTGTATTTGGAATTGTAATTTCTAATCAATCCATCACAATCGATTTACACATTGATTTAATGTTGCGTTGCATTGCGTTTTGCTACCATAAAATTATATCACATTTTCGGCAATTTAAATTTCAATAAATAAGTTTGTTGATTAAAATATAATTTTGTTTTGCTTAATTAATTGGACATATTTTCAAGAAATTAAATGTGTGTATTTTACTTTCTGTGCGTACGAGGGTTGGTTGATAAGTATCCGGTATTACAAATGAAAACTAACATATACCATTAAAATGGTTTTATTGTTATTAAAAATTATTATTAATTTTATAAATACGTAAATAAAAGTTTACACGAATAGGATTTGAACCTACGACATGTACTTTTGTTTTATTGTTTTTAAAAATATTCTCCACAATGATCAATACATTTTTGCACACGTTTGAACCATTTTCCCCAACACATACATTTTGGAAACATGAATCCGTTCTTCTGGCGTCGAAAAACGTTGACCACGTAGTTTATTCTTCACTGAAGTGAACAAAAAAACAAAAAGAGGTGCCAAATTAAGTTTACATGGCGGATGACCCGTTAGGTCGTTTTGGTTTTACAAATATTCTATTGTTTGGGCCGCTGTGTGCGAGCTTGCATTATTATGATGCAGAATGATTCTGTGTCGTTAATTTTGTTTTCTATAATGGCTTGTGGCAAACCAATAGTTGTGTACCATTCAGAATTGACTGTTTTACCATTCTCCAGTGGCACTGCAACCACATGCTCATTTATTACAAAAAAAACGCATTTTGCGCTAACAATTTTGGTGGGGTTTGGCTGATGTTGAAAGATCCAAACAGGCGATTGCAGTAGGTAAGATTGGAGATTTTTGGAACACACCACATTTCCAAGGTCCCACATTTTGAACGTTAGCACAATTTCAAGATCCCAGCCGCCCAAGGTTACGCAATAAGTAGGTCATGCTTGGGCACAACTTTCCCAAGGTAGCACATTTCTAAGATTAACACACTCTAAGGTGTGACGAATACGAAGGTCACTAAAGGCTATTTGCGTACCCTACCTACTCAGACATCTCACTTTTTCAAGGCTTGCTCATGTAATTTTTTACACTTCTCTGATACCACACTTAGAACCAAATTAAAAAAAGATAATGATATGTTAATACGTTTATTTGTTGTATGTACAAATGTAATCACTAATCAGCGTATTATTCAGATATATGATTTTCTCTAGGAATAATATGATTTAGTACAAGTGCAAAAGGTCCTTTCCACTTCTACATCATTACACCTGCGAGGACGTGGTCAAGTAATTGAGCGTACGTGCAGTGTGGTGCCCATCGGAGATGCTCCTGTACCGGAGTATCAGATGACCGCCATTGGTTTTTTCGAACTCCACACATGAAGCTTTCAACCGTATCGTCTGAAGATATGGAAATGAACCCTGCTGCTGCAAGCGATGTTGATTAGTGAATTCCAGACCATGTTCGACACGTAAGTAAACTTTTATCGAAACAGTTGTAATACTGAGGATAATAAAAGGTTGGTGTCACGTCGCACATCTTCTCGCCGTAGAACACAGTAAGATACTAACAGGAAATAATTTATTATATACAATATATACATTATAAAAAAAAACTAATTGTCCAAATAATACACTTCTCCGCAGAGTATGCATGAATCATCTTCATATACCTCGTGCAGCATTGTTGGGGGCGCTCTACACGATGAGCACCAGCATTCTTGGTGTGACATGTGGTAAATTGCGACCCATCTATCCATATGTGTATGATGGTCAATAAGTCGAAAAGTGATAATGGTTGGTAGCACTCTCTTAAAGAAAGGAAAGACCTTGTGAAAACATATGTATAGTTAACGTTGAAGAATGACATGCTTGATGTCGGCATTATTATTAATACATACAATACTATACACTACTAATGCGTTTCATAAATACGTAATCACGATGTTGCTTTTCCAGGACACCTGAAAGCATTTGACTACACTTTTCTATTCTTTTCCGAAAGCGTGTAGAGTCTCTTGCTAACTGTTCCCATTCTCCTTTTCGCTTCCATTCTACTACATTGTGAACTACGTTTTTGGGCTCATTAATGCAGACCTCCTTCACTTGTCGTGTTCTCTAAATACACTCTACACCATCGTCATGTGATAGAAAATATTTCTCACACAGACGTATTCCACTACCATACTTATAAACTAGATTATCTAAATAGTCATCACTAAACGTACCCCGCCCATACACTTTTTCATGTTCATCATCAAATTCTTGTGATAGAAATTGGCATACTAGTCTTTACACTGGACTAACACAATCAACAGCCTTAGGCCACGACTCTGCACTATAACACATCCACACATTGACTAAACTTTATTATTATCCCTATTCTCGCTTTGGTCGTAACCCCCACTTATTACTTAACGGCTTTCGGATCTTCTACGTCAATATCAATTTTCTCCTTGGTAAATCCTACAATTTCCATAACACATGCTACATTGAGATCAAATATTTCTTGTAATGGAACTATTAACCTGTGCATGTCAACATCAGGCATTTCCGCTGCCGCATGTATCATTTTATTATAAAATGCAGGAAATTCCATAGTAGGTACTAAATCCTATCGGTAACTGACCCTCTTAAGGAGTCTCCATAACTGTTCTGTAGGCTCCCATCCTAAATAAATTTCTGATTCTTTACAATCAGAGATGCGTATAATTTTCGTCTTGTTGATATTTTCATACGATATAGTTTTCGAACTCATCTTAATAGGTAGCCATGTCCCTTCAGGCGTGTAGAAATAATTTGTAATTATCCCTTGATTGTCCGTAAGTATGTGCCATTCCTGCTGATCAAATACCACTCCATTACTCTTAAATCCACCAAGTTTCACGACTAGTTCAAAATTGAATTGGGGTGACAGACCGACACTAACATACTTCGATTCACTTTTATTT
This sequence comes from Vesta saturnalis, assembly GCA_036346205.1. Classification (NCBI taxonomy): domain Eukaryota; kingdom Metazoa; phylum Arthropoda; class Insecta; order Coleoptera; family Lampyridae; genus Vesta; species Vesta saturnalis. The sequence continues at coordinate 344,758 of JARFJB010001942.1, forward strand.
AAAAAATACTGTACATTGTTAATTAAAATATCAAGACATCCACTCGAATTCACGACACTCACAATCTTCGCCTTTTCTACCGATTGACGTAATGTGTTCTCCATTACATACAATACTGGTTTCACATGTACTCCCTCTGCATTTATATCCTAATTTTACCACTATTTCTACCGTCAAGGTTACCTGCTTCACCTTGACCGCCACACTGCACGTCACTTTAGCAATCCTACCGTTTCAAGGCCTTTATTCACGACGTTTCTGCAAGGATGACGGATCTCACCAATCACTTCAGGGATGTCTCCTACACCTTTCCGGCCCCCTACATTTTCAAGGTCTCCCATTACCCAGGTTCACTCCATTACAATGTCCTCCATTCTCACGCTTAACACTATTTCAAGGTGACCATTTTCAAGTTTTACACGCCCTCAAGGTCGTCTCAACCTCAAGGTTGCCACACTTACAATGTCCTCCACTTCTCACGTTTACCACTTTTTCAAGGTTACACAATGCCGACATCAATCGTGTTATTCTTCAAGGTTAACTATACATACGTTTTCACAAAGTCTTTCCTTTCTTTAAAAGTAGTGATAACTACACATATAGCATCGTGTTATTTCCACCAGTGTCAGTATGTCTGCTAGCCTAGTAGAGTAGAATTGGGATGATAGGGAGTGCTACCAACCATTATCACTTTTTAATCTAAGTGTGAACTAATTACCAACTGGGTGCAATTAAAAAAAAAGGGCTACTGCCTTCTATGACATTAGAAGCATTAAAGAATATATATAAAGATGTGCAATGGAATACTGAATGGTTTGCCAACCTAGATAAAATAATTCGCTACTTCCACCATCATGCCTTCATGGGTAATTTGGGATATTATTCACAAACATTTGCTTTTCATACTCGTTGTCATCTTGCTGGCCATATGCATCTATGCTATGACTGCTACAAAGCATTGCAATCAAGTGAATACCGAGTTATTGACCATCATATACATATGGATAGATAGGTCGCAATTTACCACGTCACACCAAGAATACTGGTGCTCATCGTGTAGAGCGCCTCTAACTATGCTGATCGTAGTATATGAAGATGATTCGTGCGTACTCTGCGGAGAAGTGCACTATTTGGACAATTAGTTTTCTTTATAATGTATATATTGTATGTTATTTCCTGCTAGTATCTTACTGTGTTCTACGGTGAGAAGATGTGCGACGTGGCACCAACCCTTCATTATCCTCAGTATTACTATTGTTTCGATAAACGTTTACTTACGTATCGAATATGGTCTGGAGTTTACTCACCTACATCGATTGCAGCAGCATGGTTCATTTCCATATCTTCAGACGATACAGTTGAATGCTTCATGTGTGGAGTTCGAATAAACCAATGGCGGTCATGTGACACTCCGCTACAGGAGCATCTCCGATGGGCACCACACTGCACGTACGCTTAATTACTTGCACCACGTCCTCGCAGGTGTAATGATACAGAAGTGGAAAGGACCTTTTGCACTTGTACTAAATCAAAATGTTTGATTCCCAGAAAAAATCATATGTCTAAATAATACACTGATTACATTTGTACATACAACAAATAAATATATTAGCATATCGTTATCTTGTTTTAATTTGGTTCTAATTGTGGTATCAGAGAAGTGTAAGAAATTACATGAGCAAGCCTTAAAAAAGTGAGATGTCTGAGTAGGTAGGTAGGCAAATAGCCTTGAGAATGTGTTGAGTGTTAGCGACCTTCGTATTCTTTACACCTTACAGTGTGGTAATCTTAGAAATGTGCTACCTTGGGAAAGTTGTGTGAAAACATAACCTGCTTATTGCGTAACCTTGGGTGGGTGGGACCTGGAATTTGTGGTTACCTTGGAAATGTGGGACCTTGGAAATGTGTTGTGTTCCAAGAGTCTCCAATCTTACCTACTGATTGCTGTTTTCTTTCGAAGTTGTACGCCTAAATCAAAGATTGTTCACCTGTGTAGACGTTATATTCGGCTTTTGACGAACCACGATTGTATTTTTTTAACATTTCTTGCACCAATTGACACGAGTCTTTTTTGAGTGATTGTTGAATTGTGCGGTATCCAACGCGTACAAATTTTCTTTCACGGCTAAATGTCCATGTAGAGTCGTATGTATGCTCGTCATAATAATGCCTGCACCTCGCGGTGTGTCACATGACAATTTTGCACAATCAGTTCGTGCACAGCATTAATATTTTGGGCACAGAATAGCACAATTCGCATCGGTAATAAGTCAAATTTTACGATGTGTATGACAGATATTGCCTAGCATTACCAGTGGCCACTTCCCGATACATATTGAGCAACCTCGTCGTTGTTGTATCCTGTGATATTTTCCATCCCAATTAATTTTAGAAACTAAAGAACTGTTCGTGCTAATTGTGGTATTATAATTCAGTTATATCATGGATGAAAATTTTAAAAAATACCTGTAGACACGGTGTTTCAAAAAGTTGGTTACGGTTGTAACTTAATATTTTTTTACGAATGAAAATTTTGTTAAGTTCATATCATTTTACAAAACTGTTTACTTTTCATATATACAAGGTGGTCAAAAAATAAACTGTTTTTATTTCTATAACCTCTATCTTTCCAAATTGAAATTTTAAAAATATATAAACATTTTGTACCAGTGTTAATTTTTATGATATTTTTACATTTACATGGTGGTTCATCGTTTGGCTTCATAATGGTGCATTTTTGTTCCAGGTTTAAATGTTTCGATAACAATTACAGTTATTGTCTTCAGCAGATAATAAAAGGTAAATTAAGCTCCAAATAAATATATAAAATATGAAACCGGAAATATTAGACTACTATACCAGTTGACTTTGATTATTAGCCATAGTCCGTTAGAGGGTGTTCTGACTTGTCATTTTCAACGCGGTTTAATCATAATTTGTCTATTAAGGATAAAATAAAATTTGATTTCGTAGTTTGAATTTTCATATACGTTCATGTACCTAACTATTATAGCAGACTTATATTTGGGTTTTCATTTTTAGTGTATTCATTTGAGAGTTTAATTAAATTTACTATTATTATTTATTGAGAACGATAATTGTAATTCTTATCGAATCCTTAAATTTTTATTAAAAAAATTAAATACACGATAACAAAACCAAAAGGTAATTATTTGAAATAAATTGTTATTTTTCATACTTCTGAACGAAATACTAACAAAAGCAAAAACTTAGTATTAAATTGTTTTAAATTTTAACACAGATCGCTTTGTGCGTCTAAAGTACTGATTTAGATCCTTGAGTCAATTGTTTTATTTAAATTCTGATCATTCTAGGCATAAGCTGCATGAAGCATTAGAAACTCTTAGACTTGGAACAAAAGAAAACGATTTACACACTCTGGGTACTGTTATTTGTTTGCCGCCACCGCTAGATGGTTACTGACCCAACAGGACCATTAGAAGTGATTTTCAGTTATACAAAAAGTGAAAATCAGCCTTAATGGGATAGTATGTATTTTTTTTTTAATTTTATCTCTAATTGTATTCGAAATATTTTGGTGCCTCCAAACACTTGGAAACAGTTACAAACTTTACCTCGAAAGTTATTGGATGCTGATGATGATAGTTTAACTATTGAAATGCTTTCGGTGTTTGCTTTCCGAAAGTTACAATACGAAATGTTCCATACTTAAAAAGTCGAAATTTATGGAACGTAGAATAATTTTTGTCATTAGATATCCTTCAATAATAAGCGGTTAGAGCGCTATATCTGCAAAACGAAATTGTGCCGTGTGTCCCGACTTCGTTGTTTTAGTTATTATTATTATTATCAAAGATAGAAGTTTGCAGTTTTTACATTCACATACTACTTTGTTGACATAGATTTCATGGCAAAATTGAAAATTTAGTATCTTCTTTAGTTTTCGGCTTATAGCCAAACGTCGATATTTCTACACCTTTTCCAAGGTCTTATATCTCGCTTATACTGATATATTTCGTCAACGGTACTTATGTAATGCCGAATTCAGTGGTGTGCTTAGAATTTTTCTAGGGGGTGCGGTTTTTGAGTAATAATATAGACTTGAATGTTTTAAATGGGAATCATTGTTGGATTGGCAACCATCAGCTGTAGTTCTTTCATAGCTTTTAAAAAATGTAACTATAGACATTCCGGAAAAACATCTTCCAAATATTTTTTTCAACAAAATAGTGCCCCAGCCCATAACGGTTTGGCAGTGAGAAAACCGTTTCAAAAATCGTTGAATTTCGTTCAACACTAAGCATTTTAAGTCATAAAACTTCTTCGGCTTATCCTTCTCTAAATTCTGGTTCCGTTCCTATAAGTAAAGAACGAAAAAATATACATTTATGTTTGTTTAAAGCTATTACTAGTGTAATAATGGTTACTTTATGTAATACTTTGATACAATGTTTCATTACATGTTGTGGGTTGGAAATCTACATTTTGTGTAATTTAAGGCGTTTAATAATTCATTCCGTAAATTTACTACTTCTTTCTATTGTAAACAATATGTGATAGTAGTGCATCCGTGTAACTTCTGAACGTATTTTTATGGAACGAACACAAGTGTAAATCGTTTTTATCTACGGTTATCGTTACATTGCTTATGAACGATTATTTATATGTATTGATACTCTTCGTTAAATATTAATCCATTCACATTGTTCAATCTCTAATTGAACAGGACCTGCATCTGGTCAATTTCAATCTCAGGTTGAATTAAGTCATATTTGCCATCGTTATTAGTAATTAAGTTAAATAGCAGCGTTCGTAATTATAGTTTAGCATGAAGAAATTGTAACGTACGCATTACAACAGAGTTACTTGGTTAATAATAAATAAATCAAGAACACAACGAAGCATAACGTAATAGCATTGCATTTGTTTATTGTTTGTAGATAGGAAAGTAGGATGTAGCTACTGTACACTGTGACATTAGATTTAATAAACAGTATTGAGTTAGATACCACCAGTTTAATTACTGAAGGGGTGCAAGGACCATTCTACAATCGTTTGTAGTGACGGTGAACCCCCTACATCCCCAACATATTTAATCTCAACTAACCTGAGATCACACATAGTCCTTCGGGCCACCAATATCGGCAACCAGTAAAACGAAGCATACTCCATTGAGCCACGACCGCCAGCAACAAGCAGTGAAAACATCATCGCACATACCAAGAAGAAGAAAAAAGCTGCAATATCCCAGTATTACGGAAAAGGTGCATTGCGAAGGATTTACGTCCCTTACATAAACAAACGTCCTAGAAAGTATCAACCCCGATCGAGGAAAATCAAGAGGCAAAATAGGTAGGAGTTGCCCCGGTAGCGCGGAAAGAAAGACTCCATTTAAGGAAAAGCGCCAACATCTCAACAATCACATACCGGCAGAAATTAATGGCGGTGGGTAAGAAGTATTAAACTTTGTAAGAAAATCCATAGAACAAAATGGAAACTTTCAACAAATTGGACAGTAATCGAAAATAAATTGGAAAAAGGGTCGTTATCATGGAAGAACGAGGTCTACGTAAACGACGATAGAGGCATGGTGGGAAACAGCATTAAGTGCACATCAGGAGCTATCAAAACTGCAATTAGAGGATCATGACTACCACCTGTAAAAGTATTTTGAGCATTTAGGTAAGGTAAAGTAAAACATATATAGGCCACCGTGCAAAGAGGCGATGGGACCGTCCAGGAACAATTACAACGATTGAAACTACAAGTCATCCAGATTCAGCAATTAGAGTCTCTACTACAACGAGTGGAAGAAGAGTCCAAATCATTTGGCAAGAAAAATTCAACGAAAATGCACTGTGATTGAGGAACTGCACTAACACATTAAGGTACATAAAACAATATTTCAGGATGCCTTTTTTCAGCAAGCGAGTTTAAGGAGACCGATCAACCTGTATTTAGTGGTGGCCATAAAAATTGGATGACGTTCCAAGACATCTTCGAAAAGGTAACACACGCAAATAAGTTTGTAACAGAGATGAAAAAGATGCAATACCTAAAAATCTCCTTCACAGCACACACAGCTAAACTAATCCAGCACCTCCATATAGCAGAGAGCAGCTGTGTAACAGCATGGGGAATTCTCAAGAGCAGATATAACAATAGAAGAGTAATAGTATCAACACTAATAAACAAAATTTACCGTTATCGAGTAGGAGTCTGTACAGTTAATAAAGCGGTTACATGACATGATTCACGAGTGTTAGTAGGCGATCACAAACCTGGGAATAGAAACGGCATCGTCAGGATCGTCCGGACAGTGCCATCGAAGTGGGATTCAAAATCCAATACACTCTTTGAACACTCTCTAAAACAGAAAAACAGAGCACTGTCCCTTAAAGAAACAATGGAATTCCTCAAAAGAAGATTACAGTCGCTAGATGCCATCTCTCAAGCCAGGAAAGCAAAATATGCTCCCACGCAAAGAAATCGCGATGGCCGAACATCCGTCAACAAGTATGCTCTTACTGAAAATAACGGAACAGATTGACTGCGCCACATTAAAAGGGTTAGCATCACAAGGTAGGCTCACCTTCGTGGAAGACAAGATTCTAAGTTTCAATTGAATAGAACAAAATTTCAACGGTAAATGTAACTCGTTTAGAGCCAGTGTAAGGTGCTAATATCCACCCCATCTCTAATAGGGCTACAAAAAAACAAACAAAGTCAACAGAGCACGGACCGATTAAAGAAGTTAGGGGTACATTCACCTCCGCAGAAAACGAATTTCCATTAGCCACAGCGATTGTTAAAGTTAAATATATCCTCGGCAAGCTCCAAACATTGCGGATATTAATCGACCCTGGATTGTAAATATCATTCATAACGGAAGCTTCAGCGCAATTATTAAAATTGCCCAGCCAGAAGAAACATCGCTCTTTCGAGAAGCAGTACCAATCAATGCAATTTCCAAAATAACCATTCAGCTAAGACCGCGACATGCAAGCATCTTTTCATTGCTTACGTAGGTAATAATCCTTAAGAAAATCACGGAAAATCTCATCATAAAGTGGATCTTATGCTCAACTTACCGGAACCAATAGACGTGCTACTAGGAGCACAGCATTATGTGCAACTAGTATTGGATGAATTGAGGCAGACGGGCGACCTAGGTAAAAATACAGATTTGGGATGGATTGTGACGCCAGTTAGCATGGCGTCATACGCAGAAGAAAGAGCGCAGTTAGAAAAAATTTGAGAATTAGCTTAAGTATCCAGGCCACGAAAGCTCTCCCCACAAGATGAAGAATGTAAACAACATTACCACCAAACCATCGTAAGAAATTCTAATGGAATTTATACCATTAAATGAAAACCCATTCACCCTAGAGAGCTCCATACCAGTAGCTATTAAACCTAACGAGAAATGAACCTCTATTCTTCGAAAGATACAAATATGGGAAGAGCTTGAATGACGTCATGCACGTGGGTCCAAGGCTACAACGGAACCTACGTTTAAAATGGCGGAAACATCGTTACGCGCTCACCGACATGGAGAAGATGTATAGCCAGATTAAACTAAATGCAGAAGACAGCGGTATTACACCATCTTGTGGAGACCCAAGGCAAGGAAATTAATTCAAGAATACCAGTTGACAACTGTAATATGTACATCATGTGTTCCGTACTTAGCAGTAAGACCATTGCAGCAACTGGCCCGAAATGAAGTATTCAAAACTGCGCAATAGATGAACAAGGGAAAACAAATGCAAAGTAGTAAAGCAATAAGTGCAGGGTCCAACCTGGAAACAGCCGTACATATCCAACACGTGGATGTTTCTCACAAACATCATCACCAATGTATCGGTAATGTGCAATGGAGTCAATACATAAATACATAAATAAAACTTTACTTCGAGTGGGATTTGAACCTACGACCTGTACTTTGCTAGAGTACCACACTAACTATCTCCGCCATCGAGATTCAAGCCCCAATCGATGCAAATTTTGTGGTTATGTATGTAGAACTGATACAAATTTTAAATATAATGAAATTACAATTAAATTACTTATATTAATAGAATGTGAGCGTGCAATATTGCAAAGATCCACACACACCAAAGCAACTTGAGTAATATTAATTTATTGTTTTGTTATGAACGAATAAGTTCAAAGGTAACTATGTAATTAAAAATTATTATTAATTTTATTAAATATATAAATAAAAAGTTTACCTCCAGTAGGATTTGAACCTACGACCTGTACTTTATTAGAGTACCGCGATAACCATCTGCGCCATCGAGATTCAAGCCCCAATCGATGCAAATTTTGTCTTTATGTATGTAGAACTGATCTAAATTTTAAATATGAGATTACAATCAAATTACTTATATTAATGGAATGTGAGCCTGCAATATCGCAAGGATGCACACACACACACACACACACACACACACACACACACACACACACACACACCAAAGCAACTTGACTAATATTAATTCATTATAAATTTTGTTATGAACGAACAAGTTCAAAGGTAAATATGTAATTAAAAATTATTACTAATTTTATTAAATACATAAATAAAAAGTTTACCTCGAGTAAGATTTGAACCTACAACCCGTACTTTGCTAGAGTACCGCGCCAACCATCTGCGCCATCGAGATTCCTGCCCCAATCGATGCAAATTTTGTCTTTATGTATGTAGAACTGCGTAAACTGGGGCTTGAATCTGGATGGCGTAGATGGTTAGCGCGGTACTCTAGCAAAGTACAGGTCGTAGGTTCAAATCCTACTCGGGGTAAACTTTTTATTTGTGTATTTAATAAAATTAATAATTTATAATTACATGTTTACATTTGAACTTATTCGTTCATAACAAAACTTATAATAAAGCAACGTGTAAGGTTCCACTAGATCACTTACTCACAGGATGTAAGGACTAATCTACAATCTGTACAAGTGATAAAGTATCCCTTACATCCCCAACACATTTAATCCCAACTAACCCGAGATTAAACATATTTCATTTGTAAAATTAAAATTATTGATGTGTAGTAAATAGCGTTGTTCCCCTAAATACTTTACTGAAATGTAATCTCTCTAAAACTCGTGCTATATTTCTTTAACACGTTTTATTCTTAACGTTAACAGCATTTTGTCAGCACCAAAAATCATAAGTACTTTGATAAAACCATTTACTTTAATATCAATTATGCTAATTTTCAGTCAGTGAAGAATAAAACTTTTTAGTAAGTGTCAAACGAATTCTGTAGAATGCCAAATATAAAGAATTAGTCAGCTGTAACAGTTAGGTAGATATTTGTTGGCATTCCAGAATATCCGCTACAAACAAAGGCTAACTATGGAAAATGCCACAATCAAAAAGTAAATTTAACAAAACATAAGTAATTAAGTAATTAAAAGTATTTCTTTATGAATTAAAGACTGTAATTGCTATGATACATTAAAAACCGTATGTATGCGTTTAAGTTAAATTCAATTTTAACTATATATGACACTTGGGGAATAACCAGTACAGTAACAGATATATTTTTAAATGATCAAATTCATCTTCCAAAACTTCAGTGTCCCAAATTCGTGGAAGCTTCACTTACATCATTCTTTTGACGTAAATATTGATTTGATAGTTTGTGAAGATACCTGTCAGTATGTATAGGTTTTCGATAAACCTCGAAAGAAAGAGACCAATTATTTATTTAGAGACTAATATGTCTAAAATAGGCAAACTTCCATTATTATAAGTGTTTGCAATGTTATTTGAATTCGGGGCGGTACCGAGTTACTAATTCTGTATTATAAGTAAACTGTGGAAATAGGCAAATAAATTTACGTAACAAACTTCCATTAGTTTCTTTTTCAGCAGTAAACTGAAAAGGGATCTCTCACGCGAGAAAAGTTTCTCAGGGGGAATGAGGGGTACTTAATATGAACAAAAGGAGGCATGTCTTATATATTCGTACACGCAATATCATCCTACGAGTATGCACGATTGCAGACATAGAGTAAGACGAGAGGTAACCTAAGCAACTTTAACTGGAAACTATAGATAAAATTGATGGGTAGGTAACTTGTGTTACGTGTTGACCATAACCATTGAAATTAGCAAAGAGCCCGTATGTATTTATAAACGCATTTTTTAACTTAGTGCATAAAAAGTGATCGGAAGCGATTGAAAGTGGTTACATGTTGTGTTGTGGGTTGTGCTAATCGATCCGCACAAAAAAGTTTAGGTCAACCAAGCACGGAAGCGGGAAAAAACATTTTGTTCACGCGTAAGTATAGTATAGTATTGGTTTATTTTTATCTGATTAATTATAATCAATACCGATTAGCGTAGAGAAATGTGTTCTAGGCTTCGACTTAACATTAAAAAATTAATTTAATATAATATTTCAGTATAAAATTAAAAGAAATTAAATTAAATATTTTACTCCGTATTAAGTATTATTTTAAATAAATTTGGTTGATTTATTTCCATTAATTCTATTTCACATTAGTTGTATTAATAGTTAAAGTGTACATTAGGTAAAATCCATTACTTCAAGGTCGTTTCAAAATCATTACGCTCTTCTCTAAATTTACGAAAATAAAATTTCACATCATTTAATTGTATGTCCCCCAAAAGTATTTATTACCTGTCGTACTAAAATCATTAAGTTTGTCGCATAGCATTATAATATACTTGCACTCATGTATCTAATACAATTAGTTCATCAATATGTGAAATTTATATTAAAACACGAATTCATTATGTGTGTAAAATGAATATTCAAAGTTTATATTCAAACCGGATGCTTTATAATAAATTTGTTATATTTTCGGGTCACTAAATATCTATGTATGTATACATATGTACAATGTTATTATAAGTTTTATTATGAACGAATAAGTTCAAAGGTAAATTTATTAAATACATAAATAAAAAGTTTACCTCGAGGTAAACTTTTTATTTATGTATTTAATAAAATTAATAATAATTTTTAATATGTACAATGTGTTTTTCTAAATAAAGTTGTTGTATTTACAATATATATTTATATATTCATAAAAGTTACTAAAGATTCATGATTTTGATTTTATATAATAGCATTATAAACATTTTTGATGAATTTAATTTGTTTCAATTATTACGAAAAATATGCCTAGTCCTAACTCTATAAGTAAAGAAATTATTCTTGTAAAATGTGTTAAACCTATCTTATCAGTTAATGCAGAAAATTGAAAGCATCGACGCGATGTTAAATCACATTAGAGCTTATGGTAGTTCAAAGTTTCGGTCAACGCGTATCACTGGTTGCATAAATTCTCGAGTTCTCCCCTTCCGTCTGTGTTTCCAATTTGCGCGCCTATAAACTATTGGTACATCCCCTCTGCAGAATTTTTAATTCTTGCTTCTAATCAGAGCCGGCTTATGCAATATCAAATATGCCTACTAAAGAAAATAATTTATGTCCGATTCGAATTTATGTATTCTGCAGATTGCGGTCCCAATACATACCTATAATAAATATGTAGAGAATTGAATCTCCTGTTGATTATTCCAATATATACTTATTTATGCTTTGTACAGTTTAAACATGTGCATAAATGCTTGGTCATCTATAGATAAGAAACTGTGGTTGCTGTTAGTATCTTACCTATGCATCGTTTTCATTTATCACTTGTCGCTAAGAGAATGACAATACTGCTGTAAATAATATTGATAATTGTATTATGTTATTCTGCAGAATATAAGTTCAAAAGACGTTTTACACTTTTGTTGCTCCGCGGTAGCTTATCTTTCCCAATGTAACGTTGCTCTAATAAACTATGCGGTAAGCTGGGTACAGAAATTATTAATTATTCCCGATAAATATTACATACTTCTATGTTTTGTTTTAGAATCCTGATTCTTATGATAGTCCTTCCTGTTCTCAGACTGTTTCGAAAATAACGAACTAGTAAGTTTCTATAAAACTTGTTTGTGTCTAGTTTTCGCTAGTTACCATTTCTACATTTTAGCCTAATCTTGAAAGTACATCCGAAAATAAGAATGTACAAAATTTTGAAAAGCTGGAAGGGCGACGCATTGTAAATATTAACCGTTTTCTAAATTCTATTGTAAAAATAGGAACAGACGGCCAAACAGTTCGGATGTGCTCAACGTAACGTCTGTGAAAGAGGAGATGTATGGTTTACGTTCTTCTCTGCGCATTAAATGTTCCAATGTGCTATGAAACATTTAAACTAGATACCTCCAATGCTAACGTCAATAAGGACGCAGTACTGGATATGATGAGCATAGGTTTTTCCCATTTGGAACAAACAACATCATCATTGGAAATACAGTGTGTGTCAGCTCGAATCTACGATAGTCTCCACGATGAATTATCTGAGGCTTTGGAGGCAACCAGTTTAAAATCAATGAGGGAAGCTGCCGAAGAGGAAAAAAAATCGCCATATGCGATGAAAATATAGACAAGAATGGAATTCCATTAATAACTATCGTGGCCGCCGGCACTTGGTCTAAAAGATCGTACCACACTAATTTTAATTCCTTATCGATAGCAGCTGCAATAATTGGTTACAAATCAAAGAAAGTCTTCTTTTTAGGAGTAAGAAATAAGTTTTGTATGATATGTAAATTAGCTAAAACAGCAGGTAACACCGTGACAGACCATAAAAGTTAACGAAACTGGAGTGGTCCTTCAGCCGCTATGGAGACTGATATTATAGCAGAAGGGTTTTTAAAAAGCCTGGAAATGTACGGAATAATTTATGAAAAATTAATTGCTGATGGTGATAGCAAATCCATACGCTGATATCGTTGTTCAAAAAATAGAATGCGAGAACCATTTGTTAAGAAATTTTTCAAAAAAGATACGCGAATTAATTAAAGGCACGTCATCAGGTTCATTGGTATTACGTATGAGGGTTCAGGTACGTAGAAATTACTGTTTGGCTTTCACTATTCTTCGATTTGTCACAACCTTACGTTATACCAAATAATTTTCCGTTTAGTGGATTTATTGATCCAGAAAACGTAATTTTTAGTTTACATAATACAACTACAACTCTTTGGGTTTATAATAATTAATAATTATATTTGTACTTTCAGCAAAATCAACTAAGACTGCGATGGGCGGTTTGTATGGCAATTTCGCATCGTAAAGCAGAACATATTCTATTTCATAACAACATACGGAACTGTATCAGTCATGTGTTGGGTGAGCACAAGGATTGGCCAACCTTGGAATACTTTTGTAAAGAGCCCGCCATGTTAAATGCAAGCGTACTATCTGGTTTAAATCCAACAAGTAATTGTCATTTCATTGTGCATATATTTATTATTATTCGATGTCAATCTTGAGGCATTATGTGACAAAATTGATTAAACGCTATGCTTAAATTCCAAATAATTAAATACCGATTCATCGTAGATTTATACGATAAGTTGGAGTCGTTTACAAATGTTTTCGTATACCACGCTAGAAGCTTGGTTCATGATATTGACATTAATACTGTGAAATAGGTTAATTCTATAATTGCAAAATACATCGGTGGGAAACGTGTCAGCTATACGAAGAAGATATCTTTTAAAAGTAGATGTGCTGCAGCTGTTGTAGCCCACAGCTCGAAACTGCCCATCAAAAAACATTTATCTAATGGGGCGAATCCAGAAAATATGCGATAAAACCGGAGCTGAGAAATGTAAGGAGAATTGACGCTAATAACAAAGATTATGGGGAGTTTTGTGAAAAATCCGACATGAATATAGATGAATCGGCTAAACAAACTTTCTTGGAAAATCTAGAGAAAACGGAAATTGAAGAGATAGAACGTGCTACTCAAACACAAAACCCGGTGTGTGATATTTGGAGAGGCGAAAACGGCTTACAGCATCTAAATTTTCTGAATTTTTCCATGACGGTTTGGAGACGTCTCGTTTAGATTATAATGTCCCACAACCGACGCAAAAATCACTATTGGGGAAAACAAAATCCATTATTTCAAAAAAATAATCTAGGCATCAACATATATTTGGATTTAATTTGTGCATGTACATTTTGGGACGAATAATAATAGGACCTTTATTTACCACAACAGATTTAAATGCCGAACGATATCTGAACTTGCTAAGGACTGATTGCTAAAATACCTTGGATGAATTACTTCTAGCACTTGTTAACAACTGTTGGTTTCAACAAGATGGTGCCCAGCATATAACTCAAAAAATGTGCTATCTGTCATTGCGGTTTACAGGAAAAGGGATTGAACTTACAGTGAAGTAGCATCCAGATCATCCGATTTAAGTCCGTTGGATTTTTTCTGTGGGTTGTCCCAAAAACCAATGTATGACGGGAGTTTGAAAATAAAGAGCAGTTGTTAATATTGGTTATGGCAGCAGTTAGTGCAATTTCATAAAGAGGCTTACCTGTGTCTATAAATAACGGCAACCTATTTGAAGTTATTGTAATTATTTAACTTTAATTAAATAGTTTTAAAAGAATGGAGTGGTTAAATTTGTACATAAAAAATATTATCAAATACTAATATTAATCCGAATTTTTCTTAAAATTAACTTCAAAACCATAATGTTAGTCTGTAATACATGGTTAAATTCTTAATAAAAAGTACTATCGAATACAGGGTTGTTTGCGGCAATATAAAAAAATAAAGTTGATGATGGTTTCTCGGAGACCAAACGTCGAATAAAAAATTTGAAAACGCTATCTAATAGAATTCAAAGAATGACAATGATGATGGTTTTTAACAATCTTTTAGAATAAAGGAAGGAATTACGAAAAAAGAAAAACCAAAAAATCGCATTTTGTTTTAAATCTCGCAAAAGATAAACAATAATGAACTTTTGAAAACAACATGCGAACATGCCCCAAATATACCGTCTTCGTATCTGTCCCCATGATGTTCATCCTTATCTTGGACACGTTGTAGAGTACCTTATTTGGGATGAAAACATATATTTTTAATTTTTGGCATTGGTTATTATTATTGAAACGATTTCAGGTGTTTAAGCTGCCCAAAAATTAACCGTGTGCAGTATCATTTCAACATGCAAAATGGAAAGTAAATTTTAGCATTCCCTTATCGCTTATTGCTGGTCCATAAATTTTCAGCAAATATTTAATTTCATTTATTTCACTGCCAGATTGCTTAAATATGTGTCAAATACTTCAATATCTGTTTTTCAAAATCTCGCTGTATCTTTAGTATAATCTATGTTCGGCAATTTTATTGTTGTTACTTCTCATTTATTAAAATTATTTTATAGTTTCAGATTATGTGTCTTGGAAATTATATTTTACTAGAAATGCCTAACGTTTTCGTTTTTAAATCAAATCAGTTTTTTAGCTTGTTACTAATTCTTTACTACTCTGGATCTTGCATTATCTCCATTTCTTGTCTACGATCTATTACTACTTCATCAAAATTCTTTATCTAATGAATCAAAGCTTTTAACTTGCTATTAATTCTGTTATTGTAATTAGAAATCATTTTATCTTCTAAAATAGTTCTCAGTAGCATCTATTGTTGTTATCATAATGACCTATAATCAATCTTTAGGCATTTAAATCCATTGAAATATAGCTCAGTGGACAATTTAATGCAAAATAGTTCCAAAAGCTGTGTACTCGATAAAGGTTGTTGCAATATAGTACATCGAAATTCTAAAGGGTTTTCCAATAAGAGGTGTTATTTTGAATAGCCCGCTATTTCGATAGATGTCACTTTTGAAGCTGTCATTTATTGACATTTGACAAGTAAAAACTACGCGATTAATAAAAATGGAACGATACACCCTTCAACAACACATTGAAATTATTAAAATTCACTATAAAAATTGTGAAAATTTGGCAGAGACCGTTCGTAAAACTAAAACATTTTTGGGTCGTCGTGAAGCACCTTGTCGGGCCGCAATACAGAAATTGGTGAACAAATTCGAGCTGTTGGGACAAGTTAATGATGTGAAGAATAAAACCCGTGCACGTCGCTCAAGAACAACTGAGAATATTGCTGCTGTAGCCCAAAGTGTTGAAGAAAACCCAGGTTTGTCCATTCCTCGTCGTTCTTTGGAATTGGGCATTCCACAAACGTCATTACACCGTATTTTGCATACAGACTTGGGTCTTAAGGCTTATAAAGTTCAGTTAACACAAGAACTCAAGCCGGCCGATCATCAACAACGTCGTGTCTTTGCTGATTGGGTCGTTGAAATGCATGAAAATGATCCGCAATTCCATCGAAAAATCATCTTGACTGATGAGGTCCATTTCCACCTCGGTGGGTACGTCAACAGGCAAAATTGTCGCATCTGGGGCTCGGAAAACCCAAGAGTTATTGTTGAAAAGCCTCTCCATCCTCAACGTGTGACTGTTTGGCGCGGTTTATAGTCTGGCGGGGTCATTGGACCTTACTTTTTCGAAAATGAGGCTGGAGCAACAGTTACGGTGAATGGATTGCGCTATCGAGAGATGATTAATAATTTTTTATGGCCGGAATTGAATGGTATTGATCTGGACAACGTTTACTTTCAACAAGACGGCGCTACGTGCCACACAAGCAACGAAACCATTGATCTTTTAGGGGAAAAGTTTCCGGACCGTGTTATCTCCCGAAGAGGTGATCACAATTGGCCACCGAGATCTTGTGATTTAACACCTTGCGACTTCTTCCTTTGGGGCCACGTGAAAGATAAGATCTACGCCAACAGCCCAGCGTCGATTCAAGACCTCAAAGAAGGAATTCGTGAGGCTATCGATGACATAGGGCAGCCACTTTGCGATTTGGTTATGGAAAATTTCATGAAAAGGATATGGTCCTGTAATCGTGGTCGTGGTAGCCATTTGGCTGATATTGTTTTCCATTATTAACGGGATACCTTCCTCTTTATAATGAAATAAACATCCGATCAATTATCTCAAAAAATTCCATTTTTCTTTGAATATCAAAATAACACCTCTTATTGGAAAACCCTTTAGTACATCAAAGCGCGAGTCAATATACTTTTAGGCAGGTAGAATTGCTGTCGCACGAATGTTATAATTTATATGAATACCTGCATAGTTAGTGTATCAGGTGCCACCGAGCGGCGCCACTAGCCGTTACATAAAAACTCGTAAAATCCGTTTTGCAAGGGTTTCGAAGACGAATTCTGGATTCGTTATTTTTAGGAATTATTTGCTAAAATTTGTTTCGCTGTAAAGAGAAATGATAAAACTAGGATTCTATAGTAACAGTTTTTCACAGTTTACTTTAATAGACGAGGAAGATTAGTTCAAAGGTACACAAACTTTGAGACCATATATCTTTTGTCCAATCTTAAATATTAAAAAAGTGTTTCTACAGAATCCTAGATTATCTTGTATTTGATACACTGACAAAAATTTATTAAAAAAAAAATATAAATAAAGTCTCAGGAATTCTACGCCCGAACCCTTGCAAGCGATCGCTATGCAACGTGTGAGATCACCCTTTAAAGTAGGAAAATTAAAAAAAGAACCTTGGTTCGAGGTTGGACTAGGAATGATATATAATCACAAATGAGTATATATCTTCTATCACCTATTTACATCTGTTGGGATACGCCTTTTTGCAAAATGAATCAATTATATGCTAAGTAGATGCGTACATAGGTATTTATACATTACGTAAGGCAATTGTAATTGTAATTTCTATTAATGATGGATGAGTCAGTACATTTGCTTATATTGGGCGCCGTTTGATGATAAGAATAAGATAAACAGTGCTCAGCGAATTGAGAGGAGAGGCTGATTCATCAGACAGGCATTTCATAATTTGCTCCATAAGAAGCCATATGTAAATTACCATCGTACATTGTATTTTTAAAATTAGTATGTTTTTTTCGTTTTTTTTTTATTGAGAGATTTATTTACAAATTCAGAAGTGGGATTTGCTTGTGCCCTTTGTGGATAACTTGTGACCTTTTTGTTAGAAGTGATAAAAAAAAACAATTATTAACCTATATAAATAATGCCGCGAAAGCGCGTCGGTAGTAAGGCTCGCGAACGACGCTTCTCGTCGTCTAGCAGTTCAGATTCTAGTGAATGTGCCTCTTCAACCTCCCGTACTTCTTCTAGTTCAAGTTCTTCGAGTTCGCATGGGAGTAGCGCTAGGAGGAAATTACGAAAGCTTCGCCAAGATGCTGAAGCAAGTGACGGCTCCTACAGGACTGAAAGTGACAGTGGATGAAGTGCTGATTCCAGTTTTCGATCCTGATGACGACAAGCAAGATGTTGATGAGTGGGTAAGCAAAGTTGATTATTCAATTACTTTCCACGATTCGTTGCAGAATCGTTGTTTAAGTTGGCGTAAAATGAAATGTCAAGTAAAGAAAACTTTTCCAACGTCGGTTCGTTTTGGTCGACTTTTAGTCGAAACTGCTAATTACATACCAACAAATAAACAAAATTTAGGCGATTATTATATATAACTGAATAAACTAAAATTAAACATTCCTGTCATATTTAATCGATAGTGTTATGTCAGGGTATTTTGAACACCCTGTATACGTATTGGGTAATTTTGTTTGTAGTTTTATTCGCTTAGTTAGATGCCGTATATACATTTTTTTTTTGTCAAGTTTAGTGTTATAGTGAATTTGTTTTAACGTGTTTAACGACCTTTAGGGATGGAGGTGTATGGTGAATTCTTTTTTTTGTAATTTAGGTTGTTTTTTCCTTATTATTCCTCGTTTATAGAAGTTTAATTAACGTTTATTTGTAAATTCATTGTGCATATATTTATTATTATTCGATGTCAATCTTGAGGCATTATGTGACAAAATTGATTAAACGCTATGCTTAAATTCCAAATAATTAAATACCGATTCATCGTAGATTTATACGATAAGTTGGAGTCGTTTAAAAATGTTTTAGTATAACACGCTAGAAGCTTGGTTCATGATATTGACATTAATACTGTGAAATAGGTTAATTCTATAATTGCAAAATACATCGGTGGGAAACGTGTCAGCTATACGAAGAAGATATCTTTTAAAAGTAGATGTGCTGCAGCTGTTGTAGCCCACAGCTCGAAACTGCCCATCAAAAAACATTTATCTAATGGGGCGAATCCAGAAAATATGCGATAAAACCGGAGCTGAGAAATGTAAGGAGAATTGACGCTAATAACAAAGATTATGGGGAGTTTTGTGAAAAATCCGACATGAATATAGATGAATCGGCTAAACAAACTTTCTTGGAAAATCTAGAGAAACGGAAATTGAAGAGATAGAACGTGCTACTCAAACACAAAACCCGGTGTGTGATATTTGAGAGGCGAAAACGGCTTACAGCATCTAAGCCTTCAGAATTTTTCCATGACGGTTTGGAGACGTCTCGTTTAGATTATAATGTCCCACAACCGACGCAAAAATCACTATTGGGGAAAACAAAATCCTTATTTAAAAAAAATAATCTAGGCATCAACATATATTTGGATTTAATTTGTGCATGTACATTTTGGGACGAATAATAATAGGACCTTTTATTTACCACAACAATTTAAATGCCGAACGATATCTGAACTTGCTAAGGACTGATTGCTAAAATACCTTGGATGAATTACTTCTAGCACTTGTTAACAACTGTTGGTTTCAACAAGATGGTGCCCCAGCATATAACTCAAAAAATGTGCTATCTGTCATTGCGGTTTACAGGAAAAGGGATTGGAACTTACAGTGAAGTAGCGTGGCCAGCCCGATCATCCGATTTAAGTCCGTTGGATTTTTTCTGTGGGGTTGCCCAAAAAACCAAGTGTATGACGGGAGTTTTGAAAATAAAGAGCAGTTGTTAATATTGGTTATGGCAGCAGTTAGTACAATTTCATAAAGAGAGCTTACCTGTGTCTATAAATAACGGCAACCTATTTGAAGTTATTGTAATTATTTAACTTTAATTAAATAGTTTTAAAAGAATGGAGTGGTTAAATTTGTACATAAAAAAATATTATCAAATACTAATATTAATCCGAATTTTTCTTAAAAATTAACTTCAAAACCATAATGTGTAGTCTGTAATACATGGTTAAATTCTTAATAAAAAGTACTATCGAATACAGGGTTGTTTGCGGCAATATAAAAAAATAAAGTTGATGATGGTTTCTCGGAGACCAAACGTCGAATAAAAAATTTGAAAACGCTATCTAATAGAATTCAAAGAATGACAATGATGATGGTTTTTAACAATCTTTTAGAATAAAGGAAGGAATTACGAAAAAAGAAAAACCAAAAAATCGCATTTTGTTTTAAATCTCGCAAAAGATAAACAATAATGAACTTTTGAAAACAACATGCGAACATGCCCCAAATATACCGTCTTCGTATCTGTCCCCATGATGTTCATCCTTATCTTGGACACGTTGTAGAGTACCTTATTTGGGATGAAAACATATATTTTTAATTTTTGGCATTGGTTATTATTATTGAAACGATTTCAGGTGTTTAAGCTGCCCAAAAATTAACCGTGTGCAGTATCATTTCAACATGCAAAATGGAAAGTAAATTTTAGCATTCCCTTATCGCTTATTGCTGGTCCATAAATTTTCAGCAAATATTTAATTTCATTTATTTCACTGCCAGATTGCTTAAATATGTGTCAAATACTTCAATATCTGTTTTTCAAAATCTCGCTGTATCTTTAGTATAATCTATGTTCGGCAATTTTATTGTTGTTACTTCTCATTTATTAAAATTATTTTATACTTTCAGATTATGTGTCTTGGAAATTATATTTTACTAGAAATGCCTAACGTTTTCGTTTTTAAATCAAATCAGTTTTTAGCTTGTTACTAATTCTTTAGTACTCTGGATCTTGCATTATCTCCATTTCTTGTCTACGATCTATTACTACTTCACCAAAATTCTTTATCTAATGAATCAAAGCTTTTAACTTGCTATTAATTCTGTTATTGTAATTAGAAATCATTTTATCTTCTAAAATAGTTCTCAGTAGCATCTATTGTTGTTATCATAATGACCTATAATCAATCTTTAGGTATTTAAATCCATTGAAATATAGCTCAATGGACAATTTAATGCAAAATAGTTCCAAAAGCTGTGTACTCGATAAAGGTTGTTGCAATATAGTACATCGAAATTCTAAAGGGTTTTCCAATAAGAGGTGTTATTTTGAATAACCCGCTATTTCGGTAGATGTCACGTTTGAAGATGTCATTTATTGACATTTGACAAGTAAAACTACGTGATTAATAAAATGGAACGATACACGCTTCAACAACGCATTGAAATTATTAAAATTCACTATAAAATGGTGAAAATTTGGCAGAGACGGTTCGTAAAACTAAAACATTTTGGGTCGTCGTGAAGCACCTTGTCGGACCACAATACAGAAATTGGTGAACAAATTCGAGCTGTTGGGACAAGTTAATGATGTAAAGAATAAAACCCGTGCACGTCGCTCAAGAACAACTGAGAATATTGCTGCTGTAGCCCAGGTTTGTCCATTCCTCGTCGTTCTTTGGAATTGGGCATTCCACAAACGTCATTACACCGTATTTTGCATAAAGACTTGGGTCTTAAGGCTTATAAAGTTCAGTTAACACAAGAACTCAAGCCGGCCGATCATCAACAACGTCGTGTCTTTGCTGATTGGGTCGTTAAAATGCATGAAAATGATCCGAATTCCATCGAATAATCATCTTGACTAATGAGGCCCATTTCCACCTCGGTGGGTACGTCAACAGGCAAAATTGTCGCATCTGGGGCTCGGAAAACCCAAGAGTTATTGTTGAAAAGCCTCTCCATCCTCAACGTGTGACTGTTTGGTGCGGTTTATAGTCTGGCGGGGTCATTGGACCTTACTTTTTCGAAAATCAGGCTGGAGCAACAATTACGGTGAATGGATTGCGCTATCGAGAGATGATTAATGATTTTTTATGGCCGGAATTGGATGGTATTGATCTGGACAACGTTTACTTTGAACAAGACGGCGCTACGCGCCACACAAGCAACGAAACCATTGATCTTTTAGGGGAAAAGTTTCCGGACCGTGTTATCTCTCGAAGAGGTGATCACAATTGGCCACCGAGATCTTGTGATTTAACACCTTGCGACTTCTTCCTTTGGGGCCACGTGAAAGATAAGGTCTACGCCAACAGCCCAGCGTCGATTCAAGACCTCAAAGATGGAATTCATGAGGCTATCGATGACATAGGGCAGCCACTTTGCGATTTGGTTATGGAAAATTTCATGAAAAGGATATGGTCCTGTAATCGTGGTCGTGGTAGCCATTTGGCTGATATTGTTTTCCATTATTAACGGGATACCTTCCTCTTTATAATGAAATAAACATCCGATCAATTATCTCAAAAATTCCATTTTTCTTTGAATATCAAAATAACACCTCTTATTGGAAAACCCTTTAGTACATCAAAGCGCGAGTCAATATACTTTTAGGCAGGTAGAATTGCTGTCGCACGAATGTTATAATTTATATGAATACCTGCATAGTTAGTTTATCAGGTGCCACCGAGCGGCGCCACTAGCCGTTACATAAAAACTCGTAAAATCCGTTTTGCAAGGGTTTCGAAGACGAATTCTGGATTCGTTATTTTTAGGAATTATTTGCTAAAATTTGTTTTGCTGTAAAGAGAAATGATAAAACTAGATTCTATAGTAACAGTTTTCACAGTTTACTTTAATAGACGAGGAAGATTAGTTCAAAGGTACACAAACTTTGAGACCATATATCTTTTGTCCAATCTTAAATATTAAAAAGTGTTTCTACAGAATCCTAGATTATCTTGTATTTGATACACTGACAAAAATTTATTAAAAAAAATATAAATAAAGTCTCAGGAATTCTACGCCCGAACCCTTGCAAGCGATCGCTATGCAGCTGTGAGATCACCCTTTAAAGTAGGAAAATTAAAAAAGAACCTTGGTTCGAGGTTGGACTAGAATGATATATAATCACAAATGAGTATACATCTTCTATCACCTATTTACATCTGTTGGGATATGCCTTTTGCAAAATGAATCAATTATATGCTAAGTAGATGCGTACATAGGTATGTTTATACATTACGTAAGGCAATTGTAATTGTAATTTCTATTAATGATGGATAAGTCAGTACATTTAGCTTATATTGGGCGCCGTTTGATGATAAGAATAAGATAAACAGTGCTCAGCGAATTGAGAGGAGTGCTGATTCATCAGACAGGCATTTCATAATTTGCTCCATAAGAAGCCATATGTAAATTACCATCGTACATTGATTTTTAAAATTAGTATGTTTTTTTTTTTTTATGAGAGATTTATTTACAAATTCAGAAGTGGGATTTGCTTGTGCCCTTGGATAACTTGACCTTTTGTTAGAAGTGATATTAAAAAACAATTATTAACCTATATAAATAATGCCGCAAAGCGTCGGTAGTAAGGCTCGGAACGAACCCTCGTCGTTTAGCAGTTCAGATTCTAGTGAAAGTGCCTCTTCAACCTCCCGTACTTCTCTAGTTCAAGTTCTTCGAGTTCGCATGGGGAGCGCTAGGAGGAAATTACAAAGCTTCGCCAAGATGCTGAAGCAAGTGACGGTCCTACAGGACTGAAAGTGACAGTGGATGAAGTGCTGATTCCAGTTACGATCCTGATGACGACAAGCAAGATGTTGATGAGTGGGTAAGCAAAGTTGATTATTAATTGCTTTCCACGATTCGTTGCAGAATCGCTGTTTAAGTTGGCGTAAAATGAAATGTCAATTAAAGAAAACTTTTCCAACGTCGGTTCGTTTTGGTCGACTTTAGTCGAAACTGTAATTCATACCAACAAATAAACAAAATTTAGCGATTATTATATATAACTGAATAAACTAAAATTAAAATTCCTGTCATATTTGATCGATAGTTTTATTGAAGGAATTGATGACCACTTTTACTTATTTACGTAAGATAAGTGTCGGATCATTACTCTAATTTAAATGCAATTAATTTGAGATCATTGCGATGAGCAGAAACCTTGGGTGCTTCCTAAAGGTGTACGGTGGCAAATTTGTCTGTAAAACCATGATGATATGGGTCATTTTGGAGTAGTTAAAACGTTAAGCAAAATTAAAGATAATTATTGGTTTGGAAAAGTTTGTGAGAAAGTATGTAGAAGCTTGCCTACATTGTTCTTACTATAAAAGAAACAAGGGCAATTATATCCAATCGAAAGGGTACCAGTACCTTTTCATACTTTGCATGTTGACCATCTTGGTCCCTTTGTTACAAGTACACGTGGTCACAAATACTTACTTTTATTGATCGACGCTTTTACTAAATTTTGAATTGTTGAACCCGTAAAGGATATAAAAGCTCGTTTTGTTATTAAGCCTTTACAAAGTGTAATGTATTTGTTTGGCAAGCCTTGCCGTTTAATTTCGGATAGAGGTACAGCATATATGTCCCACACGTTTGAAAGTTTTTGCAAAAATTAAAATATAAAATACATTTGAATTGGAGCAGCGACTCCTCGCGCAAATGGACAATGTGAGCGATATAACCGTACCATTTTAAATGCATTAGTAGTCACGGCTGCAGGAAAACCTGAGAATGAATGGGACAAATATGTGAAACCAATTTAAAGTGCCATCAATTTTACATTAAATGTAGCAACAGGGTTTCACCTATGGAAGTTTTGGCAGGCTAGAAAGGGAGACGATGCTCGCATATCAATGAAGTTAATGAAAACTTAAGTCAATTGGATTTACAAAACATTTGTAAGAAGATAAGTGCTCGACTAACAGCGAGCGTGCAGTTCAGAAAGCAAGGTTTGACAAAACTCGAGCAAAGGCTAAAACCTATGTAGTTGATGATGTGGTAATGGTCTTAAGTACAGATGCTCCAGCTACTGGGAATAGTCGCAAATTTTTGCCCAAGATTAAGGCTCCTTTCAAAATAAAACAAGTTCTTTTAACGATAGATATGAAGTGGAAGATCTAAGGGAAGAACATAGAAAGTTTAGAACGGTAGTGGCAGCTGATAAATTAAAGCCATGGGTTTTGTTAAAAGAAAGTCCAACTCCTTAAAGTGAATAAAATAAAGTTTCTGTTTTGTGTTTGGCCTCATGTTCTATATGTAAGGTGTGATTATGTCTACATTTTAATAAGTTTATTTTTAGGTAATATCATAATTTAGTTTTTATCTGCTGGAATGTGAATAGCTGATGGAATTGAGGTTAAAAGTGCTGAAAAATGTTCGGCCAATGAAATGCATGTTTTAGTGCTGAAAAATGTTCAGCCTATGAATTCATGTTTAGCTGCTGAAAAATGTTCAGCTTATGAAATTTATGTTTAAGTGCTGAAAAATGTTCTGCATATGAAATTGATGTTTAATGTGTTGAAAAATGTTCAATTTAGTTTAAGAGTTGAAATATGTTCGGCATGTTACTCGCCATATGTTGGTGGGTATATGTGTAGCGCTATAAGAGGGATCCATATTATTATGTTACTATCGGCAAATGGTAGATATGTGTATTATGTTTTATAGACAAATGGTCGACCTGTGTGTTTTTTAGGATGGTTCACTGGTGTCTGGTATGTCATTAATGTGATAATTGTGAAGACAGCCCTCTTTTGAAATGGTTAACTGGAATATGGTCAGCTAGCTGGCTGAAGACAGCCTTGTTTCTCAGGATGGTCGAATGTAATGGTAATTTCAAATAATGATGGACGAGTCAGTACATTTGTTTATGTTGGGCGCCGTTTGATGATAAGAATAAGAAAAACAGTGCTCAGCGGCTCGAGAGGAGAGGATGATTCATTAGGCAGGCATTACATAATATGATTCATAAGAAGACAGAAGTAAATTACCATCACATGTTGTGTTTTTAAAATTAATATATTTTTCGTTTTTTTATTGAGGGATTTATTTACACAATTAAGCAAAATTACTATACCTCTCTCAAAAACGTGTGGTAGCTTAGTTTCTAGATAGTTATTGTTTTTCCAAAGGGATATTCACAGAAAATATATAAAACACTTGGTACAATACAGTAGATTGGAAAATATTTTTATTATTGAGAAAATATTGAATTATATATTCAATATATGCTAAGAACGTTTTTCAGTTCCTTGGTTCGGTCTGACAATGACAATGAAATAAATAAAAGCATTTCGTTTCCAAACACGATCTATTCCACTTTTCTATATATTAGATTATATTATACTATACCCATTTAGTTTAGTAAATAAACATTTCACTGCAGTGCATAAAACAAACTCAAGATAACGTTTTGCGAGAGATAATAAAGTTTAAGGAGTGTATACGGTATTTGTTCTTTTAGGCAGCTTTATGTTTAATTTTCAGCCAAAACTTTAGGAAAGCGTTCAAGATTGTAGCAATTTTGTTTTTAACTAAGCTATTCATTCATGAATTTAGTTGTGATGTAACGACTGGATAATTTAGTGTGTATTGTGGCACAGGGTACAGTTTGGAGAAAATTAAGATCAACGTGTTACATTTACAAGAATCCTAAATGCGGCCAGAAATTAAACGTATTTCTGTGCTTTTATTTTTTTTATTATAAAATCAATTTGTCTCAGTTTTAAAATATGTGCATCTTAACGAACATATTAGCATCATAAAATTGTTTAGAAACATCTTAGTGATTAGGGTTTAATGATTTAGAATCCAATACCATGAAAACTAGCAGTTATCTTGGCGATTTCACATAAATTAAACAGTTTTGGCTATAGTACGTCCCAAAGTATCAGAGAGTATAAATCACCTTGACAGCGACAGGTCAGTGGCGTATTTATTAAAGGCATATACTATAAGGTCTGTAAAATATTTTGACTTTTCAGTTTCTCACGTTCGTATCAAATATTTAAAAAAAATATGCTTGTAAGTGTAATTATGACCTATTAATACATACAAAAAGAAAAAAAGATTAAGTGATTTAATACCTAAGTCTTTGCCTAAGTAACCTGCAAGTTTTTTTATCAAACCCAATAATGTTTTTAACACGCATTTAATATGTTTCAAGTTTCAAGAAACCATGTGTGACGTCTTTATTATGTTTTTGCTTTAAATTTAGGTAAATCACTTTAGCATTCCATTTAATAATGAAGCGATATCTCTATCTTTGTTAGTTACATACAAATTGTTTGAGATTCAATTAATACAAACGTCATCTTTACAGAAGTTGATAATGCACTAGTGTACAGGATTCAAAGAAGATTTGTTTATGTCTAAATATAAGTACTTATTACATTATTATCTATATACCATATTTGTTATTTCAAAAAAAGTGCTTCAAATGCTCAGTTATTATCGAGGTTTCGTTGAAAACGGTGGTAAAAATGGCACCTTCCGATTTTTCTCCAGCAAAACGTTTGAAACTTAGTTTGCTCTCTGGGAATGACGAAAATGATCATTCTCAATGTGCATAATTCTTTAAAGTATCAAAATCCGACAAATAGTGTGATCAAACATTCCACGGGGAGCTGTAGTTCTTCTGGACAATTCAAGTTCTTAATATTGCATTATAAAATTACAATAATAGACTTGAGAATTTAGACAAACGGTTGGTTACAAAACAGAGTGACGCAATTTTGAAACTTGGTTTAATAAAACATTAACTATAACGAAAATAAAAAAATAATACTAATAAATGTTATAAATTTTTCAGCTTTTACTAATTAAAGTAAAAATTAATTCTTATCGTATTTTACAAAAAGTTTTTACTTCGAAAAGCCTCAAATTTTCTTGCTGGCTTTAAAATGCGTAGATATGTAAAATGCTGTTCGTACCACTGTTTGATTATTTTTTATCGGCAACTTGCAGTACTCTGTATACTTGCTGCTGTGGCTTCCCCTTCCACATTATATATACTTGTCTTGATCTTAACTTCTTTTAAACTAATTTTAAAAATTCATGTTACTTTATTGATGTGACGCAGACATTTGCGGCGTAATACCTTCAAATTTATTAGTGTGATTGCATAGCGCAACGTTAAAAAAAGTTATACAGGACATAACAACTTTTTCAATAATTCTTATTTAGAGGTCTGACTTTATGATGCGTGTATAAAACAGAGGCGGTTTTTGGCATATGTTTATAAAGGATTATTTCAAAATGAAAATGATCCTATACCGCACATGTTCTTTTTTTTGAACTGTAACTCAATGTCTCTCCATCTTTCAGTGTTGGCGACCAAATTTTTTATCTTAATTTTTATTGACCTCTACCCTCTTCTGCTACCATAATAATGTACCTATGCATTAATATGTATCTCCAGTATTTTGACTGTATAGCTACACTGCAATCTTAATTGTAAATTTTACAAATTTCGATGAATAAGTAAACTTATTGATATTTTGGTAACGTCGATCCTCTGTGCTTACAGGTAGACGGCTCCACGAAAGGTTTGAGTTGTCTCTAACATTCTCTACTGTGTACGCAGACATGTATAGATGCTCCAGCTCGTTTACAGATTGTGCTTGTTCATTATCTGGAAGATTCCAGGGGATATAAGCACTTGTCAAACAAAATTTCCACTGTGTGTCTGGAAGCATTATACGATGTACAGAGAAGAAGATTGTCTCTTGATCTGAATATTGCGCACTTTGTAAAGTTATCAGTGCAGTAGGTTCAGTGTTACTGTTTTATTGCGAGATAAGATCCAGTGCAAAACGTTATGTAACGTATTTATGAATTAAGAGACGAACTCGCCATTTTTCTAGAGGAGGAAGATCGACCGGAAGTCGAGAAGTTTCGAGATAGATTACTTGTGATAAAATTGATCAGTTGGTCGACATATTTGAGGAACCAGATACCTTGAATCTTCAGATCTAAGGAGCAAATACGTATACATTGCATGCGAGTGATAAAGTTAATGATTTTTCTAGAAAGTTGTAATTGTGTAAGAGAAATTTAAATAACAAAATTATTGAAATGCTTGCAACCATTAAAAATCATTTAGAATATGAATTGGGGCAGATGTTAATGATGGACGCCTGGATTAGATTTTAATATTTCGCTGATCGTTTTTGAGTATAAATTGAAAGAATTAGTTTACCCGACATTACTAAGAGTTTTCATTCATTGAGTTGGTTCATGTTTGAGATAGAATTAAAGATTCAACTGGTATTTTCCCGATAAATCGTACGAGAATTGCATCCAGTCGCTGTGAGCTGGGACAAAAATCTGTGTAAATTTAAGGCAATTTTTGTTTCTTTTTAGTTTTCAGTTTGTAGAACTGCATTAGATATTCAGATGAATAAGCTTTCTTTGTATAGCACCGTATAGACGCCCTTCAGGCCAGCAAATACGAGCACCGAAGCATGTTCACCCTGCCTTTTGAGATCTGCACGCTATTGTGCATTATTATTTTTTTCATTGTGCACTGATTTATGTTTTCTACGTGTTCAATCAGATGATAATTGGGAGAATTAAAATTTCAATCATTTTATTTTGAAATTTTAGAACTTGTGTTCGTTTTAATTTAAGGTTTTCACAAAATTAAAGTAGTCGGGTAAACAAAAGTATTGATAAATAATCATAAGGTTCAAGGTTTTAACCCGCGTGGCGCGCGTGCAACCAACATATCTGTAAATAATCTCCATCGCGTCTAGTTTAAACCGCGCATCTTAACCCGTTAGGTATAGCTGATGAAGTGATTAATTAAAGGATTATATTTAAACGTAAGTAGGTATTTGAAGGTAGACTAAGACTCTCGGCAAGCAATTTAACAAACCTGTGTAACCTTTTAAAAGTTTCTATTTAATTACTAAGTTAATTGCTAATACGCCATCTCGCGAGCACGCTCATTAAGCTGAAATCTGTTAAAATAAAAGGACTCGACGTCGGACTGTACAGTGTGCCCTCCTCATTGCTGCTATGAGTTGGTATTTTTGACTGTTTACCAATATTTTCGCCCGTGTGGAGCATATAATGCATGGACAAAACCAATTAATTACACTTAATAGTCTAAAATAATTGTACACATTACTAATCAAATATTTTTCTCTTGTGATTATAATATGTAGGGTATCAGTCAATTTTAAAGGTATCTTTTCAGTACTGTATGTAGTGTATTTGTGTGTATTTCGCAGCATTGCCATTATTTACGGTTCACATAAATGACTAGGCAACAAAAGCTTAGATTGCTGTCTTGTTGCTAATTGCTTTAACAGTAATTTTTCAAATTATACGGCCTTGCAGTGACGACGATTTATTTATTATTTGTTTATGATCTTGAATAAAGCTTCTAACGTTAGTTAATGAGAATTTGACTGTTTGTTATTTTGCTATTTTTTTTTATGAAGACTAAGATTTTTGGAAATAGAATTTCATTGTTAAAGTTAACGTAAAGTAGAATTGAGGCAAATAAAATTGGTGACCTTTGCAATTAGTCTTGCACGATACTTTGTTTTGATTGCGTGCGAATATTTTGAAGTTTTTACAAGAAACACCGGTCCCAGAAGTATTTTGATGATTTACCTGGTTAACGCTACGAAAGGTAAGCAAGTTTTTGTTTGTTTTGGATATTGTTATGGAATACTAGCGTTTATTTATGTGCTAATTAAACCCCTACTGTTGATCTTAAAAAAAACTGGCTACCTTTGACTCGTGACTTTCCCTGATTGCATTTATGTTATTCTATTTACCCTACACTCAAAACAACCCTATATCCACCACTGAGCTATTGGCACTGACTCTCTTATCTATTGCTACGGATTCTACTTCCATTTTCACGCGCAACAAGATTTAGACTGTTCCATATAAATATAAATGCAATGAAAGCTGATGGAATCATCAAAGCGACAGTGTGTTTATATATTTAGGAGAAGGCGGAAAACGCTGCATAGTAACACTAACTTCATCGAAAAGGAAAAAAAACGGCAATGTAAATTATCCAAGAAATGCGTGACCCTTTAGAAATTACATACATACAAACAGAGGGAGACAAATACGCAGGTGCTAAGTATAGCTGTAGTCTTACCGTAATACGGATAATAGTAGAGTTATCGCTGTCATAAGTGATGACAATAGAGTTGCTGAGTGAGGGTTCTGAAAGCTATTACTTAGACGTAAATAGAACACAATTCACGACTGTAGTGCACCTTGTACAGTAAGCCTTAGTACAGCTATAATCATAGTATTGGAAGTGAGGTGCAGTTTATTCTAATTTTATTTATTACAGACGCAAACGATACTAAAGTCGGACGTAACAGGCAATGACAGGGTCGACAGCTCAGTGGGAAATAAGCGTCGTAGTATTGTTAGTAAAATTCCAATAATTAGGGTAGCTCGCGGTATTTCAATAAGTCGCAATAGAGGTGGGTCACGCTTTAAGTAAAAAGTTGTGAGTAATACTGGGCGCCAGTCCGTTGTTATAGTCAACATCGGGGAAGAACACCTAAGCGCATGCAATAACAAAGATGCGTTATCGACTCAGCTGGTAGGTAATCAGCCTCACTGGTCCTACTTTTACATTAAGTTCTAAGAACACTTTTTAAAATGAACGCACAAAACAAACACTAAACGCTTTGATAAATAAATCTTCTAAAACTAAATACTCGCGTGCAAAGAAACCAACCATCTATTAAAGCTTTATATTATGAACTAACTTTTAAGACAAGTTGCGAACAACAAAAAGAAAAGCAAAATTCATGAATTTTCCATTGGATATTTTACAATCAAAACAACTTCCACCATTAAAACCAAACCTTGACTATCAGCGTGATATTCACATATTTAAATTTAACATTCCGTATCAGTTGATATCACTCTTCAATATAGTCCACATATACTAAACTAATAAAATTGGGGGACAAAAAAAGACTTCAAGTATCTGTACAGGAGTCGTTTCAAACACACACAAGCAATTATATACCATGAAATCTATATAGGTATTTCTTAACTAAATCTATTTATTATCATACGTTCAGTATAAGGATGGAAGCATTTCAACCTTTAACGTAAATGCTGTGCAAGGTTTTATACGTAACTTCGCTTACAACAAAAATGCGTTCATCTGTCGGAACATTTACAACTGACAAAAATTTCGTTACATTTACCGCCAAGAAAAAAACACAAATAACCATAAAAGCTTCGGTTGATTTCACTCTTACGGCAGTTGATCGATAGCTACCAATAATTTTTCACTCTTCTTAACTAACCTCCAACATGACAAATTCACTATCTTTAAGATCCCAAATAATCGACTATTTACAAATTCCTGCACACAAATATAATACGAAAATAGTTGAATGAAAACCTAAGTGCTTTAGTAGCTGTTGCACCTGCACTAGAATATCTATATAAACAGATAACGTAAAGCGTGTTTACTTTTATCCGAAACGTGCTTCGAATTTTATTTACACTACTGTCTTAATATAATTACGACTGTTCTAATTGCAGCCAGCTTTGTTGTTTTAAACGACTGTATGCGTGAGCGTAGGAATAATCAATCGGCGCACCACCAACTAACCAAACTACGATATATCATATCCGCTATAAAGCGTTAAAGTCTCGAAAAATAGGGATAGCACTGGATAAAACACTACCCCTCCATCAAGGATTTACTATATGTCACTGATGACTACCAACACAACACAATGCCCGGAACGCTGAACACTTTTATAGATCCAGCAATACGCATTTTAGGGATTGTAGCCTCTCAACACGTCCATTTGTCCTAGGTCCGCGTACTCAATGTATGCAACTTCACGTGCTACGCGTCTTGGCTTTGTTTGCAACTGTCTCCGACCTCATTAACCGGAAAAATTCTCCCCCTTCCTCTCACACAACATTACAACATCTTCTTGAGCGTCGTCGGCGATTACCCAAAGTAAAACAATGCAAGATACACGTTCCACCCGACGAAAACACGCTAATACCAAGAAGTGATAAGCCCACGACTTATTTTCGCAACGAAGCATTGTTGACCAACAAAATTTCCACACATTATAAGTGGTAATATTAATCGAAACGATCCGGTAAACTTTAAAAGGAATTGCAACACCCATTTAACCAAATGCGCCTAAAACTTATCAAAACCGTAAAAAACAACTTTATATTCATATCTTACATTTCCCATAACACGTTTCATCTAATCAACATGAAATTTACTCTTTTAAAGTTATGATAACGAATTGAAGAATTTCCGATATGCACTTTTTAATTTTAAATACCCTGTGTTAACTATCTTAACCGTTGAACCATTTTCACCAAAATTTCGATCCTACTTAACTTAACCCTTAAGAGAAACGTTTTAAATCTTCTAAAACCCAAAAAAAAAACTCTATTTCGCAACTACAAAACAACCCTTACCATGAATTTCCTAATCAGAGCTACGACAGAAGGTACAACGTCAATATAATTTTTAAATCTATAACCTTCTTTAACAACCCAAAATTCCATAAACCGGAAAGAAAAAAGAATATCTAACATACGTTAATTAAAAATTTCAACCTATTTAAAACTGGGTATTGATATGACACAAATCATCTACACGTGACATATTTCAATAAATGCAGTATATAATTAGCTCCAGTACCATTGGTTTATAACAATTTAAGCGAGTTGAAGATAAAAAAGATCTTCCAATTTCTCACGATTATGTTAATCCTAATACATTAAAGATAGATTAAAGATCTTTCCATGTAGTTACTGTTATAGCACTCCTAAGCAAACATGAAAAGGAGATGATGCCAACTAACTTTAAAATACCGTGGCGGCAAAACATCGTCCAATGACGTTTAGTATGTACCTTCTGACATTACTTCTTTATTGTCTTTGTTGCCGTCTCGTATAGTTTGATTTCGTTCGTTTTCACTTGCATTTCAATTGTCCTTATAAACAATCGTCTTGTTTAAGACTAGGATTGTTAGTTTCGTTAGATAAAAACGGTATGTAATCTTTTTTAAAATATTTTGTTCAAACTTAACATCAAAATGATTATGCGTCATTTACATTTTATATGTTTTTAGATTTAATTTTTGGTAACATGTCGAAGACAACTGTGCATTCAGAAGCAAGAAACATTATAAAAAATGTAGTGGAATATTGATGAATACCAACAGTGAATTTCTTTAGCATAAATAAGTAGTGATTGTTTTTACATTAATAGTTTTGTTATTCTCGTTCAAAATTACTAGATGAAATGTAAATTCGATTTCCTGTTATGGTAACTCGACTTTAATGATTACTGATATTGTAGTTAAATTCTTACTTATTTATTGTTTGGTTAGTAAAAACAAACTGTTCTGTTTTTAGCAATTAGGATCTGAATTTACTGTTATATTATTATTATTATTAATGGAGCTCATAGGGATTTAAATTTACCGCCAAAATATTTTACCATTGAATGTACCAGAAGGTAGTCAGCGTCATTATCCCCACATCCCATTTTCATGTTTGCTTGGGAGCGCTGTAAATTGAGAAGACAAAAAGATATTAACTTGATTTGGGAATTAACTGTAAAGGTTCGGCTGCTTTCAGAGGTGAGGGAGTCATAAAAGACGGTTCGTATCAAGTGACAGGAGTTCTAGTTACGTGACTGGTTTTCTACTCGCATTTTGAATCTTATCAGCAAAATGTTGAATTTAGAAACAATAACATTAACAACCACGAGTTCCGCCTGTCCATTTGTGGATGCATTTTTTTCCTTTTTCCTCTCTCGATGATATTTTCCTTCAGGGATTTATAACAAGCCTTACACAAATCCCTCAAACAAAATTTTACTGCACACACATAATTCCATACTTCAAAGCCATACCTGGTAATCGTAAAGATGCCGATACGTTTTCCATTGTGCTGTCACTCATTACTCTTTGTAATATCAACTATTGTGAGATAATATCCTATTTGTTGGAAAAGTGGTTTTGTTAATAATAATGGACATTTTATAAAGCAAATAATTACATTACCATGATATATGCTTGCAAATTCTTGCGCTTGGAGTAGTCGGAATTGAGTATAAGCTTAAGCGGATACTGAATTGGAAATGTAAACGGATACCTAAAATTGCATTAGTGATGCGTACAATTTCCAATTTGACTTCGATGTGAAATTGAATGTAAATGAGAGTTAGTGAATCGTACACAAAACACTGTGGTCGGCATATCTGGCAGTATGTTGTTATTATCATTCAGAGGCAGTTGTTGAAAACGCACATGGTTGCTGTAAATGTAGACTTGTCTAAAATAAGAATTTACATCGGTTACAACCGAATTCTAGAATTGGTAGGTACTTTTGAAAATTGAAAACTGTTATTAATTTTATTTCTCTTATTTTGTTTAAATACCAACGTTAAAAAAAATTCGGTTTCAACTATATGAAATGCGTCTGTGTTTCATAATGTACATATTATAAACTCGAAACAGAAAAATAAATTATAGTGAAAGATAATGTTCTAACGTTTTTCTTTATTATTACATTTCATTTAAATTTCTAGAGTCTGGTAAAAGCTATCCTAAATATAAGCTTCATCTCTAAATAATAGTTTTGTATTTTGTTGCACTGACCGTTAGGCAAGCTGTTTTAGTTCGATTTATTTTTACATATACGTGAACTACAGTTGATATCAACAAACATTTTTGATATTGGATAGGTTTAGCTCTATTTACAATACTGAGAACATTCTTAATTAAACTTTTAGTTAACTTTTAGTTGACTATTTTACAATAATACTAATAGAGTTTGGTAGTTTCGTGGTTAAATTCGTACGATTTAGGTTTCTTTTGTATTTACTATTTTCTTTCGATCTTTCGTCTTCGTTTACTCTGGGTTATTGTAAACTGGAGACATTTGTAACGGCCTTAGTTACTATACGTGATTTTTGAACTGTCAATAGTCTTTGCACTTTACTTTACAATTTTGGAAGATGCTACATATTATTTCACGTTTTGAGAAGTTTATGTACCGGTTGGTAGGCAACCCACAATACCTTTGGTTATTTTTAAGTAACTTATTTATTGCTATACGACTCGAGTTAACTCTTATCCGGGCAAGTATTTTTAGTAACGCAACCGGACAGTGTGGGTCCGATGGACCCACCTTCTTTAGATACCTTTTTCATTACTCTCTTGTACTAAGTAGTTATTACTGGAATATATTTACAAATTAAGCTTACATAAACATTATTATATAAAAGAAAACTATTTATTGCAGTTATTACAGATAATAATAGCAGTGACAGAATGTTGATTACAAACATTTTTATGCATTTTTCACAACATTGGCTTTGTTGTCCTTGTATTACTTGCGCTTCGTTTCACAAAAATACGAACAGTTCCTTAGTATTAAATGACTGGGTATATATATATATATATATATATATATATATATATATATATATATATATATATATGAAGGGAAGGATATTAAATAAATTCCAAGGTAATTACTATTCAACTAAAACTTTTTATCTTTGCCAATAACCAACATTCCAGACTACTTACATTCTTTGAAAATAAAATCCAAATTCTTGAATAAAATACAATTACAAATAGATATTCTAAATTCACCACTAATAGCAAATTACTCATAATCCATGAGTAGGTAATGACTAAAAGACTAACTTGAACATTATCTAACTGCCAAATGACAGATTACTCTACAAAAATTCCATACTAATTGCATTTTTCATAACAATTAGCCTTGAAAACAAAGTAACTCTCAAATCCGCTAATTATTCTGATAAATATGTAATCAATTATGAAAATATTATATACATGAGATGCATCAATTGTAACCACCACGCGAGGGTCCATTGGACTCACATTGCCCGGTTACGTAAGTTTTATATAACAATAATTATTTATTGAAAAGTAGATCAAGTTTCCCACTTTTGACAAAAGGAAAACTTAATTAATACTATTTCCATGGAAACCATACCGGCATTTTGTCAAAAATTAAATAATAATCGAGATATGCCCATTTGTAACACCGCGTGGGTCCGTTGGACGCCAGTTGCCCGGATAAGAGTTAAGCACCAAGTTTAAAATTTCTGATAAGTGGGAAATATCTAATTGATCTATAAAAAGTCGTGTGATTCTTTTGGTTGACGCCATATTATCTAATTAACGTCTGTTAACATTTACGTTTTAAGGGAACAACATGTGCTAGAAATATTTTCTGTATTTTAAATTACATTGTAACATACATTTTAGTTCAAGCTGGTGTTCATTCCAGCGTTTACAATATTATGCTAATCAGAGTTTATTCTTTCGTTTAATACGGATATAGTGACTTATCGTTTTTTCAGCATAAGTATTCAGTCTTTTCCATTCTTTATGTTATTGTTTATAAACTTAATTCTATCACTACTGCTGGACTAGTAATTATGACTTATTCACTCAAAGTTTTTCTTGTGGTAGGTTCGATTCTTTCATCGGTACTTAATCAATTTCAAAATATTTATGGACACGATAGTACACTTTCAAAGTTCACCAAGCGAATACACTATCATCCACAAATCTCTTAAAGATTTCATCGCCTTCGTGATATCTGCCTAATATACAAGAACTTAAGAGTTTTGTGTTGACACAATTAAGATAACGTTAGTTAATTTGCGTTATTACGTGACGTAGCTCTGGAACTGTACTAAATACCAAATGTTACTGAAATATACCCTTCAGTTGTTAAAGGCTATATATATATATATATATATATATATATATATATATATATATATACAGTTCGTTCTTGAATATTTAAATACAAAAAATGTATGTCTAATCTGTTTTGTTTTCACGAAATGGTCACCTACTGAACTGCAATGTATATTTTACGATGTAAATGGAAGTATATAAATGATATGGTCTGTCAGCCGCGACCGATATTGTCTAACGAAAACGAATAAATTAGTATTCGTGAATGGTAGTTAATATGAAATGTTACATTTTAATGATTTGTATTACATAAAAAGTGGTAATGTTCTTTAATTTAAAATTAATTAATTTTAATACATAAACAAAAAGTGGTATATAACTGAATATATAAATTTTTTTGTTTATGTGTTTATCGATATTTGAATGCGCTGTCACATTTTTGGTACTCGACCTTATACTTTATCTTGGCTCTCGGTTAAAAGAACGTGACTAAATGTGCAAACAGCACTAATTAAATCTATTTTAAATCAATTTGTAATCGATTATTCTGAAATACAGATATTGATGTGTTTTTAATTTTAGACACATTATACATATATCCATCGTAGATTTGCGAAATAAACAATTTTTCATCTAACTATAAAATTTAATACTTTCTCAGGTTTTCATCGGATTTTCCTTAAATTTTTCATGTACTCAGACACGACATTCAACATTGAGGTCGATACTGCGTAAGTTTAATTGATCTTCGTGTTGAAGTGAATGAACTCCAAGAGACTTCTACTGGCTATAAATAGGCTAACTGCTAGTAAAGATGAAGGTCTGAAGATGAATTTTCATACGAAAAATTTGTGTTTTAAGTCTAAGTTCTAATTAGTGGCTCCATATTTGTTGACTGCAATTAATATGTTCAGATTTTCTTGTGATTCTTTGCTTATTTACTGGGAAGATGCCTACATTTCTAGTATCAACGAAAACTTTCAATGGTGGTTTACATTGTCTTGCTTTTACCAATTTAATGGTACCAGCACGTGAAAGATCTTCCTTCTGTTAAATATGTTAATCTTATGTAGTACCTTTATCTCTTGGTCAATCTAAGTTGTCATTTAGTTCAGTTGCTTTTTCATTGTTGTTTCAGTGCTACGTAGAAATAACTTTTTAGCTTTCGAATTGTATGGTTTAGTGAGGATATTCCTTACTTCGAAACAGTAGTTCAGATCAATGGGTTGATAATGCATCCATATTTCATTTATCGTTTTCACGTCATTGATTTTAAAGCGCTCGACTGATCTACATCTAGGATCCGATTATCAAAATGGCAAAGTTTCATTTTAGACTAAGAACTGGAACTCTTGTGTTGAATTACAAAACCAAAACCCGCAATGAAATTTATTAAGAACGCGTTTTAATCTTGGATATGTAGTGTTGCTTTTAGTTGTCGTCTTGACTGGTACTTTTATTAACTTGCGTTACAATTCAATTTTTATTCATTGACACGCGACATTGGTTAGTTGCAATTATTATTACTCGCTTAACATCTTTGTTTGTGGTTTATTTCGCTCGCTTGAAAACAGTGTAACAACTCTTTTTTGTTGTATAAAATATACCTCAATTTAGGATCTTTCCTTCATTTAGTTCTAAATACAAGAAAATTTTAATTATTGAGATATTGGTATAGGTAGGCAACTTAATTTGCATATCTACTAGTGCATACTTTCGTAAAGATTTATAATCCTGCTTTCAATTTTATTCATTCTTATCTGATATATAACGCGTCGCGTTAAGTTATTCTGTTCATATCTTATGCGCAGACCGCATCATCTACTTCGAAATCCTCCATTTTCACTTCCTGTTTAATGTCGAAGCATGAAGCTGCTTCTTTTTGATTTTATCTAAATTTATGTGAAAGCGCCATCAATTTGGTGGTAGAGATATTTTAATACATTTACATAAAATTAAAGCATTTTGTTCTTTTAGGCGTTTTTTACGTATTTTTACCATTTTTACTTTAATTATACGTTTATCATTAATTCAATTTACAACGTAATTGAATCTTAAGTACGCATTTGATTTTATTGTTGCGTACATTTTTCGTTTTATGATTGCAATTTTTGATTGGAAACTTCCAAATAATGCAATAAGAAGTGGATTTAACAGTTTTAAGAAGAAATTTGTACGGATTTTTTTAAAGATAAATTCAGTTTGGGGTGTGGCTAATAACATTATGTTAAGATTACACCATGATGACGTAAGAATGACTTCATCTTGTTAACCGCTTCGTAACCATATTTAGATACCAGAGGTTGTCAAAAAGAAAAGTTTGTGTACAACAATTTCTAAGGTATTTATGTAGTGTTTTATTTAGTATTTTAAGCATAATTTTAAGACCTTCATTATTTCATCATTACATTTGATATTTAATAAACATAGTCTGTATATTGTTATTTTTACATTTTTTACATTCGGTTTAATTGTTCCGATATTATAAAAAACAATTTGGTGCCGAGATAACTTCATTCATTTTACATTCTTTATTATTGATGGTAAGTGGTAATCAAGCAAATCATTTTATTTGAACCCACCCAAATTAATCACCGACATGAGCCAAAGGCACAACGATAAGTGGTGTAAGGTTAATGTTTTGGAGAACTTATTATTTCATTATTATCTTAACTTACTTTTTATTATTATTTAAAATTTATTATACGTTACACATTTTTCATTACAACAGGTTTTCTTATACTCGTGGCAATAGTGTTGTCTTTTTATGCACTATCATTGAAGTCAATTTTTCATCTATCTATCTACAATTGGTTTTTGAGTTTAAAATCATCGTGTGTGATTGTAATGTGTTCCTCTGAAAGTAAGTACAACGATGTCTAAACTGCATTTTTGATAAATTGTCTATTACAATTTCTGGCTATGACTCTTTATAAAATTGCGTTAATTTTGGCGACATGAAATTCCTCAAGGTTTCATATCTTACAATTTCTTCAAAAGATGTCAATGTTATCATTGACATATACAATAAAATAACATTTTGTTTTGGCATATATTAAGTTGTCCTTGAATCTGAAACATTTGTGATTACTGAAATTAAAACAAGGTTTGGTTTCGCCTGGTAATAATATGGATGTTTCTTTTAATTGAAATTTCTCCATGTTCTGTTTTGTGTAAACATGTTTTTTGTTAATATAGTGCCTCATAAACTATTAACTCCCAACTTAGAACATGCATAAAAGATTTCACTTCTACAAGGGCATCATCATTGACGAAATACAAATTCAATAAACCAAGTGTTACCTTTATACCAATTTCGATAAGTAGTAGTTTGTAAAAAAAATTTAGAAATAGTAATGCGGATTTGCACGGAGCAGTATGCTAACAATGCAATTCGCATCTATCGGATAACGGTCCTCTGCATGTTACAGATTATCGTGTTATACACTTCATATATAATCGTGCATTTTAACTACTTGACTATATCAAAGTGTATTTTATTATGCAATATACAGAACCATCAGGTGATGCCGCTAGGAAGCCATTTTCAAAATTTTGTACTTTTAATT
Source organism: Vesta saturnalis (assembly GCA_036346205.1). NCBI lineage: Eukaryota > Metazoa > Arthropoda > Insecta > Coleoptera > Lampyridae > Vesta > Vesta saturnalis. Next base: position 385,914 of record JARFJB010001942.1, read on the forward strand.
AATGAGATAATTTGCATATCTACATAGTGCATACTTTCGTAGATTTATAATCCTGCTTTCAATTTTATTCATTTCTTATCTGATATATAAGTCGGCGTTAAGTTATTCTGTTCATATCTTGTGCAGGACCATCATCTACTTCGAAATCCTCCATTTCACTTCCTGTTTAATGTTGAAGCATGAAGCTGCTTCCTTAGCTCAAATAAATATTGATCACTGCTTCCTTAAAAGTCCATATTCAAGATAAAGAAAACACGTTACTTTTGATAAGCAACCTTAACAATTCCATGACATGAATACCTTCTGTTTATTACTCGTCAAAGAATGATGCAGTTAACCTTTTTCGCCCTCGCTTTCATATATTCTGTTACAAATTGGCCAATGGACTCTAAGGCAATAGCATGTCGTTCTTCTGCGGTTACCTACTTATATAGTGAAGGCATTTAAGTGGATATATGGCATACCTGTAGATCATTTAATAATTGTTTTACCTCCACTATTACTATTTGGTCATCTATGACTGGTTCTTCTGCATGTTTACATAGTGTCTGTCTGGCTGAGCGAATTATTGATATCCTGGCGCATCTTTGGACTTTACAAATTCGTCGCTTAACTTTACTTGTCCATTTCACAGTTTGCTCATGAACAAACTTCTTAAAATATTTTCCTGGTCTTCTTTGGAATATTGTTCTATACGGAGATGGACCAGTTATGGGCATCGTTATAACGTAGTCCCACAAGGTAAACCCTGGTGTTATAAGAGTTCCTTTGAATAAGATTTACTCTTTTGCCCATATTAAACCGCTATTATGTTCATAAGCCTTTCTGCGGCATTTTGTTTGCATTTTCTATTAACAGGTGCGCTTTTTAGTCAACAAGTTAACACTCCTAAACATCTTTAACTAGATTGTAAATATTACTTAAAATCAACAGTACCTTGATGTGGTTATAAATCGAAGTGTCCTTGAGCTGAGATTTTATTGTGATCATCATTTCGACATCATTGCAAATTTATCTCTGCACTTGGACTGGTCTCCATACACATGGTAAAATCCATATTTAAGATCACTTTGCAATAGATCGATGTTTTTATTTTTGGGTGTTCGTATATGGAACACTTAGCTCTTTTGTCAGTTTCTTGATTTGGGCAAACGTCAACAGTTTTCTTCCAGCCAAGTTGATACTTGTATCATTTTTATGGCTCGAAGATGTTTGCCATAGTATTTTAGTGCATGGTTGGTGCATTCAATTTTTTACTTCTGCACCATATGGGACCTACTGCTTTATTTTGACAACACAAACACAATAAAGTGGTATAACTATACCAACACATAGATGAAAAGTAACAATTGAGAGCTGCCACTTCTCGGAATTCTCGTAATTCATCATTCACGAAAATGTACTTACAAGCAAATCTTTAAGATGGCATTCCTACATAGTTTTAAGTAACCATGTTTTCAAATACCTTTATTTGAATATGAGTGTGTAATCCCCATAAAGTTGTTACTACTACAGTTCCAATTCTGTGCCTGCCTGTACTTTGAATACAGTACTATTTGTATAGAAAGAACTAATCAATGAATGATT